>OY755040.1:8231152-8573652 GCA_963576565.1 Aspidapion aeneum
TCTTCTACTATATTCCGAAAACCGCATATTAATGCGATGCTCCGTTAAAAAGTTAGCATTTTTTTAAAATTATAAATGTTAAAAAACTGTCATTAGCATTAATGGATTTTGACCAAAATCTAATCAGCTCGTTAGCGTGTCAAACATTATTTTACCTAAAATTTTTTATAAAAAACGGTTTAACTGTTTAGGAGCTATCGTGTTACGGACAGACAGACATCACGACGATATTGCTAAGATAGGTCAGAATACACCAAATATAATTTATATCTGAAAAAAAATTTTTTTGTCAAAAGTCATAACTTCTCTATCTATTGCTGTGCGGGTTAGGAAGGTAAAAAAGTAGTCTCTGTCAGTGGCGGATCCAGGGGGGGGGGGGGGGGCACTAGGGGCACCTGCCTCCCCCGAGAATTTTTTGAATATACAAAAAATGAGTAAAAAGTAATGTTTTTGCTAATAAAAATTCAAAATTGCAGGAAAGTGTCTATTGTTTTTATCATCGAAATTACAACCACTGACTAATTCAATAAAATATATACCGTTTTTTACCAACAGAGAATGTCACCTAAAGTACCCCCCCCCCCCCCCCCCCGAGAAGCACCTCTGGATCCGCTCTTGGTCTCTGTAAAATAGTTAACTCAGTGGTCTATGCTTTTGTTTTTTATTATTTTTGAATTTGTTTTTTTATATCAGTTGACAGAATTTGATTTTTTTAAAAAGTCAAAATAAATCCGATATTTTGAATTCTTACACTGTTACGACCGATAAGTAACATTTGGTGACCCCTAGAATGGAAAAAGACCCGTAATTATAAACGAAATAAAGCTGGAGTAAGAACCCTTTCTGAAACTTTTTTATGGCCCCAAAATTTTGAACAGGGAGGGGAAGCACAGAATGTCAGTGACGTTCCAAGAATATCAGGTCTGAGCTCACCTACCGGTTTGGCTACTAATGATTAAAACTAATTGTTTTTCTGTGTATCGTTTTTTCATCTACAAATGTTTTTTTTCGCTTTTTTCTTGTGCGTTTATTTACCCCCCCCCCCACAGACTTTTATTCCAGAACCGCCGTTGGCTCAAGCCCCCAGGTTTCATCTCTATGTATCGATCCGCGCTCAAGCCCCCTCTCAGGACTTATTTCTGCGTACGCCACTGAAAAAGTTGTAACTGACACGTACGTCAAGTGACTTTTGCGCTCTTAATTGCAGCCCAAATTCCACTAACGTGTCGCTCGGAAATACGGTACATTATGCTCTTGTGTGTGACAAATATTTTTTAGTAAAACTAAATTTAAACGTCGAAAAAATTTAAAAAAAACTAAATTTACCTGGAGTTACTTCTTTTACTACTATCCTTTTTGCCTGCTTGCAGATTTGGTAAGTCTTTCTGTCTTTTCTCAGTCTCTCTCCATATTCGCCAGTACAATATCATCATTATAATGACCTACAAAAACAATATTTTTGTAAAATTGACAAGCTATTACAGTTGTGGGTTGTACAGATTGTGTGTGTGGTTGGGTTCGGTATTCTAAGGGCATGGCGCGGCAGTGGCTCACCAAGTTCGCGAAACTGCTGTACCCTCTTTTCTTGAAACATTTTAGCCCATATTTCACTTATCTAAAACTCTACTTCGGAATGAGCTAGAAAACTCAAACTTTGCACAGTCTTAGATCGTATTAAACTAGTTACGAAATTTCAAAAAACGTCATAATTGTTACTCTCTCATGTATAGATTATCAAAATTTTACTGTACTTCTAGATCTAGAAGCTGAAATTTTGGAGACTGAAAGAAATTATGACCAAACCCTTGGAAGAAATCAAAAAACTTATAAATTTAAAAACAACAAAATTTTAATTTATTTTCCTCCACATTGCCAACTTCCAGAAACGCTAGGACGGCCATAATAGCGCACGATAAAGTAGCGCATGACCAAAATAGCGTATGACTAAAATAGCGAAAGCAACAAGTCGGACAAAAAAATCAAGTCGGACAAAAAAATATCGCAACATAAAATATCGAAGCTCTAGGATTCGGATTCACACCCTCTAAGATCCCGGGAAAGTCAGGAAAGTTTTTTTTAAAAGATATGTTGGTTTGGTTCCAGAGTGAGATGTTTAATTTGCTTTGGAAATTTTTAGCGAAAATTGTGCAGAAGAAGGGCGCTATTTTTGTCATGCACTATTTTGGCCTGTGCTTTTTTGGCCTACGCTTTTTGGGCCTGCGCTCTTTTGGCCATTTGCTATTTTGGCCTGCGCCATTTTTGCCGCGCTATTAAGACCTGCACTATTTTTGCCGAGCTATTAAGGCCTGCGCTATTTTGTAACACTGCCCCTGACTATCGCTGGTATGGATGATCGAGTCACCACTGACTGTTGTAAAAAAGCCTTATAAAAAGTCACCTTACACAAGACGCTAGCCCTACCAAGTCCACTTCCAATCCCTGACTTCGCATGCGTAGATCTACCAATATTATTTACCTCATGTATTAGAATAGATGTACAGGGTGATTTTCACTTGAATGATTCTAACCACATGAAAATAGAAAGTTTCATAAACCTAACCTAACGAAACCTAATCAGATCTAACCGAACCGAACCAAAGCAAACTAAACCAATATTTTTTTTTCAAAAAAAAACTTTCCTTTTCCTACCCGGGATCCTAGAGGATGTGAATCCGAACCGGACCGTACCGAACCGAACCTATCCAAACCTAACCCTACCCAACTAAACCTATTTAGCAGTACGTGTTGTAGTTTAGTTTGGCTAGGTTAGGTTTGGTTTACTTTAGTTAGGTTCGGTTTGGTTCGGTTCGGATTCACATCCTCTAGGCAGGAAGTCAGGAAAGTTTTTTTTTTGAAAAAAATTATTGGTTCAGTTTCCTTTGGTTCGGTTCGGTTAGATTTGATTAGGTTTTGTTAGGTTAGGTTTTTGAAACTTTCTATTTTCATGTGGTTAGAATCATTCAAGTGAAAATCACCCTGTATTCATCTATTCTAATACATGAGGTCAATAATATTGGTAGATCTGCGCATGCGAAGTCAGGGATTGAAAGTGGACTTGGTAGCGCTAGCGTCTTGTGTCACCTTACCGGTACATAAAACGCAGCAATTGCCGTTCCGAATGTGATGTAATGATTGGTTTCGATGAACTGAATATAACACTCGTTGTCAGGCACTGTACGTTCGCCCTCGATGTATGGCCAACTGTAAATCCAGGGCGGCCACAATAATAAGCTTATGCCCCAAGCGCTCCTAAAATAAGAAAAAAATACTACAATTTATTTTAAAGTCTCTTCTTTACCCAGTGGCGTAGCTATCTTAGCAATAAAATCGTAACTTAAATGTAACTGAAAACTCAAAATTAATTTTTTTTTTCACAAAAATAACTAAACTTTTATTAAGATTTTCACCTGCGGTGCATTTTATTTTCATTTGGTTCTTAAGTTCGGAGTTCAGACTTAATAAAAACAACAAGAATTTTTTTTTGTTTTTACTGCCTTCTTGGTTACTGCCCTCCGGACATCCTGTAAAAGTATATTTTATATTTAAACGGTCTATAAAATAGCCTGCTTTAAAATACGTAGTAAAACGAATTTTTGGAAAAACCTAACCTTAAATTTTGTTTTGGACGTTTTAGCCAAACCTTTAAAAAAGAAACTCCTGGTTTGGGAAAATCTCGATCAGGTGATACTTTCACTCTTTGTTGAAAGTTATTGTCTTTTTGATCACCTGATCATTTTGGCAAAAATCATGCGCGCTTTGCACACACTGGGAGTTTGAAACGCCCCCCTGTATTTGACAGGGGAATGAAGAACCACTTCCGCAAAAACCACCGAGAAAGTCACACGTGTTTTTGGGATTGAGACCAAATTCCATCCACAAGAAAATCCGCGGCGCCGCGAGTGAAATGTGGAACTGCTGCTAAATGAAAGAAGATAAGCTTCTAGCGTGTTGCCGATTTTTTTCCTTTGTTTTAGTTCAATAAACGTCTGTTTTCCCAGAAACAAAATTTAAGGTGGGGTAATTTTTTTGTGATATCTCTAGTTTTCTCCCCTTCGGGCACAGCCGTCTAGATTTTATTTTGTTATTATGGGAAAAGACAAATTTTGTTGACAAGCATTTTATATTCTTCTTGGCTTATGAGGTCCCCCAAAAAATTGTTTGCCCTGGGGTCCAATGACTTCAAGTTACACCGCTGCCTTTACTTCTGTAGGTTTATATATTATTTATATCTCGCTTGGCCACCAGATACAGAAAGGATTTGTCAAACTTTTAACTGTTTTTTTTTGTTTATCACAAAAATAATTTTTTCTATAGTACAGAACTAAACTTATATTAACATTTTGGGAGTTACTGCATTCTGGTTTAGGACAAGGGCGTACCCAGAGGGGGACCTCGGGGCCGGCCTCCACCTCACCTCCCAACCCTTAGATTCGTTTAGATATTTTCCACATAAACATGCCGCCATCATCGAAATAACTTGTACTTTCTTCCATAGAAGCGTCACATTTATGTTTCCACAATTCACCGCGAGATGGCGATGTGACTCTTTTATTTTGTCCAGTTTAGCTTACGATGCGTTCCTTTACAGTGTTACTTCTGACTTTATAACAGCGTGAACGTGGAGTTTCATCCTGAAAAGAGTCACATTTCGAGTTGTGAAAGTTTTCGTGTGAACTATTGGTTAAATCTGACCCATATAACAAATAAAATACTGTTCTTTTTTGTGTTGTGACTGTTTTTTCGAATTGTTCAGTGTACTTAGAATTAAAAAGAATAAGAAAAAAATCTTTTGAATTTATTGGATAATAATAACATTCCCAGTTGTTATTCAGCATTTTATAACTCATTGTAAAAATGAATACAAAGTTTCTTCTTTATCTGCTTCCTTATTTTATATTATTTACCATCCTGCGTGACATCCTGATTTACAACGTCATGATGCCTTGTTCTAAAAAAGTGTCACAATATCGGGTTTTTGTCTTTTTTTTACTAAAAACGACAAAAATCATTTTTTCTGAGAAACGTACTGCACCAATTACATTGAGTTAATAGGTTCCTGTTGATATAAAATAACATGTTAACTCGTAATTTGTCATGTAAGTGAAAAATGAATCTCTCTAATGAACTAAATTCTTTAACAGCGATTTTCTCAAAACAATGTTTTTTGAAATCAAGTGCACCATGGAAATTGAAAAAGATTCGGCCTTACCTTTTTTGGATGTTCTTGTCAAACGATTAGACAGAAACATTCAAACCACTGTATATAGGAAACCTACACACACGGGACAGTACCTAAATTTTAAGTCTACTCATTCTGTTGCAACAAAACAAGGAGTTATAAGAAGTTTGTATTTAAGAGCCGTAAATATTTGTAGTAATAATGAAGAATTAACCACAGAAATTAACAACATTAAAAAGGACTTACAACAGAATGGTTATTCCGAGAAATTAATAAACTCAACGATATTTAAAATTAAAAACAAACTAAATGTACCAAATTCTCAAAATAATAATCCGTTAGGTGTTATTAACATTCCATATGTTCAAGGGATTTCAGAAAACATAAGACGAATAGCTAAACACTATAATATAAAAACAGTAATTTCTTCGGGAAATACGATAAGAAGTTTTGTAACTAAAACAAAACCAGACAATCCCTCAAATAATAAGGAATGTATTTACCAAATCCCGTGTGAGTGTGGTAAATCATATGTAGGTGAAACGAAACGCCCTCTTCAGGTTAGAGTAAATGAACATCTAAAAATTACCCAATTAGGGGATATTGAAAAATCCGGTATAGCAGATCATGCATGGTCAAATGATCACAGGATTCAGTGGTCAGAAGCTAAAGTTTTACATAAGCTGCGTATATAATGCAGAATAAAGAAGTTTTCAGTCAACCAAGCACGGACATACCAAACATATGGAAACCACTCCTTAAGGAAAACAGGCGTCTTAGGAATAAAAAAAGAGGCGGGCCGTCACACCTGACTGCACACCAAGTAGTATAAGTAGTAGCCTAGAGACTAGATTGTTTAGTTTACACTTGATAACGGTTAGAGATACTTACTAACCGAAACGTCGTGTTTTAAAATAAATAAAGACAATGGAAGTCCGAAATTTTATTTCTAATGATTTTTGAGTTGTGACTATTTTTTAGCGGGGGTGCGATATTTTATGAATAAAAAAGAAAAAGAGCATAATATACAAAATCATGGGGTCTCACCCCCCCCCCCACCACCAGCCCCCCCCCCCAAGATAAATTTCTGAATGCGCTACTGTTAATGAAGGCAGTATCCAACATTGCATTAAAGTGTAAAAATCTTTTGTCTTTCTACCTATTTCTTAACAAAATTCTTTGATTGCTATTTACTTCTATCCATCCTCGATTTAAAAGAGTCTACACTGCCGATGGAGTTAAATTAAAATTGAATTTACTTATAAATCCGACTGGCTTAGAGTAAATTTCCTTTAAGAAATTACGAGAAAATTATTAGGATTCATTCAGGAAATTACATCGGAAATATTCCCGATTAAAATTAAACTTTAAAATCAATATAAAAGTGACTTATGTAGCAGATCGGACTGAAAATAGTTATTTTCCTAACAAGTGTGGAAAGTGATACTTTCCCGCACGCGACTGCAGTTGACCCGAACGACGCGGAGCGGAGTTCGGGCAAGCAGTCTAGGGTGGGAAAGACACTTTCCGGATGAGTTAGGAACATTATTTTTTCTTCGACCGATGTTACAATACCACAAATTTACTTTTGAAAAAATATTTTATTTGAATATAAATAAAATACTAATTATTATTATTGGTAATAGTGATATTGAAAACACAAGTAGCAGCTCACCATTCACATCTTCAGCAGCCTGCAAAATGCACTCCGGAAGTTCATCTTCGGAACAGTCCATTGAAAAATCCATTTTATTCAAAAAAAAGGCAGTTCTGTCACTTTAGAGACGCTCTTTGACTAGCTTTGACGTTTGAGTAACAATAACATAACTTGGTTGCCATAGCAAACTGGACCAAGCACCTGTCACAGCTTGGCTTGATAGTTGTTGTATGACATGACTATACGGGGGGTATGCAGAAATATTTAAAAAAATCCATTATTCTGTTTTTTTTTTAAATTGAATAAAAAACTTGAAATGAGCTATAATTCATCAGATTGCCTATCTGCTAAATTCCCTACACTGTACCAAGTCGATAGTTACGACTTTTGAGGTATAAACCTATAGAATAACTCCAAAATTGGCATAGTTTTACTTTCCCGCACTAGTGCGGGAAAGTGATTTTCCCGCACTAGGGCGGGAAAGTGATGCTTTCAAAACTAAAATGCGTGCGGGAAAGTGGGTATATATGCACGGTCGTAGAAAAAAGAAATATATCGGCTGTATGCGGAAAGCCATCAAATTGATCTTTAAAACTTCACATCCTTAGAGTGATTCTTACATCTGCCCTTGTGAAAGAAATAGTTTTTTTTTTACTATGAATTTCCTGCAATTCTTTTAAACCAAATTTTCGTAATTATTGTTGTAAAATTGCAGTATCAGTCTCGGATCGGGTTCAAGGCTAAATTTGGTGTCACTATAGGAAGACAGATATGGGACTTTTCATGTCAACCCTGCCACCTATTGCACTTAAAGATTTTGATTTTAATAAAAATTTATTTTTTGATTCCTCTATAGATACCGATTACATCAAAATAAATTTTTTTTAAAAATGTTGTGATTCCTTAAATCTACAGGGTGTTTTATCTTCTTATTTGACCAAAACATATCTATGGTTTATGATTTTTCCTGAAAAAATACGAACATTGCAAAAAAAAATTACTACTGTTTAGAAATAAGAACAAGAGTCTTTAAGAAAAAGATTGAAAATGACAAATAATCGCATCAGTGACCTTAGTACAAGACAATAAATTTAAAAAAATCGCCATTTTGAAAATGTGACCCCTTTGATTTTTTATATTTTTTTAAAAAAAGATGCTCCAATATTTTGTCCATTGCCTCTAAAAGTTTTAGAGAAGAAGAAGAAGTATAAATGCCAAAAAGAAAAATTCTTGTGTAAGTGCGCGGAGGCCTTGGCCTTACTTATATGTATATGGGCAAGCGAGCAATCCTATTGAGGCACCCGGGGTGTGAATGAATATACATTTTATTAAAAAAAGTTGTTTTGCTTTAAAGAAAAAATCTTTTTTTTATTTCGACCCTCCCTTGCATATGACCTCAGCGGCATCACATTGAAGGGCCAAGACGGGCCTTGGCCTTCTACTGTTTAAAATCTTATCGGCCATCATCATGGTGGCACATTTTTCTAATTAGACTACCTATTCCCGCACTGTTATGACACTCGACACCACTATACAGGGTGTCCCAAATTCGTTTTTTTGAGAAGTCTCGTCAAAGTCTCGTCCTTCACTTCCGGGTGTCCAGTAAAAAGGAAAGCGTTTTTTTTGACTGTGCGTTTTGGGAGCGGGGCTTAACTTTGATGTTTATAAAAATTATATTTTTGCTCAAATCTCTTTTGTATAGTTTTTTTTGAGTATAACTATTTAGTTAAATTTCATCATGTGGGCGGGAAAAGTCCCATGCACTTAGGCCACCTTGCTAGGCCCGTTGTACCCCACTATCCACTATGTCAGCTTTGAAAACCCGCCGCCTTTGCAAAGAAGCAGATTTTTCTGGGATGAACCTTTCTGACATCGTCAGGGCTAAGCACACAGCTTCCCAAAAGCGACAGTTTTATCGCGGCGAGTGCAGGGCACTGGGTTAGGATATGTAAAGGGGATTCTTCGTCCTCCATACACCAACGACACTCCGAGTCTTCAACAATTCCCAGAATGCTAAGGTGTCTTGCGCCTCAAAACGCTTTGAATTTATAAAGAACTTTAGAACCTACAGTATATTAGAATAACTGAAGCCTATAGCAGGACCTTCCCTAGATATTTAGGTGCCCTGGGCGAAACAGTTGGTTGAGGAGAATTTCAAAAGTTGTGATGATTTTGATATAAATTGTTACGATTTTTTGGCGACGTAATATAGCGGCGTCGCGATGCTTTAAAATGTGACGTGACATTGATCCAGATTTTGTGAAATATCTAAATAACTACATTAGTTAGGACAGTTTGAATTTTAGACTTGGGCAGACAATGAGGGTCCCTTTAAAACAAAATATTATACTTTAGAAGCGTGATTAAGTTCTTTTCAATAAAAATTTTGTTTTTATCAAAATTAAATTTTTTTTATATTTCCTTAATTTTGGTTTATCGATACTAGACCGCAAAAAAATAAAGTTTTTTGGAGCTGTCAAGATTTGAGTTAATATTATGCCGATTAAGCCCACAAAGATATACTGCTCACAAAAACTTAATTTTTCGGATATTTTACCAATTCCTTGTTACTGAACTGCTTTGCATGAACAAAAAAGCATCATGGTTAACATCAATTAATATAGCCCGCTTCCGCCTGTTTTTGCATTTGCTTAGGGGGTAAAAATTCCTCGCAACTAAAAATAGCGATCCTTCATAAAGAGATAAATATCATTTAGTCGGCCATCTTGGATTTAAAAATAAAAATTTCCTATGGTGATGTTCAAAGAGCAATCGATTCTCACTATGATACTTTTCATTTAATTGAAATCGGTTTAGTTTTATTTCATTTATGAGGAAAAGAATGCAGACAGAATTAGGCGATCGTATAGTTTGTAAAACATCTTTTTTGCGATAACAATGGTTAAAATAAAAATTTATATTTCCAAAACTGCTGAACCAATTATCGTCGGCGGAAAAATGTGTAACTCCACATTAGGACGAATTTTAGATTATGGTGTCGTCTATTAACTAAAAATGAAAGATCTTATTATAGAAATTTATGTATGTCCTAAAAAAGCAGATTCCTTAGAATTAATAAAATAGAAAACTCCAGTCAGCTGTTATCCAATTTAAAAAAAAAAAGTGTTTTTGGTCTCTCCTGTAAATTTTGTCAAATTGGAGTTTTCGGATTTCGCCGAAGTTATGCCGATTTAAACCTTTGTGCGGCGAATTAAAAAAAAAACGAATAGTTTTTGAAGTATAAGAATAAACGAGCCTCTTTGAAAATAGAGATCGTGATACTTCTAAGAAGTTTGGAAAATCACATTTTGTAGCTTGTGATGATTCATATGTGAGTGGGCCTTGCAGCCCTTCCACTGTGACCACCAGTGGGTCTATTGTGGCTCACTTTTGAGTGGTTTCTCACCACTGTATGCCTAATCCTCCAAAAAGGCCGGCTATCAGTTTGGGTGAGACACTGTTCAGATCTTCTGAGTCGATCTGAGGTTTACCGAAAGTATTCTGACGTAAACGTGCAATAGCCGGACATTCGCACAGTACATGTCTGACTGTTTCGTCATCCTCCATACAGAGTCTACATTCGGTCTCTTCTGTTAGTCCCATTCTGTGCATGGGCACTCTCAGTCGACAGTGACCCGTATAAAGACCAGTCACTATACGTATCTCCTGTCTGGTAAGTCCAATAATGTTCCTGGCTCTGTTTCTACAAGGTCCTTTAATGAACTCTTTAGAGTGAGCCAGTTCTGGTATATTTATGCAGTATTGTTGGAAGCTATTCTCCATCCATTTTAATATGGTTGATTTAGCAGCATTGTATGATATCCCCAGGGCTGGCTCGGGGCCGAAAAACTCGGCAGATGCCGCTTCCCTCGCTGCTAGGTCTGCGGCCTCATTTCCCTCGTGTCCAGAATGCCCTGGTATCCATACTAATGATACATTGTTAGCGCTACCAAGCGCATTCAGCGAGTCTTTACAGCTCCTCACGGTTCTCGATGAGACCGTATAGGAATCAAGCGCTCTTAAGGCTGCTTGACTGTCGGAGAAGATTTTTATTGTCCTGTTGGTCCATTCGTGGTCAGTAATCCACCGGGCACACAGTTCAATGGCTACGAGTTCGGCCTGAAATATAGTAGCCAATTGGCCGAGACTATGTTTAATCTCGACTTTTTCTTGAATACTAACAACTCCAGAGCCAACGCCCGAAGGCATTTTGGATCCGTCGGTATACCAGAAGCTATCGTGATTTGAAAAATTGGTCCTGTTCATCAGTTATCAGGGTAAACCCTTATGTTTCCTATTCCTATCCAATCACCTGCTAAACTAGTTTTTGTTTTTCTAAGCAGGCTACCCTATGGTCAGCATAGCTTTTTTCCATGTGGTATACCTGCAACATGTCGCAGTCCCGTAGAAATAAAAATTAAGAGGCTCTTGCAAAAAAATCAACAGATGCTGCAGATGTTGTACAATTCTTTTTGGAAATTTAAAAAATATTTGTATATTTACGTGGCTTACCCGGCATTTTGTCATGTGTTAAAATTGGTTGTAAAACGCAATTTTTTTGTGTTATATTGACTGTTTTTTTAATTTTCTCAGACATATGTACATACAATTTTTACAGTGCAATATATGGTAAACACAGACAAAAATGCTCTGCCAATATATGGGCCCCTAAGCTCACACTAGGTACTATAGTTATAGTGTACGTGTGAGCTAATATAACTAAAAACTAAAATATATTTTATTCAACTCCAGACTAAATTACCTTTCGTTTGATACCACACAAGCCATGTTTTGACTTAAACTCAAATTTTTGAAATCTACCCCCACCCTTAAAAAAAACAAAAATGTATTTTGTTTAACTCCGAACTCAATTACCTTTCGTTTGATATCACACACGCCATATTTTTACGTAAACTCTATTTTTTTTAAACTACTTCCACCCTTTTTTTTAACAAAAATCTATTTTGTTTAACTCCAGATTCGATTACCTTTCGTTTGATATCACACACGCCACATTTTCACATAAACTATAATTTTTGAAGTCTACCCCCACCCTTGTATTTGGCTTGTGTTCGGTGGATTTTGTTCATTTTTAAATGGGACCATCTCGACCCAAGACCCAGCCTAGGTACCAAATTTCATTAAAATCGGGCAAGCGGTTTTTGAGTTATGCGCGTTGGTCGTTACAGACAGGCAGACATACAGACAGATAGATAGACAGACAGACAGACAGACGGCGCGACAAAAAAGTTTCAAAATCATCTGAAACGCAAAGATATATAAAAATTTTTGAAATCAGAGCAACTTTTTTTTCTCGAAAAAATTAGGATCACTATAGCTCACACTACTATAGTATAGTATATGTGTGAGCTAAAAAGAGAAAGCAAACATTTTTAATGCGCCTGTCTTCAATCCTTGTATTTCAGAGGAGTCCGAAACCAGTTTAGGTGGCCTGATGGAACGGAAAACTGACTGTGCGATAACAGTACCAGGGCCTGGTCACTCGAGCTTCACTGACCAGTCGATGGCGGCGCCACCGTAGACCCCCGCTCATCCTCACCCAACCCGCTACTGCCCATCTTTTCGGTAGAAACCAGCTGATCGGTCTCGAATTTTCTGGAATTCCATTTTTTCGTTTTTTACTGCAATTTTTACGGCTTTTACCTACATTTTTGGTATTTAGGAAACCAAATTTTACCGGCCAGCCAAAAATTCAAGAATTTATTAATAATCTCAAGTAAGTATATAACATAACCTATAAAATAAATTTGCATGGTTTATTTTAACAAAAGGCCCAATTTCATCGGCGTGGCCAGCCTGAAGGGGGCTGCGGCCTACGTCTTTGCTTTCTGTGATACACATATATTGTATCTGTATTTTTTTAATAGTAGTGATCCAGGGGACCCCTGCAATACATAAGGGCAGCCTGAGATCCAACAGAGGGGCCAGGCCCCCCTTAGCTACGCTGATGTCTATCCTCTGATTGTGGGTTATAAATTTCAAACCTTGGGCTGGGTTCGGTTTGCTTATCTAGCACTTTTGGTAAATAGGAATTATAACATTCGGAAGAAAGAATATTGTTTGTATATTACAATTTTATATTGTTTCAGGTACTGTTTTTCCAGCTGCTCCAAAGGAGACATGACTGACATGCACATAGAGTGGGGCTCGTGTTCACAATTCACATTTTCAAAAACGAGACCAATTATAACAGCGGGATAGATCATTTAGGGTAATTTGGTGTGTATGCTAAGGTAGGTAACTGATCAAGAGAGCAGCACTCACTACGTGACCTAGGATATTCTACCTGGGCAAATATGGTGTACTAAAATTAGCAACCGAACCACCTCTGGACAAAAGTGTTATATAAAATATGATATATTGTGACTGAGCTAGCCCCCTAATATATGTAAGGAACTCACATGTTTATTATTAAGAGAGATTAATTATAATACTGGTATTACATATTTAGTGTGTTGAATTATACAATAAAAAATTTATTAATTTTCTTTTAATAAAGTTTTAAATAAGTTATTTATAATAAATACCTACCCACATACATAATGTAGTTTTATTTTCTGAATTTACTGCCAAAATATTTGCATTGTTTCATTTTTGATATGAAACAATGCAAACATTTTGGTGCAATCAAAATTTAATTTTTAAAATTGGCGGCTGCCGCCGCCGCGCCAGCTGGGCGATTGCAGCGCCGCGCTCGATTGGTCAGGAACTAAAAAAAGAGGCATAGAATGAGTGTCCCATCTTTTTTATACTTATTTACCTAATCTGTGAGTACAACGTCGACCAGGTCTGGTATTCTCAAAAATTGGCTTAAAAACGTTACGTTTTGAAAACGCTAAGCGAAACGCACAGCACCTTTCTCGCATGGCATTTGCGCTGACCGATCGAATTTGTATTGGTAAACGCGCCCTTGAGATGGAACTCGCTAAGCATCCTTCAAATTCTCGCTTTTTGTTCATGTTTTTTGACATTTGTGGCATACATTAGAGATTATTATACAGAGGGGAGAGAAATACAGTAAATCGGCCTGATGGAAAGAAGCTATAATCTAGTAATGTACTTACGCAATCATAAAGGCAGCTCTGTTTGTGGTTCGTTTCGCACGATAAGTTAGGGGTCTCGTTACCGAAAAGTACCGATCAAACGAGATAATGAGCAAATTCAGCACCGAAGCATTGCTGGCCAAGTAGTCCAGTGCAAGCCATGTGTCGCAAATAAGTGGTCCGAGCGGCCAGTAACCTAAAAGAAGCATATCAATAGGTACTCGTAAATATATAATTTTGGTGTTTTCGGTTAACGAAAAGTTTTAAGAAATTATACAGGGTGTCCCATAACTTAGGGGCCATAGTGCAGCAGCTGATAGACGAGGTTATTTCCGAGAAAAAAGTTTATATAACATAGGGGTCAACACACATCTGTTTTTAAGATAGTATTTTTTAATTTAGAGGAGTGGGGGGAAAATAGTCATAGTCAGCTGAATACTCACCTAATTGTGATTCAAAAATGTAGTATTCCTTTTTTTGATAAAATTACAAATTGAGGAGATACATGCTGTCAAAAAAACCTCCAAAAACGTATAAAAAAATAATAATTTTTTGAAAAAATTAATTTTTGCTTACTTATTCTTTTAAAAAATATTAATAATATTTTATAATTCTGTCTTGCTAGAGACTTGTTTTTATTAACAAAAAATATAAAAAAAAACATTGCGTTTAATATGGCATTTATAAAAGTTTATACCTAAAAAATAGTTTTTTCTAAAAAAAATTGAGCGACTAATTTTATTCAAAATGGCTTTTATTTCAATTTAGTACTCTTGTTCCCGTACGTGACTCTACCAAATTTCATATTTTTACTGCGTTTTTTTTTAAGTTATTATCAAAAAAGTTTAAAAAATTGCCAACTTTGATGCTCTGTATCTCGACCATGAAAGAGTTTTGACTCATGTATTATAGAAACCTTTTTATCAGACATGACCTCCTCTATTACCTGTTGGCCTATGGCCCCTAAGTTATGGGACACCCTGTATACTTTTTCTCATTTTACTACGCTTTAGATGCGTCCAAAGTATTTATATAAATTTTTGCATAATATTAGTTTGGAAAATTAATTTGAGTATTTAATTCAACAAAGTTTTATTGTCCATTTTTTTTTACAAAAATCATAGACAAAGAAAACATCCTAATTACAAATTTAAACAATTTGAGTTGCAAAAAATTAAAATATCAAAACTAGCAATAAACATAATATGTAGTATGTTTAAACCACTAGGTATTAATGCTGTAAAAGTCTTAAAAAGTCTGTAAATTTTTATGCTCCAAAAATCACCCTTAAAATCCTAAATGATAAATAGGGCCGTTTATACGCAAAACAAATAATTTGTTTTCAAATTGAAAAATAATCCATTTCTCACAGTAGGGTATTGTAAAATTACAACAAAAAAAATCGTCTTCTCCACTGATGAACTTTTTAGGTTCGATGCATGAAGAGAGGGTGGAGCACTAGTGGAGAAGATGATTTTTTTTTATGTAATTTGTTTTATTTATTACATTTAAAGAAATTATACCTATTATTCTCCTAAACCAAGTGCAATTGACTCAACGAAGGTTCCGGGGCCAAAATCTGGGGGGGGGGGAGAGAATTATCAAGTGGTGACTGTAATCAGAACTGTCATAACTACAATATGAAAGTACTTGAAATATAAGTACCAACTAGTACATTTTCTTTTCAAATGTACTTTAATTACCAAGTACATAATAAAAGTACTCGATTTTCCCCAAGTCTTTAACTTGACAATAGAAGTACTTTAACTACTTCAAGCATTTAAGAACTTCAAGTACCTATAAAAATAAATAAACCTTAAAGAGTAAACAGCCTAAACATAAACGCATGGATTTCACACGCAGCACACGGGACAACAACGCCGATAATTACTAATGTTTTTAGTTTATCTTTTGTGAAACGTTTTAACTGAATTGCTTTTAAAGTTAATAAAATTTAATGGAATTTTGGACTAATTATAACACATACGTTATTTCGCAATTGAAAAAACTGCTTAAAAATAAGAATGTGCAAGGATTTCGTGAGTAAAATGGAAAAAAAAACGGGGAAGATTTGGTTAAACTATAGGTTTAACCCGGTACACTAGGCGGTTTAAGTGAAAATTCGGCGATACATAAGTGAATTACTACTCGTACATTTTCAAATCTTTTGTCATTTCCAAAACTTGACACTGTCGGATAAGGTTTTGTTTTTAAACTTACCAGGTTAGGTTTTTTACAAGATCAGGATAGTTTTTTTTTGTAAAAAAATCTAACCGGGTCAGTTTAGAATATTAAACCTAACCGGGTCAACTTATCAACTAACTTTCGCGCCTCGTACTCCTCGACTGAACAGGGCGATTCGACTAACTAATAAAAATATTAGCTTGATAGGTAAATTTTTTGTGCGATAACTTCAAAATCGCTTAATGAATATAGAAGACAAAAATATCAGACAATATCATATAACTACAACCTAAATAGGGATTTTCTGGGTAAGCAAAGTCGCCTCTAACTTTTAAAAAAAAATAACCGGGCCTCCTTTTGGGAGGTCGAAATGAGTGAGTGGCTGGATAGGTTAGAATACGTTTCCAATCACTTGACAAAAGTGAAGTGATTGGAAACCACTGACTTCTACCTCTCAAAAAGAGGGCAGAAAATTAAAAGAAAATTGTTTTTGAACAAATTTCCCTTTAATGAAAATGTTTTCGAACAATCGTCTGTTTAAACAAATTTTCAGCGATCTGCGCATAGGCATTATAAAAAAACTTTTTGATGAAAAAAGCATAGTTATAATAAAAAAGTTTTTAGAATTAGAATACTCCATAAAAAAAATTAAGAGGTGAGGTTATTTGATCATCTCAATTTTGCCCACAAAATTAGGGGAGTATCTATATAAGATATATTAAACATTTTATAAAATTTTAATATTTGTAATTACGTTAGTTTTAAAAAATCTTGTATTTTTTTAAATTATTAAATTTTTTGAATATTTTTACAAAATTTGGAGAAGTTTCATTATTTTCAAAGGATTTAAATATTTGTAATTTTTTTTTTTAATTTTCGTAATTGTAAATTAATTTTGTTCAATACTTATTATTATTTACGTCTAAGATTTATGATTATACTAGGAGCATAAATGGGTCTAACATTAGCTGTATCTATGTAAAATTTACACTGGCATATAATATAAAAAATGATCTGTATATTTGATCAGACCTACTTATCCGGAGTACGTTTTGAGCGTAACCTTCAAAATTTCAAATAAATTATAGAACGTTGAAATTTTTCTAGCTACCAGCGTCAATATCTTGTTTTTTGGGCTCTGCGGTGGGGTACTAACATTAAAAGGTAAATTAAACCTAACCTAATATAACTCACTTATTTTTGTGTGGGGTTAAACCTAAACCTTAAACTTAAACCTTAAAGCTCCTTAGTAAATATCGGTGTCTTAAAAGGAGAATTAAAATTTCTTCATGGAGAAAAGTTTTTTCTAGAAATAAGCCAACATTATTTTTTTGGACCGAAAAAAACTATATTACGTTGGTGCATACAAAAGCAGTTTTTGTTTTGAACCGCTGCCATTTGTTTTGATTTGATTTTTAGCTCACACATATACTATACTATAGTAGTGTGAGCTATGGTGATCCTAATTTTTTCGAGAAAAAAAAAGTTGCTCCGATTTCAAAAATTTTTATGTATCTTTGCGTTTCAGAAGATTTTGAAACTTTTTTGTTGCGCCGTCTGTCTGTCTGTCTGTCTGTCTGTCTGTCTGTCTGTCTGTCTGTATGTTTGTCTGTCTGTCTGTATGTCTGTAACGACCAACGCGCATAACTCAAAAACCGCTTGGCTGATTTTAATGAAATTTGGTACCTGGGCTGTGTTTTGGGCCGAGATGGTCCCATTTAAAAATGAACAAAATCCACCGAACACAAACCAAATAAAAGGGTGGGGGTAAATTTAAAAAATTAGAGTTTAAGTGAAAATATGGCGTGTGTGATATCAAACGAAAGGTAATTGAGTCTGGAGTTAAACAAAATACATTTTAATTTATTTAAAAAAAAGGTGGGGGTATATTTCAAAAATTAGAGTTTAAGTGAAAATATGGCGTGTGTGATATCAAACGAAAGGTAATTGAGTCCGGAGTTTAACAAAATAAATTTTAGTTTTTGTTTTTTTAAGGGTGGGGGTAGATTTCAAAAATTTGAGTTTAAGTCAAAACATGGCTTGTGTGGTATCAAACAAAAGGTAATTTAGTCTGGAGTTGAATAAAATATATTTTAGTTTTTAGTTATATTAGCTCACACGTACACTATAACTATAGTACCTAGTGTGAGCTTAGGGGCCCATATATTGGCAGAAGTAGTGTAGTAGTGTGGGTTCTGGACCAAATGGTAACCATGCCATCCACTTCTCCGAAGTGGATGACCTGCTGCTGAAGAAGTGAACTTGATCTGACCTTCGGGCAAAAGAAGCGTACAAGAAGCTGTCAGCAATGACGTAACAACCAGAGGCTGTTGAAAGGCCTTATTGGGCAATGAGTTAGCTAGCCGCTTCACTTGCTTAGCCTGGGCTGTTGAAAGGCCCTATTGGTCAATGAGGGAGTAGATAAAATGGAGTGTTTTTTTGTTAGTAAGATAGCTACTTCACTAGCTTCGCCTGGTCTAGGTAAGGCCTTAGCTGTTGAAAGGCCCTATTGGCAATGAGTTAGGTGTCAGCCAGTAAGATAGCCACTTCACTCGCTTAGCCTGGGCTAGGTAAGTCCTAATGTGAAAAAGGCCTTGGTTGTTGGTTAAAAAATAAAATAATTTCTAGAAATATTTGTTAGAATTAATCGGGATAGCCTGTTATTTTCTCTGTGTGTTAAAAATAAAATAATTTTTAAAAATATTTGTTTAACTTAATCAGGATTGTCTGTGTATCTCTTATCATTGTTTATGCAGTTATAGGATAACCTTATGACCCGCACACGTTCCTATTTTATCTAATACAGCTGGTTATTTATGCTATACAGGATGTCTCAAAGTAAATAACTCTTAAATAAAAACTAAAAGTATGTTTGACATATATATTTTTATTCATATATATCATATAAACCACACTCATCTCGACCATCAAATTTAAAAATAATTGATTGAAGATGTTTTTTCACGTCATAGTTTGGATATATTTTTGTATATTCCAGCGCTGCCTCTGTTAATTTACGTTTCCATATTTTAGGTAATAATGGGTATAATGTTGGTAGTTTTTCCTCAATGATGTACCTGCATGAATCAAACCCAAAATATATCCATTCTGCTAACCATTTATAAATATTTTCATAACTTTTCTCTTCTAAAAGTCCTTCTAGCTCAAAGTCAATTTTAGTTGACCAATAATTATTTTGAAAGTCCATCTTACTGTGTTCTGAATTTTAATTTACCACGTCTCGTTGTTGTATTTCGGAAAATATTTCCTTGGTTTTTTCCTGGACTTGTATTTCTACAAATATCACACAAATATGAAGCAATTTTGTTGCCTGTGCTTATTTTAACTATGTCTACTCTTCCACATTTATCACAACGAAAATTATGATAAATTGATGGTGGTTGGGAACATTTTCTCATTTCACACGCACAACCTATCGCTACGACAGACACAGTAAAACTGATTTATCTAAAATTGTAGATGTAGATAAAGGATTATTTCATCTATGCTAAAACTATTGAACCTACTGCGTTGGTTATTTTATAGTCAACCGTTGAACAGTGTAGATCATCAAAACTTAGTGTTTTTGTTTTCAACCAAATACAATGTTACCAACCTATGACTGGATTAAACCAAGAATAAAAAAACCCCGTTGCATCTATTGTACCAAAGGAAATCCACATCGACCTGCTGATTGGATTGTAACAAAACACAGCTCTTGTGAACAGAAGAAAAACGAAGAAGTTAAGAAATATATTCAACAAGGCTATCGAGGTTAAAAAGAAGTATCAAAGGTCAAAGGTTACTTTTATTTCAACCTATAAATAGAGGGATTTATAAGTTGAAACTCTTACTTTCAGAAAGAACGCTTTTAAAGATGGTTGAAAATAATAGTATTAATAAAGTGTGGGATGAGATCTCTGCGTCACCAGTTATTACAGAGGACTTTATTGGATGGTTTTGTGACCATGTGAACTGGGAAGTAATTTGTCGCAAACAAAGATTATCTGATATGTTTATGGCGACCTATATTAATAAGATGCATTGGCCCAATGTGTCTAGATATCAAAATTTCAGCGAAGCGTTTATGCATATGTTTAAAAGCGAACTCTATTGGCCTTTTCTTTGTCGTTATCAACGGATGTCTGAAAATTTTATAAGAGAAAATGAATGGCGCATCGACTGGGAATACTTATTAAAGTATCAGACACATCTCTCTCCAGAGTTTTTTGAAGAGATGCGTCAGAAACATATGAAACCAGAAGAGGGGAGAATTTATGAAGATGAGCAAATGGAAGAGTCAACTAATATTCGAAATGGGAAGAAACAGTTAAATGGTACTTCAAAGCTGTATAATAACCCATCAAATTTTAGAATATCATCAATGGGTGGCTCATTTTAGTTATTTAGTAACTACTATAATTAGAGGATGGTTGTTCCCATTAAATATTTATTCTAAATGTAATTATATTTTAAGAAAATTAGTAAATAAAATACACCAATAAGTTTTATATGTTTCTCTTTATTTAGTACTAAGCAACATTACTTTTATCTATCCAGCTATTATGTTTATTATCAAATCCTAACCACTTTACAAACACCTTATTTTTGACACGTTTTAAAATTTTTTCTACTAAATATATATCAGAATATTTTACTTTTTGCAGCTGAAGTTCATAGAATCCTCCCTTAATTTCACTTTTACTAGCATCCTCCAATAGGTATGTTACTGGGTTAGTGAGCTGAATTTTCTTAACAGTAAAAATTTCAGTAGACCAATTTGGCATGTATTTCTTATCAAACACACCTCGTAGTTTTGAAATTCGAACATGGTCACCAACCTTGTATTTTGGTTTAAATGTCATCTTTATATGATTATAGACCGTTTTGAGCAATAGTTTTTCATGTTTTTGTCGCACCTCTGAGGGTTTCATCCCTATAGTTCGATGTTTCCGATTGTTATAAATTCGAACAATTTTCTGAAGTATATCATACCATTTGTAAGATCCTTGATAGTTAAATTCCTTCCACATTAGGTTTTTAAGGGTTCGGTTTACCCTCTCAACAATTTGAGCCTTTTTTTCACTAAATGAACTATAGTGTTTGACATTGTATCTTTTCAACAGTTTTGCCATAATCGAATTGTAAAACTCTTTCCCATGATCGGTTTGAAGATGAAGTGGCACCTGTTCCTTAAACACTTTTTCTATAGCTTTCGACACTTCTTCCCCAGTTTTTGTTTTTAATGGATAGGCCCAAACATATTTCGAGAAACAGTTAATAACCACTAAAATGTATTTAAAACCTTTGTTTTCGTTTGCGTACGGTATCATCTCCACAAGATCTGCTTGAAATAGATCATTTAGTGATTTCACAATCACTCTGCGCCTTAAAAAATTAATTCTAGCCGGTTTGTGTATTTCACTAACTACTTCTCGTTTAACATCTGTAATAAAATTATTAACCATCTCTCTTCTCAATAATATTAGCTTCTTGAAGCTCCTCAACTATAGCATAGATTTCGTTTGTGTGACCTGTGTTGCCAGCTGTCTGAGATGCTAATAATAAACGTAACCGTTCTACAAGTTCATTGGGATTATCCCAGTACACGTACTCTATAGGACTATCGGAGTACTCCATCTCCTCCTCTAGATTTCCACCTTTATATATGTCACTAAACAGTTTCTTAAATTTGGTTGAGTAGCTATCGGTGATCACATCTCCAGAGGCCTTATGATGTTTTCTGTTTGCATAGGTGTGTTCAATGATGTCTCTAAAAGCGTCTGCATCATCTTGGGTATACTTTGTAGGCATATTTTTTCGAAAGAGTAATTTGTACAAACCATGTGTACCTTTATAGCGTTTACCTTTTATAATTAAATCAGCTCCATCAAAATCAATTTTCGAATCACCAATATAAAAATTGTCAATATCATCTCGCCTTACACGAAACTTGGAAAAATAATTTTGTGGGTCAGAAGGCACGGTGGATGGATCATCTAAAAATTCTTTAATATAGCTTGCAAGTGAAGGATGAAACTGACTGTAGTAGTCATTCTCAGATTTATTCATCAAGTCTCTAAGTCGTCCGTTTTCAAACTCTTCTTGCTTTTTGGCCTCATTCTGTGTAAAGTTCTCTGCTGCATCTTTTAACACTGCTTTTCTCAAAAAGTAACCACTTGTGGTGGGCTTATTTAGTTTTTTAGCACTTAAAGAAAAATTTAATTTTCGTTTAGCTCTCTTTTCGGTTGTCGGTGTTGTAGGATTTGTATTTCGAGGAGTTGACTGGAATAAGTCTTGCATGTAAACACTTGGTTCATGCATATGTTTTTCATCTTCTTCTGCACTGTTATTATCAAAATTCTTATGAAAAAGCGATGAAGTTTGCAGATCTTCAAGTTCTTCCTGTTTTTCTTGTTGTTGTTTTTCGTTTTCTTGCTTGATTTTTTGAGGAGTTGTCAATCTGGGTGATAATGAAGGTATATTGACCAGTTTCGGAGGCTTTTTATCGGTTAAACTAGATTCAATATTTTCCAAGTGTTTTGTAATGGGTTGAAATAGGTTAGCCTGTGAAATCTGACCCTGTTTTAACAAATTTAATTTCTCACGTATTATTTTTCTTTTAGAAATTAATTGTTTCTTTAAGTTCTTTTCACCACTAACCATTTTTATGTTTTCTTCTGACATGTTTATCTATGTTATCTCTACAGGTGCGTTATAACTATTAACACTAAGAAGTATTTGAATCTAAAGATATATAAAGTTATCAAAACGATACCGATATCTTCCCTTATCAATATCACAATCTTTAAAAATTGTCAAAAAATCATACGGTTTTTTCCAGCAGTATGCACACATCTTTTGAAATTCATCAAATGTCATATCAGTGCCAATATGGTTGGTGTATATATGTTTTACATTTAGTAAATCTTGTTTGAATAAAATTAAAACGTTGGCATTGTCTCTTATTAAATGTTTAGGTATTTTTGCATATGTTTGAGAGAGATAGAAACTGTCAATATTATTATGTCGACCCATACTAAAGTAGTCACGCATCACATCTTGTTTATCGCAGGCTACGTCATCAAATATGAAAATGGAAAACGGATTTGCTTCTGATGGAGGAATTATATTTTCGCCACTGTTGTAAGCATAGTACCCTATTTCTTTAATGGATTTTAATAGATTCTCTAAATATAAATACTTTGGCTGGTATAGACTTTTTGAATACACATACACATTTTTAAACTTTAAACCGTTTGAATGTTCCAAAAGGCTCAATATAAGGTTAGTTTTTCCACAGTTTGATGGGCCCACGATAAGACATCTAATAGATGATGGAAACAGGAAACCATGTCTTGATGTAGTACTTGCATTAATATCATGGTTTTTAACTTCTAAACGCACTTTTTGTTTAACAATCTTTTTCATTTTCTATAGAAATATTATGTCAACTTAACACTGTTGAACTGGTAATGTATAAAAAAAAGTAAAGACCCTGGTTTTTATTTAGTCTTAAGTGAAACGCTATGAAGTACTATGTTAGTTCAAACGTTAAAGGGCAAGGGTTGTTAAACAGTGCTATAAATAATCTGCCCTTCGATATGCATATCCCAGGGTTTTCTTATTGTGGACCTGGGACTAAGCTAGAGAAACGTTTAGCTAGAGGGGATAAAGGTATTAACCAGCTTGATAGAGCATGCAAAGATCATGACATTTCCTATTCAACTAATATGGAGTTGACCGACCGTCATGAGGCAGATAAAGTTTTAATGAGAAAAGCTTTAGAACGGATGCGAGCAACGGATTCAGGCTTGTATGAAAAACTGGCTGCTTCTGGTGTGGCTGCTGCTATGGGTACCAAGCTAAAACTAGGGATGGGTATGGTAAATAATGTATCAAAAACTGATCAAGTGCCACGTTTAAAGGCAGTGCGTCAGTGCCTAAATATGATTCAACGTGGGATAAAGATGACAAAAAATTATTTAGGCTCTCTTGAAACTCTAGAGGGTCAAATTAAAAATCCATCACAAACAACGAGAAAATCATCATCATCTAAACCAAGAAAACCACGGTTAAAAAAAGTAAAAAAAGATGAACCTGAAACAGAAGCTATGGAAACTAATTCACCCCCTTTACATAAAGAACCAACATTGTTAAGAGTCAAAAGAAAGAGAAAGTTAAGCGACTCGGTGGATATTCCTTTTAAATTACCAAAATTTTTAAAAGTCAAACGAAAGAGAAAGTTAAGCGATTCGGTTGATGTTCCCTTTAAATTACCAAAAACCGACACAGCTGCTGTTTTGAGTGAAGGACCATTGGAGCAGAAGTCACTAAAGCGGAGACTAAGCATTGATGGTGAAGAAAATGACAATATGCATAGCAACATTAAAAAACCAAAAGTTATATAAATCTTAACACCTTCAAACACACATATCAGTTGCTTTCATTCTTGTGTAAACTTTCAAGGTGGTAACATCATTCTTAAAAAATGAGTAAAACGAGAAAATCAAGAAAACCCATAAAAAGTAGAAAAACATCAACTTTTAAAAGAAAGAGGGCACGAATTGTAAAGAAAAAAATCAAAACATTGAGTTTCAGTCAAGCAACAAAAAAGATAAAAGATAGATTAAAACAACGAAAACCACAAGACATTGAAACTGCAGTCAAAGTTGCTCTCAAGACAGCGGAAAAAAACAAAGGAAAAGTACGACCTGCACGAATAATAAAACTACCAAAAAAGGGTGGTTTTTTGCCTCTAATACCAATCATGGCGACCCTCTCTGCCCTTGGTGCTTTAGGGAGTGGCACAGCAGGAATAGTGAAAGCCATTAATGCTGCTAAATCTGCAAAACAACAATTGCAAGAGGCTCAACGACATAACCAAAGTATGGAGTCCATTGCTATGGGTAAAGGATTATTTCTCAAACCATATAAACTAGGAATGGGTCTTTTTTTACACAAAGGTGGATGTCAAAAAACAAAAACCTAAAGTTTTTCAAGAAAACTTTACCGATTTCACTACCACAGCGAGCTCTTACAAATATTGACCTGAAAAAGTATACAAAGCTGTTAAAAATTAAACATTTTAGAGGTGTGTTTATGAGAGATGAACTACCCTCAAAGATACATAAATTTGAGTCGGGGATAATTAATTTAGATAGTAGCAGAGGATCAGGAAGTCATTGGACTTGTTATAAGAAAATTAAAAATAATGTACACTATTTTGATAGTTTTGGTAATTTACGACCTCCTATAGAATCAGTAAGATACTTTAGTTCTAATGGTGACTCAAAAGTACTGTATAATTATAACCCCTACCAGACTTATGATTCTGTAAATTGTGGACACTTGTGTTTAAGTTTTTTGTATTACTTTAAGGGTTAATAAAAAACGTCTACTAAACTACATGGTTTTTCATTTATCAGTGAACCGCTATATAGTAAACATGTCCTACACCTTTACCTTATCCGGAAAATCATCACTCCTTTCAGCAAACATCTATCCACCTATAGTGCTAAACGAGCTTGAGCAATATGATTTGGGGCTCATTAATTTCGAAAGTTACAACTCAATACCGAATGTGGATAGTTCAAATAATTTATTTTGTTTTAATGATGATAAAATTATAAAAATATCTGAGGGGTCATACGAAATTAAGGACTTGAATGATTTCCTAAATAAATACTCAAAGCAAACTTTAAAGGAGGAACAATTTGAAATAAGTATAACAGCTAACCATAATACCTTACAGTGTGAGGTTATATGCAATAAAAAGATTAATTTTGAAAAGGAAAATTCCATTGGAAGTTTACTAGGATTTGCAGGAAAAACTCTAGAGGCAGATAAAAAACATATATCTGAAAATCCGGTTGGTATATTAAAAGTGAATGCTATATGTGTTGAGTGCAACTTGGTTATAAACTCTTATAATAACGGAAAAGCAGTGCACATGTTACACATGTTTTACCCCTCTTCTCCTCCAGGTTATAAAATTATAGAAAGACCCTCAAATGTGATATATCTACCAATCAGCACTCATTATATTGATGATATTTTACTTAAAATAACTGACCAAGATGGAAAACCCATCAATTTTCGTGGAGAAGTGGTCACGATTAGGCTGCATCTAAAAAAATCCGTTTAAAAATGGTGTTTTTGTATAATCATAATACTTTTGGTATTCCTTATGAAGAAATTACCGCCTTAGAGGAAAGTAATAAAATTTATAAGAAGAAGATTGATAGTGTACCACCATTTAGTAATAAACAGCTAGTCAAAGAGCTAACACCTGAAAATAGAGCTTTTTTAGTATCTTTAGGATTTAAACTAAAAGGACAATAACTACCATCATAGGCAAAAGACTTAAGAAATTTTGGTATAATTTAAAAGTACGTGTCAGTTGTGGTATAAGAAGAATATTTTTTTCAGTGCGGTGTAGTTTAAAGTGTTTTGAAAAAAATGAGTCGTAACATTCTACGAGTGGGTGAAAACGTGCTCTATGATAATTCGATTGTGAGTTACCAACTACACACTCATCAACCATATGCTTCAACCACCTTAAACAACAATGATGAAATTCGAATTCCGATACAAACTCAAGACATCTATACCCTGCCTAGTGAAAGTGTTCTTTACCTTGAAGGAAAAGTACTGAAAGATGACAATACTGCCAGTACTAATGTGCACTTTGTAAACAATGGTTTAGCACATTTATTTGATGAAATTCGTTATGAGTTAGGAGGGGTGATTGTGGACCGTGTTAGAAATCCTGGGATTACATCAACAATAAAAGGTTACTGCTCATTCAAGGAAAGTGATGGTAACACCCTTCAAAATGCTGGTTGGACACTTAAAGAAAATCCACCTATATTAGATGGTTCCGGTAATTTCAATATATGTTTACCCCTAAAAACCCTTATGGGGGTATTTGAGGACCATCACAAGATTATTTTAAATGTACGACAAGAACTCGTGTTGATTCGCAGCAATTCCGATTTAAACGCTTTAATTGAAACTGAGGATAAAAAAGAAAAATATAAGGTGGTGTTAAATAAAGTTCATTGGAAAATTCCACATGTTAGAGTGTCAGATGATCAAAAATTACGCCTTTACAAGTATTTAGAGGGTAACAGAGATCTCAATATTAGTTTTCGAAGTTGGGAATTGCATGAGTATCCACAACTTCAAACTACCACTAATCACACATGGGCAGTGAAAACTTCAAATCAACTGGAGACACCACGTTTCATTATTATTGGATTTCAGACAGATAGAAAAAACTTGTTTAGTAAAAATATGAGCCGTTTTGACCACTTATCATTAACCAATTTAAAAGTCTATTTAAACTCCGAAGTTTTTCCATATGATAATTTAAATTTAGATTTTGATAACAATCAGTATGCTATTCTATATGAAATGTATGCCCAGTTTCAAAAATCCTATTATTACCACGATCAAAGCGAACCTTGTTTTCACCCGATAAGCTTTAAAAATGATGCTCCACTGGTAGTTATCGACTGCTCTCGACAGAGTGAAGACGTGCTCAAAGGTGGTGCAGTTGACATTAGAATTGAGTTTGAAACGAAAAAAGCTGTACCTGATAAAACTATAGCCTACTGTTTAATATTGCACGATCGACTTGTGAAATACAACCCTCTAACCAGTACCGTAAGGGTAATTTAAAGAAGAAAAAAATGTTTATTTTGGATGTGCAAGGTTTCCAATACAAAGACACTGAATTTATATGTAAGGAAATAGCTATATTAAACACCCATACTAATGAAGTTCGGCACCATATCGTTAATTTACCCATGAAGTCCATCTGGTTACATCAAGACTTTAAACATCAAGCTGAATGGAATACAAACAAACTTCATGGTATAAATTGGGACACTTTTGATTTTAGTTATTTACCATTTGAAAACCTCGCTTTATTTATTAAGGATTTAATTCAAAATGAAACTGTGTTTGTAAAAGGAAATGAAAAAAAAGTTTGGTTATGTAATTTAGTTAATAATAATGTTGTAGATTTATATGACTTGGGATGTCCCAATATTAAAAAATTAAAAAATTATTGTAATGTTAATAAGTTTCACTGTGAAATGCATAATAATAAATATTTAAATTGTGCTAGAGAAAATGTAATTTTGTTAAATAGATGGTATTTAAATAAAAAGCATATTCAGTTTTAACCTTTTATTTTATTTTAGTTTAACAAAATATTAAAAATTAAAAAAAAGCTTGGGTTTGTGTTAAAGGATCCTCTTCATCGAAGAGACTTATTATCTCTTCCATATTTGTATTTTTGTTTGTTGTTTGTTTTTCGGATACAGTGGATACCACACCCTTTCTGCTTCTTCTTCTTTGTGCTTGGGTGGTATCTACTGCTTTTGTAGATGTTGCTGCTGTTGGCCCCCCAGACGATTCTCCAACAGCTGTTATTTCCATCGGATCGGAGGGTGGTGGTGGTGGTAACACAGCCAAATTTTTTGTTGTCTCAATCTCCATAGGTTGATCAATATTAATTTGGTATCTTTCTATCGCTCGCTGTAGGATAGCAATTTCTTCATCATCATCCGCCTTTATTCGATAGTACTTCACTGGCAGCCTACCGAATTTTTTGTCTATGGTTTCTGTTCTAGGTGAATATGATAGTCTGACAAAGGCTTTATCACCTTTTAAACTTATCTTCTTTACTCCAAAACTGAAAAAATAATAACATCAAAACTAAGACAAATAAATTAAAATTCAATATAATTTCTTTGCTATTAAAAAATTAGGAATATTTTTTTATATAAATATTATCTTGGATTCATGTAAGGTTTTTAGTAATAATAAATTTTCTATAAAAAGTTAAAAGTATATAAAACTAAAATTTACTACTTTTTAGTTTCTTTTGTAAAAATTATCCTGTATTCGTTTAATAATAAATAATCTGTAAAAAATCAAAAGTACTTACTGAAAAAGATTCTTCATGCAAACAAATACCATTTTCGGAGGGCAGTTAATGCGATCTAGAGTTGACACTACAAGTGTGCATGGTTGTGTTGCCATTTTTATTTTATTTTTTTCAAAACTAATAAGCACAAACTGTTAAACTGTTTGAATTGATTTTTGCTTTGATATTTGATGGAATTTATACCTAATTTTTAGCTAACATAGCACTATTTTGGCCACTTATCTAAACCATGTTTTCACTTATCCATAGGCGTATCATTAGTTAAAATTTTGGTGTGGGGAGATAGTTTTTCTTATAACCAAGATGACAGCGATACTTCTATAGACTAGCTGCATCCTTTACATTTTAGCATCTTATATTTCCTTAATAGGGAGTTAATCAAGTAAAGTTTGGATTTAATACTGCTTGACCGTATTGTGACAGTATTACATAGAAAACTAACAACTGATCTCTCAAAATTGATATACTAAAGTTGAATTGAAAAATAAAGTAATTTGTTTTCTTTTAATAAAGACAGGCACTAATAAATCCAAGCTTTATTGTAATTAGTCCCTAATATATTGAATTTTAGGTTACAATCTGTCATATTTTACTATTTTGACATATCACGTGACTTTTAAAGCAGTCAAATTATTTTTGTTGGTTTAAATTAATTAAATATATATACAATATTAAAGTAGCGTCGCCTATGACTACACCTAAAAAGTGCTGACCAATATGTTTTAGTTTAAATATAAAAAACACATTTTTGCTAAATAATACATTTTTATAAAATTTATTAAACATTATGTTTTGATTTGAATAAAAAAAATGTCCATTTTTACAGACTAGTGGCGCTGGTTACATTGTATCAAATCATACGTCAGTCATATGTTTGTTATGGAATTTTCCGTTCTTTGATTATACAAGTGAAAATGAAAAGTTTTGCTAACTAAATTCCGAGCGTTTAAAATTAAACTCAAATGTCTTTTTGACACTTTTGACAGCAATTCTATGCACAATCAATCCATCCAACTGTTAAAAAAGTTAGGTTATCGTGAATCTGGCAATATGTGCTATACTTTCTTACATTTGTTACTTTAAAAATTTCCCTCGTATTCAAGAAGAACTTTCTTATCAAACCAATATTTAATTATATTTTGACAACGTATGAATTCATTCTGACAAAGACCGTTGTTCATAACATATCTTGCACAGTTGAATATTATAGAAAAAATGAGTTCCCAAAGTTTTGATGTGTTGGTGTCTGAGTCTGTAAAAAAGGTTGAACAGGTGAGTAGACTGGTGAAAACAAAAGAGGAATTTAATTATTGGATAGTTTTTCTTCTAAATTTAATTTCAACCGTAAAAAGTTGTGTGAAAAATAAACTTGATTGTGTACAAAACTTTTCTAAATTAGAATCGAATTTGGCACTTTTAAAACATTATTTAATATTACTAAAAAATAAAAAAAGAATTCATTTTGGCAAAACTAATAGGGTGAGGTCGGTCAAAAAAAATTTGGTTTGGGAAGATGTTGAAACGTGCTTTGGTGGTAGAATTACAACAGGTATTATCACTAATTTTACCATTAAAGACCCTAAGATTTTCTTTAAAAAGGCATTCAAGAGTTTTTCAAGTCAAATTAAAAAGTCACTTAAACATTCAATTTTAAAAGTTAATGTCATTTTTTCGGGGAATTTTATTAAATTACATGAAGGTACTACGCAAACTGATGTGAAGGCTTTTTCTACGAGAAACAGTATAATAGACCAAACAACAAATTTAAAAAAATGGTATGAGGAAAATGTTTCTCAAAAAATATTAACCAAGATAGAGGATTTTCAAGAGCGAGATTCTGGTTGGGCTCTGTATGAAATTCTCCATCTTAAGGTTAATATTAATAAACACACCCCAATCAACTGTGGTGATTCAACTTATGTTGAGTCACCGCAGTGGATTAAAAACACCAAGGGGGTGATCAATATTCAAAATAAAGATAATTATTGTTTTCTTTGGTCTATTGTGGCTGCTTTACACCCTGCTGCTCATCATAGAAGCAGGACTTCCTCGTACCCTCATTTTAGTCAGGTGGGACTGAATTATGAAGGTTTTGAATTTCCTATGCGCCTAAAAGACATTTCAAAATTTGAGAAACTTAATAATTTATCAATAAATGTTTTTGGAGTTGAAAAGAATGAAATCCTACCTATTTGTTTAAGCAAATCAGATTTTTCCAAACGAATTAATTTACTTATTTTATCGTGTGGTGATGATGATGATGTAGTTGATAGTGAAAATGAGATGGATATAGATTCTGAAAATTTTGAAATTCTCCAGCCCAATAAAAGGATCTATCACTTTGCACTAATACAAAATATTTCACGTCTTATATCAAGTCAGGTGGGTAGACAAAATAATAAAAAATGGGTATGTGATAGATGTTTAAATTGGTTTGTTTCCGAGGCAGTGCTGCAAAAGCATTATTTAGATTGTAAAAATTTAAATTTTACCAAACTAACTCTACCAAAGAAAAATGACGACATTTTGAAATTTACAGAATTTAAAAATAAAGAGCAAGTGCCATTTACAATTTTTGCTGATTTAGAAAGTTTGTTGGAAAAAATTGACAACGATGACAAAAGTGCATCATCACCATCGAATACACAAAGAATTCAACACCATATTCCTTTTGCGATTGGGTATTATGTGAAATGTTCATATGATAACTCGCTCTCCTATTATCATCAAATTGTAGGAAATGATTGCATTTCACGTTTTACTCATGAGCTGAAAAGAATAGCAGAAAAATTGAGTAACATTTTTTCAAATATTGTTCCTTTAAAACCGTTAAACACTATGGAAAAGTTTGATTTTAATAATGCAACCCATTGTCATATCTGTGAGAAGGCTTTTCAAGAGGGAGACAGAAAACATTTAGATCATTGTCACTTGACGGGAAAATATAGGGGAGCAGCTCATCCGGGTTGTAATTTAAATTTTAATGATTCACACAGTGTTCCTGTAGTATTCCACAACCTTTCTGGTTATGATAGCCATTTCCTTATAAAATCTTTAGCAAAGGAGGTAGAGGGTAGAATTCAACTTCTCCCTGTAAACAAGGAAAAATATATTTCGTTTACTAAATACATTGAAGGCACCAAAGTAAATTTTCGTTTTATTGATTCTTTTCGGTTTATGCCTTCCGCGTTGGACAAACTAGCTTCATATTTAGATGATTCCAAAAAGACAATTTTAAAAAGTTTTTACAAGGAAGAGGAAAAATTTAATTTAGTTACTCGTAAGGGTGTCCTGCCCTATGAGTATCTCGATTCTTGGGAAAAGCTATATGAAACTGTTCTTCCTCCTAAAGACGCATTTTATAGTACTTTGGAAGGAAAAGGTGTTTCAAATGATGAATACAAAAGGGCACAAACAATTTGGAATACCTTTAATATTAATTCGCTTTTGGAATATGCGCTTTTTTACATGAAAATTGATGTAATTTTGTTATCTGAAATAATGAGCTCGTTCCGTGACATCTGTCTCTCCACCTATAAACTTGATCCGCTTCATTATTTTACCAGTCCAGGATTGGCCTTTTCAGCCATGCTTAAACAGTGTAAAATAGAGCTACAACTTTTGACTGATGTTGATATAATCATGTTTATAGAAAGAGGTATAAGAGGTGGAGTTTCACAGTGTTCAAACAGATATGCCAAAGCCAACAATAGGTACATGGGAGAGTCATACAACCCCAATAAGGAAACATCATATTTAATGTACTATGATGTTAATTCACTTTATGGCACAGCTATGACTTTACCATTGCCCTATGGTGGTTTTGAATGGGTTCATAACAATTCATTCACTGAGGAGGATATATGTAATATTTCAGATGATAGTCCCATAGGGTACATTTTTGAAGCAGACATTTCATACCCTGCTAACCTATTTGAAATACATAAAGACCTTCCTGTCTGCCCTGAACATCGAGTGCCACCCAACTCAAAAAGTAAGCTACCCAAACTGATGACTACACTTTACAATAAAGAGCGATATATCATCCATTATCGTAACTTAAAACAGGTCCTTGGTTTGGGTTTAAAAATTAGAAAAATTCATAGAGTCCTTAAATTTAAACAGTCTCAATGGTTGAAACCCTATATTGAATTAAACATCCATATGCGTCAGCAAAGTAAAAATGAATTTGAGAAAAACTTTTACAAATTGATGATTAATTCAGTATTTGGCAAGACTATGGAGAATGTTCGAAAATATAAGGATGTTAAGTTGGTAACTCGATGGTCGGGTCGTTTTGGTGCGCAATTCTATATTTCAAAACCTACTTTTCATAGTTTAACCATATTTGATAAAGATATGGTTATTATTGAAATGTCTAGAAACAACATTATTTTCAATAAGCCCATATATGTAGGATTTACAATTTTGGACTTGTCAAAAACTTTTCTTTATGAATTTCACTATAACTATATTAAAACGAACTTTGGAGATAAAGCCCTTTTGCTATATACGGACACAGACAGTTTAATTTATAACCTACATGTTGATGATATATACAAACATATGAAAACTGACATTGACAAATTTGACACATCTGACTACCCACCAGACAATATTTTTAACATGCCATTAAAAAATAAAAAAGTTTTGGGGCTCATGAAAGATGAAAATAATGGTGCTATAATGACAGAGTTTGTAGGATTACGGTCTAAAATGTATAGTGTGAAGATTTTGGAAAATAAGAGCGATTTGCAAAATCTTCAAACTAAACTTGAGCAGAAAGGTCTTTCATTAACAGAGGTTCAGGAACAATGTTTAAATTTAAATATTAGTAAAAGGGCAAAGGGTGTAAAAAAGGCTTCACTTAGAAAAATTACATTTAATGACTATCTTGAGTGCCTTTTTAAAAATAAAATCACAGAGATCTCTCAAACCATGATCCGATCTCACAAACACGAAGTGTACACAATCAAACAAAAAAAGATTGCTTTAAGTCCTTTTGACGATAAACGTCAACTATTACCCCACTCCACCAACACAGCACCATGGGGCTATCCAATAACTTAAATAAATCTTAAATTTAAACTAGTCTACAGAATCCTCTCAACTTGTTCAGACATCGGACACTGTGTGTCTAGGAACTCATTAAACTAGGTAAGTAAACAACCTAAAAAAAAAATTAACACCTAGAAGAAAAAAAAATGATAAATAAAAAATCTGTAAAAAATTATACTTACCTTTTAATTGTTATTTCAGTCTAACCGAGATACCACCACAACAATGAACAAGAAATCATCACATCAAAAAACAGAAAAAGACAACCTAGAAATTTATCAAGCTACAAATAAAACATCACCACAAGGATGGCAGAAGAAAAATAACATAAAAAAGACTGCAGAATGTGTGACAACCAAGCAACTTGGGTTTCTGGACCAGATGGATAGTAGTAGTAGTAGTAAAAATGTATGTGTTTACTGTAAAAGAAACGTTTGTTTCTGTCAAAACTATTCACATTGCAATATTGGCACTAGGCTTTGTTCTAGTTGTAAGCAAATGTTTTGTTTTTGCAAGAAATCAATTGAACATCATAAGAACATAGAAAAATATTACACAGTAAGAGGTGAACAAGACCTATTTTGCTATGAGCAAATATCTCCTTCCCCTCGTTAATATATGTTTAAAATTAAATAAATTAAAAATAAAATATTTGAAGTATATTTTCTTATTTTTTCAGATCCAAAAGACATGTATCCTGTGTCGTGCACAAGTACCAAACAACTTTCGGATATGCAAATTTTGTTTATTGGAATCTGCAATCAAATACCCAGAAACAAGAAAATTGGCATGCAGAATTTTTCAACAGAAATATAATTATAACATCAAGTTTGACTAATTTTTATATTTTTTCTTTCACTATTTTATTTTAATAAAAAGACTTACCAAATATTATTTAATAAATCACTTATTGTTTTTCTTTGATACCCTATCCTCTTTTTGACTCATTTTATATAAAATTTATTTTGAAAAAAAATGTGTTATATCAATCAAAAATGCTTACTATAAACTATAAACATCTCCCCAGTGTACAAAATTATTACAAAAGTTGCATCATATTTTTGCTAATTAGATAAAATAGGAACATGTGTGGGGTCACTAAGGTTATCCGATAAGATACTCGTGCAGTCATTTTTTAGAAATTATTTTATTTTTAACACACAGAGAAAATAACAGGCTATCCCGATTAATTCTAACAAATATTTCTAGAAATTATTTTATTTTTTAACCAACAACCAAGGCCTTTTTCACATTAGGACTTACCTAGCCCAGGCTAAGCGAGTGAAGTGGCTATCTTACTGGCTGACACCTAACTCATTGCCAATAGGGCCTTTCAACAGCTAAGGCCTTACCTAGACCAGGCGAAGCTAGTGAAGTAGCTATCTTACTAACAAAAAAACACTCCATTTTATCTACTCCCTCATTGACCAATAGGGCCTTTCAACAGCCCAGGCTAAGCAAGTGAAGCGGCTAGCTAACTCATTGCCCAATAAGGCCTTTCAACAGCCTCTGGTTGTTACGTCATTGCTGACAGCTTCTTGTACGCTTCTTTTGCCCGAAGGTCAGATCAAGTTCACTTCTTCAGCAGCAGGTCATCCACTTCGGAGAAGTGGATGGCATGGTTACCATTTGGTCCAGAACCCACACTACTACACTACTGGCAGAGTATTTTTAACAGGGCCGCTTTCCGCAGGGACACGCGGGGCCAGAGCCCGGGAACTCTAGGTAATGGAGGCGTCCACGACTCTATATAAATAACAGAACTAAAACCAACCCAAACTTGATGAGCAGGTCCTAAGATCCGAATTGAAAGGGATCACATCATGATTTAAGTCGGGGTCTGCTACAGAGTAGCCCTGAACAAAATAGCGCTACTACAAAATGGCGCTTACAAAATAGCGCCTTACAAAATATTGCTGCTACAAAATAACGCGCATCAAAATAGCGCTGAAACTAAATAACGCTGCCACAAAACAGCGACATCTCATAAAAACAGCGACATTTAAAAAAGCGTCATTAAAAACAGCAGTTCGACTAAGAGGTCTCTTTCTAACATATTTTTATCCAAAAAAAAAAGTTCCCTGACTTCTTTCCCGGTTTCCGCAGCGCGTTTCTTGCAGGCCTCTTTTTTTGAGGCATAGAATTTTAACTTTGTGTTGTATTTTTATTTTAGAAACTGTATGTTTAATCTTTAAAAAGTATCGTCATGAATTATTATTACCTAGACAGTATAACACTCGTAATACTTTTACTCTTAATCTTCCTATACCTCGCTCAACTTTGGTTAAAAACTCATTTATTTACAATGGAAAAAAGCTTTTTAATCATTTGCCAGTTGAGTTTCGAGAAATAAAAAATCTAGGGAAATTTAGAAGAAAAACAAAAGATTTTTTAGCGAGCAAAGCTTACTATACTTTGGAAGAATACTTTGCTGACTGAAACTATTTATTTTTATATTTAGGTTTATCTGACAAAATCTGACACAGATCGTGGGGTTTTGATTTTATTGAATGTAAATTTTGGCGTCGTTTTATTTTAATCAAGTTTTAGCTTTTTATTGTGTTTACCAATTTTTATTTATAGTTTTAAGTTTGACTTACTTTTTTGATTTAAATAATTTTAAATCAATAATTTTCATTGAATTTAAATTTTGGCATCGTTATGTTTTAATCATATTTTAGATTTTTCTTATTTTAACCGATTTTTATATAGTTTTAAGTTTGACTGTTTGACTTTTTTTTATTTAAATAATTTTAAATCAATAATAATTATTTAGTGTTCAATAGACTATAATTGGATAAATGAGGCTTTTGTCAATGTCTACTTTGGTAAACTGACTAATAAAGCCAATTTTTGTATTTGAACTTAAATAAAATTATGGCGTTAGCAATTAAAAGTAGGTACATCAAATGTTAGTTAAATTTATTTTTAAACTTTATTTAGTTTTTCTATTATTGTTATTTTGATAGGGATTAATGTATCTCCATAGTTTTAAAGCTTTTAGTTGGATATTTGTACTTTAGATAAGCAAGGCTTTGTCAATGTATACTATTGTATTCTGACTAATAAAGCTAATTTTGATTTGATTTGATTTGATTTGATTCCCTAAGCCTGTTTGGTTACAGACCTTTTAGGATCATCGAAAAGAAGTCAGGGAAGTTTTTTTTTAAATAGATTAGAAAGAGGAATATCGGAAGTGGCATGTCATAAGACGCTATTTTGTAGCAGCGCTATTTCATGCAAGCTATTTTGTGACAGCGCTATTCTGTAAGGCTCTATTCTGTAGCAGAGCCTTAAGTCGGCCTTCGATTCATGTTATGTTTGGTTCCTTCTTCTTTTTTGGGCACTAGAATTTTTTTTATAAAGTTTTCTGCATGAAAAAAACTTGGTCAAGTTAAAAATAGAACCTCCAATAACAATATGGAACGTGACATGTCGTCGCCAACTTATAAGAACTGTAAAAAATCCATCTTACGCCTGATCGATTTGGGAATATAGCGCCGGGTGGATAAAACTCATGTTAGTAAGTAAACAATTGCATGTCGAAATTTGATAGATCTTCTACACTTTACGATTTTGCCTTCTTGGATCATATTTCCCAGCATCCTTGATATAGCTATATGTATTAATAACTTCTATATACTGTGTCCCATTTAAAATTTTCCATCCGGGATTTTTTGAGAACTGCTGAAAATTTTTAAAAATGCCCGTCAATTTTGTTTGCGAGGGGTAGAATTTTTGGTTATCTTCAAATTTTTGTAGCACGAACCCCCTTCGAGGGGTATACTTTCCTCTATATTTTGAATAGGGAAATTGGGTCTGGTGAAGCTCTCTTGAATATCTTTACAACCGTGTAAAAATTTCGAAAATCTATCCATTAGTTTTTGAGATAATTGCCTTCAAGCTATCAGATTTAACATGGACTGATAAAATAAAAATTTAATCATAATTTTATATTTTCCGGATTTAATTTTTATTTTAGCATTCCAAGTTTATTTTAGAAATTTGAAAGCAAATATCTCAAAAACTAATCGATGGATTTTCGAAATTTTTACACGGTTGTAAACATATTCAATAGGGCTTCAAAACAAGGTATCACTAGACCCACTTTCTCTATTCAAAATATAGGGGTAAAGTATACCCCTCGAAGAGGAGTCGTGCTACAACAATTTCAAGATAAACCAAAAAAAGTCCCCCTCGCAAACAAAATCGACCTGTCTCCTTATTTTTAAAAATTTTCAGCAGTTCTCGAGAAATCCCGTGTGAAAAGTTTTGAATGGAACACAGTGTATATTAAATTGGGGACGGAGAAATATAAAATCAGTTGAATTTCTTAAGCTTAAAAATGTCACAACGCATATTGGTTCCTCCCCCCCCCCCCATTTCTCCCTCGTAACACTGTCGCACTTTCGCGAACCCGTCCCACGGTGGTCAGCTTGTCGGTTCTGAACGATCGAAATTATTTTAGCGTTTAAAAAATGTGATTTTAATATACTGTGCGTTCTGGAGCTGGTACAGGGTGTCCCAAATTGGGCACTTTTAGGGGGTTTAAGGTACTTCTAGGGGAGACAGAGTAAAACTGACCACGCATTCCGAGGCTCAAATTTCAAGAGAAGACTTATAGTGAAAACCGCATTTTGAAATATTATCTCGTCTTTGAGCTACGGGGGCTTTTTGAAAAGTCTGCATTTTTGAAGGGGGTCTATAACTTCGTTATTAGTGGAAATTTTGATTTAAAGTAAATTGCAGTTTTATAGACTTTGTCACGAGGAATTCGTCCGCATAATTTTATTTTAACTGTCACTTTTAGTTTTTGAGATATGACATAAAGTTGCATTTTTTCTTATGGAATGGCCTATATTTTAATTAATTTTCGAATTCGTCATTGAATTCTTTTCAAAATTATGTATCATATGTCATAGTTTGATTGAGCGGTTTAGGAGATATTCAGCTTTTTCACTTATTTTTAGTGCGCTATGATTTCCTGCTGAGGCAGGTAAAGGCACTCCAGTATTTTTATTATTTTACACAGTCACAAATATAGTAAGGCTGGTTTGGAAAAATTATAATTCAGCTGACGGCCCTCAAAGCCTAGTTATAAAAAGTTTTAAAAAATGATACATATTTCAAAATAAAATTAAAACGCTTTTGTGCAAAATAATTTCTTATCAAAGCGTAATGTCAAATTGTTTAAACAATTGAAAACAATGACAAAACGCCAATACGCAAGGTCAACTTAATTTGCATAGTATAAGACAACAAAACTCTAGGAGCATTGAAGTAGGATTTGACCGCAAGGCTTTCACGTCAATGGCGCATGACGTCATTCAACGCACACTAGACAAAAATAAAAAACTTTAATTATCTCCGAAACCGCTCAATCAAACTATGACATATGATACATCATTTTGAAAAGAATTCAATCACGAATTCGAAAATTAATTAAAATATAGGCCATTAGATAAGAAAAAATGCAACTTGTCATATCTCAAAAACTAAAAGTGACAGTTTAAATTTAATTTAGCGGTTGAATTCCTGGTGACAAAGTCTATAAAATTGCAATTTACTCTAAATCAATATTTCCAATAATAACGAAGTTATAGACCCCCCTCCAAAATGCAGACTTTTCAAAAAGCCCCCGTAGCTCAAAGACGAGACGATATTTTAAAATGCGGTTTTCACTCTGAGTCTTCTCTTGAAATTTGAGCCTCGTAATGCGTGGTCAGTTTTTCTCTGTCTTCCCTAGAAGTACCTTAAACCCCCCAAAAGTGTCCAATTTGGGACACCCTGTACAGTCGCCTCCAAAAATATGTTGCATATCGTTTTTTTCCTCTTAAGCAAAAAACTTGAAAAATTGATACTTTGAGAAGCTGACCTCCGTGCGTCCCCCACATTACAACCCTAATCAACACGTGTTACGTAATGTATGGGCGTTCCTATCTAACACGTAGAACTGGCAACAGAGACCTCCGTAGCTAAGCCTATCATACTCAAAAATGCATAGCGCATAGCATGGTGTATAGTGGTCTGGTTTTATGGAAATGTCCATCACACATGCAACTCCCTTAACCTAGGTTTTCTATTTTTGGAGGTGTTTTTGTCTGGTTTTTATGAAATTTCGTTTTTTTTTGTGCTTTCTGTGATTTTTTTTGAGATGGATAACAATAAAATATTGTAATATGCCGCTGTCTCATTGGTTTTTTTGCTATATTTAAAAAAAACATCGGCTCATAAGATGGCGCTCAAGAAGGTGGTGGTGTCGGCCGCTCTTTAGGAATAAAGAGACCAGTGAAGACTTTGATGGTCTTTTCCGGGAGTTTTGTGCATCACATGATTTATTTCGATATAGTTAATTAACTGACCATAAGAGAACATAATGAATTATTCATAAAAAGTTCAACCTTGTGAAAATTCCTATGCAAAACCAATATGCCGTCTCCTGGGCTATAGCTGATTGGTCGCAGCTTATGTTATGTCAAGCTATGCGCTATGCAATTTTGTGTTTGATCGGCTTTAGTAGAAACGGTGTTCCGCATCGAATGCTCTGAGCAGAGGCAATGATCCGAGAATGCATTCTGCCAGCAATATTATCAGAATGCGACAGAATAACGAGGTCTCTAAATTGAGAGCAATGGTCTCATGCACCTCCCAGAGTTCTACTAATCAAAACCACTAGCTTGACCATCAACATATTGCACACCCGCTGAAAAAGAGTCACAACTCAAAAATTGCAATTATTGAGATAAACCTGCCGCCATCATCGAAATAACAATTCACCGCGAGATGGCGATGTGACTCTTTTATTTTGTCTAGTTTAGCTTAGGATGCGTTCCTTTACAGTGTCACTTTTGACTTTATAACAGCGTGAACGTGGAGTTTCATCCTGAAAAGAGTCACATTTCGAGTTGTGAAGGTTTTCGTGTGAACTATTGGTTAAATCTGACTCATGTAACAAGTAAAATACTGTTCTTTTTTGTGTTGTGTTTTTTCGAATTGTTCAGTGTACTTAGAATTAAGGAGAATAAGAAAAAAATATTTTGAATTTATTAGAGAATAATCACATTCCCAGTTGTTATTCAGCATTTTGTAACTCGTTGTAAAAATAAATACAAAGTTTCTTCTTTATTTGTTTTCGTTTTTTATATAACAATTTATTTTTTTCCTGCGTGACATCCTGATTTAGAACGGCATGATGCCTTGTTCTAAAAAAGTGTCACAATATCGGGTTTTTGTCATTTTTTTTAACTAAAAACGACAAAAATCATTTTTTCTGAGAAACGTACTGCACCAATTATATTGAGTTAATAGGTTCCTGTTGATATAAAATAACATGTTAACTCGTAATTTGTCATGTAAGTGAAAAATGAATCTCTCTAATGAACTAAATTCTTTAACAGCGGTTTTCTCAAAACAATGTTTTTTGAGTTTTGACTATTTTTTAGCGGGGGTGCGATGTTGATAAGCTTAACTAAATAGCTCCAATACTAGTTCAACAAAAATTAAAACGAGTAAAGAATAGTTTAAATAAATCTGTAAAAAAATTACCTATGTCAGAGAAATGCTGGGGTATCTTAGGTCGGGTTGGGTGGGTTTGGTACCTCTGCATTTTTCTGCTAGATTGATTCTTGCAAATAGTGATATTTAATTGATACGGATATCTTATCGTGCTAACATCGTCAAGATTTCCATCAGTCGGCCATCGCTTTTATTATTATGATAATATTAGAATGTTAGAAAATTATTTTTTAATTTTTAGTGCATTTTATAAAAGCTTGTGACTTAAAAAAAAAATTTCCCAATTTATTTTCTACTTTTTAGTCTCAGCTATCTACTCTATTAAATGAAAATATTTGTTCAATAACAGAACAGAAGAGTTTATTCTAGAGTATAATGAAATCGCTGATCGTGAGTTGTTTGGAAACTCATTTTTCTATTGGGGGAAGGAGAGGGTGGGGGTAGAGGTAGAAATATATGTTTGGTTTGGGCTGTATTGCCCTCGGACCTTTATGCATATACCAAATTTTATAAAAGTCATTTGAAGTAAAGTGTGTCAAAAACGCATTTTTTATGGAAGGGGGTGAAGGGTAGGGGTGGGAGGACATTTTTTTCATTATTGTTGTATTGTCATCGAACCACTATATGTATACCAAATTTCATCCAAATCGGATAACGGGATGTGTTAAAAACAAATTTTTATATGGAAGGGGGTGGGGGTAGGGCTGGGAGGATATGTTTTCTTATTGTTGTATTATCATCGGAACACTATCTGTATACCGAATTTTATCCAAATCGGATAACGGGAAGTGTGTCAAAAACACATTTTTCTATAGAAGGGGTGGGGGTAGGGGTGGAAGGATATTTTTTTCTTAATGTTGTATTGTCATGAGACCACTATGTGTGTACCAAATTTCATCCAAATCGGATAATGGGAAGTGTGTCAAAAACGCTTCACAAGATTTGATAGTTAGTTAGACAGAACATCTGAAGTTAAATAAAAGCTTGTAAAAAAAGTTACGATATGTTAAAGTCTCCACCATTTTCTCATAAGTGCACCAGTTTGCAGATTCTGTGGACCAGGGTTGCCACCCTCGACCCTGAGGTCTTCGGTAGAAGGCTTCGAGAAAAATCGGTAGATTTCGGTAGATTTTTTAATCATCTCAGCAAGCAGTGCTGGAGATCTATCGATAGTTTGGATTGATTTAGTAGGTAAATTGTATTTCTACGATTTGTTTTTACTGACAAAATACCAAAATTAAGAATTAAATAAAAAATCAGGTACATACTAGGGACCTATTGCAATAAAGCCAGTATGCATTAAAAACTAACAGTTGATCTTTCAAAATTGACATACCAAAGTCAAATTTAGAAATCCAGTCGTTTATTTTCCATTAATTGTGGCGTCGCTATTAATTCCGGCTCTTATAATACACAATGGCCTTATTTTGAAAGAAGACAGCTGTTCTTATAATGTGAAACTGTCAATATAGTGCCCGGCACAATTTGTGCCTGATAATATTATAAAAAAACCTCAGGGTTTATAATAGCCTGATCTTTAATGCCGCTTGCGGCTGCCGGCTGAGTATATCGCAAAATCCAAGAGATGGCGCCATAAATACACTTTTAAAAACAATGACTTGAAATAAACTTTTAATTCTACAAAGGATCTTACATAAAAAGAATATTTTATTTATAGTGTTTTTTTTTAATCGCAATTACGAGGCGTAAAAAAAAAACAAGTTTATATTGAAAAAAAAAATCGGTAGAAAACTATGGGAATTCGGTATATCGTAAAGTAAAAGGCTAAATCAGTAGATCTACCGAAAAATCGGTAGAGGTGGCAACACTGCTGTGGACTGATCTTTTGACTTACTTACCAAGCAATGTAGAAACAGTGAAAAGCGGCATCGAAATCAAGCCGATGGCGAAGTCCGCGACGGCGAGCGAAAACAGGAAGTAGTTGCTGATAGTCTGCAGTTGCTTGTCGATCTTGAAGGACACCATCACCATAATGTTGCCCACCACAGTAATGATTGACAGAACGCCCGCTAAAATAATAGTTATTTACCTAACAAGTGCGGAAGGTAATACTTTACCGCACGCGACGACAGTTGGCCGAACGACGCGGAGCGGAGTTCGGTCAAGCCGTCTAGGGTGGTAAAGACATTTACCGCATGTGTTAGGTAATAGTTATTTACCTAACAAGTACGGAAAGTAATACTTTACCGCACGCGACGGCAGTTGGCCGAACGACGCGGAGTGGAGTTCGGTTAAGCCGTCAAGGACGGTAAAGACACTTTCCGCATGTGTTAGGTACAATATTTTACCTATAAGTACCTTTTTTTTTTAAATTGAATGTAATTTATAAATAAACATGTAAAATTGGACGGAATTGAAATGTAAACAAATATTGAAGCTATCTTATTAACGCGTTGCTAAGGTTTCTAAGTGGTGCGCGTGCGGTAAAGTAATTACTTTACCGCACGCGAGTAGGTAATAGTAGTTTACCTAACTAGTGCGGAAAGTGCCTCTTTTCCGCACGCGATTGCAGATGGCCAAACGACGCGATAGCGGAGTTTGGCCAGCAATCAAGTCAGCATCATAGTCACAGCATCAACCGCACGCTTATAGAAAAAATATTTTTTCTATAAGCGTGCGGAAAAGTCCACTTTTCCGCACGCATTTTAGTGTGGAAAGTGTCACTTTTCCGCACTAGTGCGGAAAAATATTTTTTCCGCACTAGTGCGGAAAAGTAAATTTATTACGATTTTGAGGTGTTCTATAACATTTAGACCGTTCAAAATACATTTGTATCTTTCCTAGCACACGAAATATCCTAAAAATATTCAAATTGACTAAAATTCTGCTATATTTTCAATATAATAAAGTTTTCAGTAAAATAGGTTCAAATTATAAGTTTTAAACCTCCCCGGTATAAATATCGTCATTGTCAATGTCAAACAACAATGAACACTAGTGGTTTTAGATTTGGCATCTTAAATCACCATAGCAACAAAGTACAAACAAACTGTCAAAACAAAGCCAATTTTGCAGATACAAGCGTCTTTTGAATTTTTCAAACAAAAAAATCAGATTTTCAATGGATTCTTCGGACGAAGATCTACCCCAGTCAGTTCTAGAAGCCGCTAGAATGTGAATAATAATAATTGATTTGATTAAAACGTTTTGAATATAAATAATTTTCTGATTAATTTTTAGTTTTTTCCTCACGCTTATAGAAAAAATAGTGTACCTAACTCGTGCGTAAAGTGTCTTTTCCGCACTTGATTGCTGGCCAAACTCCGCTGTCGCGTTGATTGGCCATCTGCAATCGCGTGCGGAAAAGAGGCACTTTCCGCACTAGTTAGGTAAACTACTATTTTCTATAAGCGTGCGGAAAAGTCCACTTTTCCGCACGCATTTTAGTGTGGAAAGTGCCACTTTTCCGCACTAGTGCGGAAAAATATTTTTTCCGCACTAGTGCGGAAAAGTAAATTTGTTACGATTTTGAGGTGTTCTATAACATTTAGACCGTTCAAAATACATTTGTATCTTTCCTAGCACACGAAATATCCTAAAAATATTCAAATTGACTAAAATTCTGCTATATTTTCAATATTTTCGATAAAATAAAGTTTTCAGTAAAATAGGTTCAAATTATAAGTTTTAAACCTCCCCGGTATAAATATCGTCATTGTCAATGTCAAACAACAATGAACACTAGTGGTTTTAGATTTGGCATCTTAAATCACCATAGCAACAAAGTACAAACAAACTGTCAAAACAAAGCCAATTTTGCAGATACAAGCGTCTTTTGAATTTTCAAACAAAAAAATCAGATTTTCAATGGATTCTTCGGATGAAGATCTACCCCAGTCAGTTCTAGAAGCCACTAGAATGTGAATAATAATAATTGATTTGATTAAAACGTTTTGAATATAAATAATTTTCTGATTAATTTTTAGTTTTTTCCTCACGCTTATAGAAAAAATAGTGTACCTAACTCGTGCGTAGTGTCTTTTCCGCACTTGATTGCTGGCCAAACTCCGCTATCGCGTCGTTTGGCCATCTGCAATCGCGTGCGGAAAAGAGGCACTTTCCGCACTAGTTAGGTAAACTACTATTACCTACGGGTAGCTTTTTTTTTCAAAAAAATTAAATGTAATTTTTAAATAAACATGTCAAATTAGATGTAATTGAAATATAAACAAATATTAAAGCTGTCTTATTGATGCGTTGCTAAGGTTTCTAAGTAATGCGCGTGCGGTAAATTATTTACTTTACCGCACGCTAGTAAGTAATAGTTATTTACCTAACTAGTGCGGAAAGTGATACTTTTACGCACGCGACGGCAGTTGGGTGGAAAAGGCACTTTCCGCAAGAGTTCCGTAATTTCTGCGCCTGCGCACTCTCTTAGGAATCACTTTTAAGAATTTTCGCATTGTTGACTTACCCACAGTACCAATAAGCACGATTTGTGTCAGAGAGTAGACAGCTTCGTGTGGTGCATTGATGACAGACGAATTATCGACATCCGTCGCCGGCGAGGTGTACATGGTGTCACGAGGACTCAGTAGCTAGAAGCCGCCGCATTTCGCCCACACGCCCTCGCGGTATCTAAAAAACATTAAAGGTTAAACAAGGATCACCACAACAAATAAGGTATAATGGTGGGTGTGCTTTCGGGCTGTTCGGCCGTCGTCGTTGGAAATTCGTTCTCGACGTTTCGCCATCTCGAGTGGATGACATCTTCAGGAGATGTTGACTGTTTGTCGGCTTCTCGAAGACTGGTGGTTAGTCTGTCGCGGGCGCAGGTTATATACGCTATGGTGGGCGGGGCGTATATCAGAGCTGGTCGGTGATTGGTCACATTCCCTTGATTCAGTTTTGTTATTGTAAGCGAGCCGTTTAGTGTTTTTAAGAACCGGTACCCATGTTCTGTTAATTTTAAGAGTTTCTTCAGATCTGTTGAAGTTCTGCTGGTGTCTATGAATTTCGATTGCTTCTCTATAGAGTCTTGGATAGTATGAAGAGGAGGCGCAGAGAACTTGTGTGTCTTCGAATTTTATTCGGTGGTCTTCATTGTTTAGTGTGTGATCTGCAACTGCGGATTTTTCCGTATGTCCGAGTCGACAGTTGGCTTTGTGATCTTTGATTCTTGTGTTTACGGACCGTTTGGTTGTTCCGATGTAGACACTTCCACAGGTACAGGGAATGCGGTATACCCCCGAAGAACTTAGTTTTTGCAAAGTCACTTGAATAACTTCCCTAATACGGGGTTCTATCGATTTCATGAAATTTTGCTTCATTCTGCCCTTCAAAAGTTATCTAAATTCATATAAAATCTTCCTGGTATAATTTCAACCCTACCGACAGAGAAGAGGCGCAGCTCTTTGCGGTCCGACCACAAAGTATTTGTTTTCCGACCGACCGAGCCCAGGTGGATAGACGGCACCTGATTGGCAGATTTTTTTGAGATGCGCTTTTAATTGCTTTCAGGTGTGCTTTTCGGAACCCCTTTAGTCGGCAGTATGCAGAGTTAGAAAATAAATCAGTGTCGTTCCTGTTTTATTATCTATTTATAAACCCGAATCATGAAGGCACTCCTGTATATTATTTGAACAAACTTCTTTCGAAGACTTCTTTTCGCATAATTGCTTCTTTGCTCACTACTCTGCTTAATTTAAATAGAGCGTGGCTTCTTGAATAAATAACCCTGAAAGAGAACTTTCAATCGTTCTGAAGTGCATCTCGCGCGTTCGGCTGTACGTTATTAAATTCGAATATCTATTGTCATTGATCAAATATCGACGCAAAGATGACTAAAAGGGCATGATTATTCGTTTTTGAGAGGTCTAAAAGAGAAATATTTAATTTCTAATTTTAAAATTGATTTATATTAACCTACCGAGTTTTATGAAAATCTGCACTTTGACACCAAAAAATTCATTTATTTTTCTACTATAATTATGATTGATATTTGATACAGTCCGGAATAAGGTTTTCCACAAAAAAAGGCATTACAGGCATTAGTTTCAAGGATATTTGCAAAAATTCGTTTTATGATTTTTGAGCTCACTTATAAATCCTTCTTATCGTCGTTGGTTTAATGAAAACTGAGATGTGTCAAAAATAAAATTTTACAAAAGGGACAAAAGCCGGTCTTAAATATATTTTTTATACGACTGTCTTGTACAAGGGGGTTTTGCGCACGGAGAACACGATCTGAAAATGGCATTTTGCGCACGCGGTGTGCAAAACGTTTGCACACGCTTATGTCATTTTTGCGCACGCCTATGTTGTTTCTGCACACGGGTCTCCCGTCATTGTGATTTTTGTTGTTGTCATCCATCAATATAAGTTGGCTTAGTTCCGTAGCAACCGTCACTGCTCGTATGTTTTGTTGATTAGATACGTCAAAAAATTGTTGAATTTTTAAAGTTTTGTTGTAAAAATGTCGGAAATAAAAACAAGTTAAATTAAAATTTGATTTTTCTTTCTAGCAGTCGTATAAAAAATATTGTAAAAAACTCGTTTGAAAACCTCTTTGTACACTCCCTCGACTTGTAGACCTCGCCTTCGGCTCGGTCTACCAAACTGTCTCGATCGTGTGCGAGAGTAAACCTTGTTGTTTAAATAACTATTTCATGAACAAAAAGTGAAAAACAATTTTTTTAATAAATTCACATTTTCCGTCATCCAAAGATAGGCTTATTAAACACGGTTGAAAAACTCATTTTATGCTCTATTTATTGAAGTATAAATCCAATATGGCGGTCATAAGAAATAACAAAGTTGGCTATGGTTTCAAAAAAAGTAGAAGGCCTAGAAAAAAATTGTTAACGTCATTCAATTGCCCATAGTTGCTTATACAAAACTACCAAATTTTATTAAATTTGTTTGCAAGATGGCGGCGATATTTCAAGTTTTCAAAAAACACAATTTTTAGTTTTTTACGCCTAGAATAGCGCAATTTTTTTCTCATTTAAACAAACTCGTATCTCTTACTGTTTCCGAAATCTCCATGTAGTTGCTTTTATTTGGGACACCCTGTATACCGCATATTAATGCAACGCTCCGTCAAAAAGTGAATCTAATCCGCTCGTTAGAGCGTCGAACATATTTTACCTAACTATTTTATGAAAATTGGTTCAACGGGTTAGGAGCTATCTTGTTACGGACAGAAATACACATATACACACACAGACAGACATAACGACGATATTTCTAAGACAGGACAAAAGAGAATAACACATTTTGTGCATTTCCTGAAAAAATATTTTTTTTGCCAAAAATAATACTGTTACAAATTAAAGTTATTTAAATTTTATAATTAGAATTTATTTAGGTTTAGTGTAGGATTAGGTTGATTAACCTTATGGTTGTATTCTTAGTCTAGGTTTTAGTTGCGTTATCTATGACAAATTCATACACGGCCGCGTACCTTCGGGAAGAGACGAGAATGCTCGTAAATCGAAGAAGGATGGAAGGGTTCTCGAATAGTAGGCAGACCCTATATATAGGGCCAGACGCCGCGTATGGAGTCAGTCAAAGATAACCAACGGTAGTGATCGCTAGATGTTAACGCGAAGTTCATAGGCGGATAAAAAGAGTGAATTATTAGCAAGTTATTAGTAAGTTTAAGTGCGTGTTTTTGTACATAATTTGTCGAAATTTTTGACATTTGCGAGTTTTAATTTGTCGTTGTGAACCCGTAAGAATACCTTCTCCAGCCATTGCTGCGCGGGCTATAGTACAGCGGATAACAACGGCTTAATAAAGCAAAAATGTGGCTATTAGGTATATAACCATAAAATTTGGTACACTAGTTCTTAGGACAATTTTAAGTGATCTGAGTTGAGTCCCGAAAAAATTCCTCCATAAAGTGGGGAGTCTCCGCCATTTTTTCAAAATGGCCGACTTAATTTTTTTAAATATTCTAAAATGACCTATTTTTTACAAAAAACACATTAGGAATATTCTTTGTCTTTAAATAAAAACTAAAATTTTACACCGATAGAAAATGGCGTCCGACGACTACAGTAGCTCTTTTTCAAGATGGCGGCTAACTTACATAAAAATCTAAACAAGGCACCCAACCATAACTTGTAATACCTCGATTTTGACTAATTTTGTTAAGTCGAAATACCTATAAAACGATATACCATAAGCTATAAGTTCAAGAATGTATCAAATTTAGGATCGCCATATTGAAAAAATGGCGCTCAAAAGCAAAATGGCAGCATGTGTGATATTTTTATCACAAGAAATGAATATATCGAACCAAAATTAGTCAAAATCGAGGTATCACAAGTTATGGTTGGGTGGTTTAGATTTTTATGTAAGTTGGCCGCCATCTTAAAAAAGAGCTACTGTAGTCGTCGGACGCCATTTTCTACCGGTGTAAAATTTTAGAAAGTTTTATTTAAAGTCAAAGAATATTCCTAATGTGTTTTGTGTAAAAAATAAGTCATTTTAGGATGTTTTAAAAATGAAGTCGGCCATTTTGAAAAAATGGCGGAAACTCACCACTCTATGGAGGAATTTTTTAGGGACTCGACTCAAATCGCTTAGAATTGTCCTAAGAACTAGTGTACCAAATTTCATGCTTGTATACCTAATAGCCACATAGTTTCCGTTATCCTCCGGGCTACTGGGAAGGTAAAAATATTCAGTCGTTTGCAATTTTATTTAAAAAAATCATATTTTGTAAAATTCTTTAGGTCTTGCCTCTTCTTAATGTATTTAAAATTTGATACATAAAAAAGAACAACACACAGGTAAAACTGGTACAAGAGTTTTTATAAAATGTATCCATAAAATTTTTTTTTAAGAACATTTCAACCATTTTACCGGAGAATATTTTACTTAAATTTAATGTAAATCCATTTCGAAAATATCACGAAGGTCGCGGAAATTTGTTCAAAAGCAATAGATCGAAAAATATTTGTTTACGGAAATTTGTTCAAAAACATTTTCTTCGAACGCAAATTTGTCGGAAACATTTTCTAGAAATAGTTCAAAATCCTTTTCGTCCATCGAAAATTTGTAAAAAAAATTCTTCGATTTCTTGTTATGATTTTTTTTTTAATTATTTTCCTTAAAGTAATTTCTCTGCCTCCTTTTAAGAGATTAAAATCGGTTTTGTTTTAACCTTTGTCAATTTATTGCAAACGTAACATAACCTGTCCAGACACGTTTCTGACATTTTTCCACCAAAAAAAAAAGTCTACAATGGACAGGTCTGAATACGTTTTCGAATAATTGATAAAAGTTGGGTTAAAACTGAACTCTACTTCCCAATATGAGGACAGAGAGCTAATTTAAGAAAAAAACCTTTTCGAAAAAAATGTCATTCATTAAAAAGCTTTGAACAAATTTTCGTTAAAAGAAAATGTTTTAGAACAAATTTCTTAAAAAAAAAAATTTTTTTATAACAAATTTCGGTTTGAAGAAAATATTTTCAAACAATTTTTCTTTCAAAGAAAATGTTTTTGAAAATTTTTCTGTTCAAATAAAAAAATAGCTACTGTAGGAATAAAGAGGCCGAAATAACAATCTTTTGGCATTGCTGATCAACGTTCGTGTCCCAAAAGGCCACGATTTACAAGGGAATGACCTAGTTATTGCCCGATGCTGTGCAGTCTCTGCCTGCTTCTCGTTCCAAGCTGCCAGATTACAGCTTATAAAAATGAAAGGCTTTTTAGGCGATTCCAGCTCAGAAAACAATTGCGGACCCTATACCAATAACTCCGAACCATGCTGTAATTTATACTGGGTACATTGTGTTCCCAAAGTTCTTTTATTAATGTTTTTACAATGTCGGAATTATCAAAATACTTTCCCAATAGGTTCTTGTCTGGTTTACCAAATTTCTTAATACAGATATTATGTTGGATTTTTTTGCATGGAAGATGAAGTTTTTTTAAATGACCATATCACAAAATTTCATGTCACTCAAGAAAAAAAAAACTATTTGTTTCAATTTTAGGAGTAGAATTTCTAGTGGAGAAGCACAAACCATTTTATTCAAGCCACTGAAAAATTTGGTTGGCGTCGCTCTTTTAATTACGAAAAATTCTTCAAGAATTTAAAAGCGTCTGAAATAATAAATAAATTGGTAAAAAAAAAAATTTAAGTCACAAGCTTTTATAAAATGCGCTAAAAATTAAAAAATAATTTTCTAACATTCTAATGATATCATAATAATAAAAGCGATGGTCGACTGATGGAAATTTTGACGATGTTAGCACGATAAGATATCCGTATCAATTAAATATCACTATTTGCAAGAATCAATCTAGCAGAAAAATGCAGAAGTACCAAACCCACCCAACCCGACCTAAGATACCCTAGCATTTCTCTGACATAGGTATGGCAATGGCATAACATTGCGGCACATCAAACATATCTTTGATGACCTGCTATGTTGAATATTCTTTAAGTGTTTAGATCACAACTTTAGATTAACTTATGCTTTGATTTGCGGCCATCGCTTTTATTATTATGATAATATTAGAATGTTAGAAAATTATTTTTTAATTTTTAGTGCATTTTATAAAAGCTTGTGACTTAAAAAAAATTTTTTACCAATTTATTTTCTACTTTTTAGTCTCAGCTATCTACTCTATTAAATGAAAATATTTGTTCAATAACAGAACAGAAGAGTTTATTCCATATTATAATGAAATCGCTGATCGTGAGTTGTTTGGAAACTCATTTTTCTATTGGGGGAAGGAGAGGGTGGGGCTAGAGGTAGAAATATATTTTTTGTTTGGGCTGTATTGCCATCGGACCTTTATGCATATACCAAATTTTATAAAGTCATTTGAAGTGAAGCGTGTCAAAAACGCATTTTTTATGGAAGGGGGTGGGGGGTAGGGGTGGGAGTGTCAAAAACATATTTTTCTATAGATGGGGGTGGGGGTAGGAGTGGTAGGATTTTTTTTCAATGTTGTATTGTCATCGGACCACTATATGTATACCAAATTTCATCCAAATCGGATAATGGGAAGGGTGTCAAAAACCCATTTTCTATGGAAGGGGGTAGGGGTAGGGGTGGGAGTTTTTTTTTTAATGTTGTATTGTCATCGGACCACTATGTGAATACCAAATTTCATCCAATCGGGTAATGAGAAGTGTGTCAAAAACTCATTTTTCTATGAAAGGGGGTGGGGGTAGGGTTGGGAGGATATTTTTTTCTTAATATTGTATTGTCATCGGATCACTATATGTATACCAAATTTTTCTATGGAAGGGGGTGGGGGTAGGGGTGGGAGGACATTTTTTTCTTATTGTTGTATTATCATCGGACCACTATGTGTCTACCAAATTTTATCCAAATCGGATAACGGGAAGTGTGTCAAAAACACATTTTTCTATAGAAGGGGTGGGGGTAGGGGTGGGAGGATAATTTTTTCTTAATGCTGTATTGTCATGGGACCACTATGTGTGTACCAAATTTCATCCAAATCGGATAATGGGAAGTGTGTCAAAAACGCTTCACAAAATTTGATAGATAGTTAGTTAGATAGTTGATCGTTAGATAGTTAGACAGAACATCTGAAGTTAAATAAAAGCTTGTAAAAAGACAAGTAACACAAAATGTGTAATATCCGAAACCTGAAATTTCTTCGATAGGGATATATGAAATAAACAAGAAACTCACTATTCTGGCAAAAGATCTCTGAATAAAAGCTATTTGTTCTTAAAATTTGTAAGACGAAGCACACTCATTAATTATTGCCTATTTTTATCATGTAAGGTGTAACACACTAATTATTGTCACTCTGAACTTTTGATATATATAAATAAATTATTAATTATTAAATTATTTATTATACAAATATAGAGCGATTTCAAAAATTCTTTCTGCATACTCTTTCAGATTTTTTTCCAACACCATTTTACTAGTTCTATTAGTAATAGTTATAGCTATAACTTTCACAAATATAAAGCGATTTCAAAAGTTCTTTCTGCACGCGCTTGAAGTTGTGTTGTCCCTCCCTCTCTTCTCCCCTCCCTCCTTATTCGTAATAGTTGTAGCTATACCTTTCACAAATATAGAGCGATTTCAAAAATTCTTTCGGCACACGCTTTAAGATTTTTTTGACACTATTTCACAAGTTCCCTCCTCCCTCTTTCCTCCCCTTCACCTTCACTCAATGGAAGGTAACACTGTTCGCGTCCGTAGAAAATCTTCACGTACTTTTAGGGTAAAGCTAAATGATTTGTAAATGCATATTGCTTTTTATAAGGCTGAATAAGAATTAAACCTAAAAGTTGGAAATAAAAAAAAAACACCCAACTGCTAAATCTACTTGTAACCACTAGTCGCAGTTGGGTACAAAATTACCCAATAACCTGATTCATGAAAATACAAAACTGTATAATTTCGTAAGTGTGCTTTGGGCATCAAAACTAAAAGTTGAAGCATGTCGTACATTATAGGTATACCTATCAATTTTGTACTCAACTGCGACTAATACTTACAAGTAAATTTAGCAGTTGGATGTTTTTTTTATTAAATTTTTTTTATTAGGCTTTTTTGACGGCATTATACCAGCGAGTAGGTGATGTTTAAAACTTGCTGCTGAAGTTAATTTTGCACTGTAGCTTATGTTCCACCTTCAGACAACATGTTGATTCTACAATTAAACATATACTATAATTAAACAAGTTTTCGTGGCTAATCGGGTAAAAGGAAGTTTTTGTTTCTCTCATATTTTTCCGTGGGTAGCTCGAAAGCTTGACCTCACGGGAGTCCAGGATCTAATGGACACCTAATAAGTATTGAGAGTTAACTGTTTGGTCCTTAAGGGACTCCTCAGAACTGGCAATATTAAAAATTCATCATAAAATATCCCATATATACAGAGTGCCTTACTACTATATTACTTCTCCTTATTTTCCATAATACGCAAATTTTTAAAACTAATGTTTTAAACAAACACCATGTATTATATTAAATTTGTTGAATCTCATTTTCTTTGTGATTTTTAAATCTGTAAAATTTTTGTTTTACCACAATTGCGAAGCTACTTATCGGATGTTTATGAGTGTTAAGATTTAATGAGGCAGCCGTGACGAGTTAAAATCAATTAGGGTAAATGCGGGAGAGTTGCCGCACTTTTTGAAAAATAGCTGTAACATCTGTAAGTCTTGAGATTTTTTTCTTTAAAATAAATCAATGCACAGGTACTGCGTTAAACTTTATTAAAATACAAAAATAAAAAATATATGTAAGAAAACATGAACATAGCAAAAATTTTTTTTTTTTAAATTAAAGTCGGCATCTCTCTGCCTCACTGCTGGGGGAGATGCCGCGTGACAATATGAGAGATGTCGCTGTAACCGTTTCTCTAAAAAACCTCTAATTTTCATTTTTTTTCCTTAATTTGAGTCTGGAACAGATGTTACAAACTTCACCATACATTTTGCAAGTGAGATGTAGCCATTTTAAGCATTTAATACATTGTAATCAATTCACTTTTTTAGTTGTAATTGCGTAAACTGCGAAGCAATTCACGCAGCGTTCCTGGTTTTAATTTTTCTTTTTGCCTAGAGGTTCATCATCGCTGTCACTCCATTGAATTTTTTCTTGGTCTTCTTGAAAATGCGGCAACTGTCCTTTTTGTTGGGGGAGATGCCGCAGCTGATTATCAAGGTCACAGATTTAAAGCGCAACAAAATACGACATGGCACCGGTAAACATAACCCCAAAATACTGAATAAAACACACGAATGTGAAAAAAAACTACCACATTGCAAAGAACCACACTTACTAGGACAGTACTTAAAATTTTGCTAAGAAAATTTTACCTTACCGTCGTAAATTCAAGGATTGCAAGCGATATTTTAAAAAACAAACAAGTTCGATGTTATAACCGTTCACTAAATGATGAACTCTGAATGTGGGCATACTTGCCTATGTTATAGCGTAATCATTGAAATACGTGAAAAGCGGCGTCTCTCCCTCCGCGGCAACTCTCCCGCATTTACCCTAACTCATTCAACACATACCTATATAAAGGAACATGGCTTTTATTTGTTACCGCTAATCTCAGAAACTACTTAACCGAAATTTGTTATACATACTCCATGCTCTATGAGCTATTCTGCTTGGTTAATAGGCTAGGACAATTGCCATTAGGCAAAGCCGGTTTGTATAGGCTTAAACATATAATAAAAACACGGTTGTTTGAATAAATGACCAGAACAAAATAACTACTGATCCGGATTTTATAATTCATACATCGCCGTCGGTCGTACACTAGTCGGATTTGGGTAAGATCGGTCATAAATAAATAAATATGGTTAACTTCTCTTTTTATATTTATTTCTCTAAATTGTTAAAAAGATTTATTTTTAAAGTTAAGTTAATAATTATACTGATTGACATAACCAAACTTTTGAATTATGCTACCTCTAAACTATTTTGCACCTACTCAACCGTATTTAATAAATTTAGGAATTTTTAAAAAATCACTGGCTAAAATTTTGATATGTTATAAAGGGTCTCATGATAAAAAATGGCGAATAAAGTTTGAAAACCAGAAAAATTTATGAAAAATTAGAAAAAATCTTAAATAACTTTAACTACTTATATCAAAATAATGAATCTTTAACAAGGTCTTTCAATAAATTTTATTTAGACAATTATATTGTTTCTTTTATAACGAATTAATTTTTGACATAATTATTTTTAAAAATAATAATATTTTGCAAACTGTGAATATTTGAAGAACGAATAATATTTTTTATTTAAAATATTTGAACAATATTCGTAATAAATTCTTTAAAGGTCTACCCTATATTTTTAAACTTAAAAAATAATTAAAAAATATTCCTATTAAGACTAAAGTAGATGGGTCTTGAAGTTTTTCCGAATATTTTAGGTGGATCATTTTAAAATATTCACTCTGTATATCATCAAATCTTTTTAAATCACACCCATTTCAAATTGTTTTAAACACTTATTTTTCTCCGCCTCTTAACACATAGACGAAAAAATTAGCTCAATTGTTGCTCCTTTAGGGAAACACTTAAAGTGGTCCTTGAGAATCTTTTTTTCGTAATTGTGCGAACAAGAACACAAAGTAAAGGACCTTTCGACCTTTTCTCATTTGATGAATGAACTTTTTAGCCAAGGGCGCAACTAGATGTGGAGCTTCGCCCCCCCCCCCCTTTTAAAAATACTTTTTTAAATATGTTCCACATGTTTTATTTATTCAAAAGCAAAAAATGGCATAAAATACGACATCATAGGGTCTGAAGTCCCCCCCAAGAGAAATTCTTGAGTGCGCTACTGCTTTAGCTATGTTTAAAAAACTAAAAAGAAATAGTTTCGCTCTTTGCGAATACGAAAACTGAGGCTTTTTATAAGTTAAAATGAGTTTGTTTGTCTGCCTGTTTAACAATGTATGTTACGGCAGCAATAATTTCCAGTTCGAAGAAAAATAAGGGAGTAGCCTTTATAAAAGGGGAATTAGTAAAATTATTCAAAATAATGTGAAGAACACAATAAGTTCATTAATGACACTAAAGAACTAAGTACAGCGCATGCTATTCTATTAAAAATAGTACATTAAAAAAAGGTCTCAAAAAAATAAAAACGGTTGTGATACTACAAGCAAAATTTCTTAAAAATATGATATCCAGTATATAGTAGTACAAACCACATTATCAGTAATAAATAACAATTAAGTTTATGTAGTTTGTTTTAATCCAAAAGTAATTTTTTTTCTTTCGTACTGTGTTAAATCTAATCAAAAGGAAGTAAGTAGTGTAATTCTCAAACCATTATTATTCCAATATAATAATAATAATTAGGTTTAAATAAATTATTATGTGGCTCACTTATTAAATTTAAAAAGTAACACTTATGTAATTTAAAAAGAATCATAATTGCAAATTTTATAGTTTTCATTTTTGAAAGTTGTGATGTTGTGATTGTATTTCTTCTTGGCGGTGACTTTCGGAGGCTTTATTTACGCATTTTCTTGTTTTGTGATTTTGCCAACAAAAAGTATCTCTTTCTCTCTAATTATTAGAGATCAAATAAACTTTGTCTGGAAACGGCTGTTTTATTACAGTTAGTATACAAGGGTTTTAAACTTTTTGTAACCTATATTTACCTAATCCCTCAAGACAGGGACCGTAAACGAAGTTGCATTATTTGCAATGTGGCAACACAAGGGTTTCGCATAAATTTTGTTTGATTTTTTTGTTTAATACATCTTTATTTTTGTATAAATTCCTCAGAGAAATGTATGTTTTTTAAACCAGTTTGGCAACTTGTGTCCTAAATCTTAATTGAGTATCAAAAACTACACCCAAATTTTTTTGGCTCTAGCGCATCATTTACCCTTACATTATTTATCAAAAAATTAAAATTTTGTCTGGAACAGGCTTCCAAAGAGCTAAAATATATAACAGCTCATTTATTTGGATTTAGTTTAAGATTTTTTTCTATGGAATACTGATGGATCAGGTTCAGGTTTTTAATTAAGATAGTGATTGACATTTAAGCATTAGCTCGATTAAAAGGCTTATATACTTGTGTACTATCGCAATATTGGGCTAAGCTGCAGTCTTCCACACACTTGATCATGTCATAATATTAAATAATGAAGAGGAGAGGACCCAATATGGATCCCTGTAGTACACCACGATTAAGCTCCACAGGTCTGGAGTCTGTACCATCCACCTAGTTCTTTGGAATCTTTTGCCCAAATAGTTACTAAAAAATCTGACACATTTTGATTGGAAACCCTAATAAAAAAGTTTGGCGAAGAGCAAATTATGATGGAGAGTGTTAAAAGCTTTGCTATAATCTAAAAGCACAATTGCCGTAGTTTCTGCTTTGTCGATAGCAGCCAAAATATCATCCAAAACTGTCGAGAAAATATATTTAAAATTTGTTTATAAATGAGTTTTTCAAAGACTTTTGACAAAGCTGATAATAAACTGATGGGTCTCAAGTCAGATAGTTGACTTGGATTTAAAACCTTAAGCAATGGCAATACGACAACCTTTTTCCATTGTGTAGGAAAATCGCTGTTTGCAATACAAAAATTAAAGATATGAGTCAAAAATGGAACATTAGTTAACTCTAATGAGATATTGTCAATTCATTTGGCATTCGATTCTATTTTTGAGATGGCGTTCGCCACACCAATAAAGTCCACCAGCTCCATCTCAAACCTGCTATCGGTTGCTCGATTGCCCAGTAATTAATAATAGCATCTTCATACGGCTGTAATGACCTATTCACCCTCCTAGGTCCTATTAGAATAATAAAGCTTTAGAGATAAATGAAATGCTTACGCTGCTCAGCCCCTCCTAAGTAAATTATTGCGCGTAACAAAAGTAAAAACTTTGTTTTACATTTTAGCGATTGCAGCCACATACCCTTTAAATGTGTATTGTACTCTCTGTATGAGTATCATTGCAAGAACGTGTTGTTTGTGGCTTAGAAAATTATCACGTCATAATTTTGTCACTTCGCTTTCCATTTCTATTTGAATGATGTTATTCGATGTCGAATGAAGATGTATTATCAACTAAGAAATAAAAGTGCCACTTCTTATCCCGCAAAGAAATTTCAAAGAATTTTTTGCCATATAGAAAACGCCAAAACATTAAAAAAATTCCACCAAAAGTTTCTTAGCAATTTTAGTTTAGTAGGTTTTGTGGAATTTTTTTTTTAGATTGTTTAAGCACGCACTGTGATGACACTTTAAATGAAAAGCATTATAAAACAATTTTTGCCGTCCTTAATGAAAAGCACGTAAAAATAATATTTTTGAAAATTTCCACAAAACCTACGTTAAAGGTAGTTAGCCTTTAAAAAAGCACTTTTAATATTGATCTTGAAAATTTTTTTTGTAAATTACTTATATAAGTAGGGATGTGCATTTAAATAAAATAAATGGAGCCTTGATGAATATGAAGCCCTTAAATCCCATTAGCACACTCTAAGTAAAATCCATGCTGTATCAGCTTCGAAAAGAGTTAAGTTAGTTAAATAGTTAAAACTGTTTAACAATCAAAACACTGTCATTAGCATTAAGAAATTTTGACCAAAATCTAACCAGCTCGTTAAAGTGTCGAACAATATTTTATATAAAAATATCATAAATATTGGTCCAGCGGTTCCGGAGCTATCGTGGGTGGAACACACACATATACAAACACATGGATAGACTTCACGACGAGATTGCTAAAATAGGTTAAAATAAACCCAAGTAACCAAATTTTCGGCGTTCAATTTTTTTTTCATGAAAAACCATACCTTTCTAAGCCATTGCTGCGCATCCCTTTAAATGTCTATTGTACTTTCTGTATGAGTATCATTGCAAGAACGTGTTGATTGCATTGATCACGTCATAATTTTGTCACATCGCTTTCCATTTCTATTCGAATGATGTTATTCGATGTCGAATGAAGATGTATTATCAACTTAGAAATAAAAGTGATACTTTTTGTCCCGAGAAAAAATTTCAAGGAAGTTTTCCCCCTATATAGAAAACGCCAAAACATAAAAAAAATTCCAACAAAAGATTCTTAGCAATTTTAGTTTAGTAGGTTTTGTGGATTTTTTTTAGATTGTTTAAGGACGCAGTGTGATGACACTTTAAATGAAAAGCATTACGAAACAATTTTTGCCGTCCTTAATGAAAATCGCGTGAAAATAATATTTTTGAAAATTGCCACAAAACCTACTTTAAAAAAGCACTTTTAATATTGATCTTGGAAAAAAAAATTGTAAATTACTTATATGAGTAGGGATGTGCATTTAAATAAAATAAATGGAGCCATGATGAATATGAAGCCCTTAAAGCCCATTAGCACACTCCAAGTAAAATCCATGCTGTATCAGCTTCGAAAAGAGTTAAGTTAGTTAAATAGTTAAAACTGTTTAACAATCAAAACACTGTCATTAGCATTAACGAATTTTGACCAAAATCTAACCAGCTCGTTAAAGTGTCGAACAATATTTTTCATAAAAATCTCATAAATATTGGTCCAGCGGTTCCGGAGCTATCGTGGGTGAAACATACACATATACAAACACATGGATACACTTCACGACGAGATTGCTAAAATAAGTTAAAATAAACCCAAGTAACCAAATTGACGGCGTTCAATTTTTTTTTCATGAAAAACCATACCTTTCTAAGCCATTGCTGCGCATCCCTTTAAATGTTTTTGTACTTTCTGTATGAGTATCATTGCAAGAACGTGTTGATTGCGGCTTAGAAAATTTACCTTGAGATTCTATTATCACGTCATAATTTTGTCACTTCGCTTTCCATTTCTATTCGAATGATGTTATTCGATGTCGAATGAAGATGTATTATCAACTTAGAAATAAAAGTGACACTTTTTGTCCCGAGAAAAAATTTCAAGGAAGTTTTCGCCATATATAGAAAACGCCAAAACATAAAAAAAATTCCAACATTGTGGATTTTTTTTAGATTGTTTAAGGACGCAGTGTGATGACACTTTAAATGAAAAGCATTACGAAACAATTTTTGCCGTCCTTAATGAAAATCGCGTGAAAATAATATTTTTGAAAATTGCCACAAAACCTACTTTAAAAAAGCACTTTTAATATTGATCTTGGAAAAAAAATTGTAAATTACTTATATGCGTAGGGATGTGCATTTAAATAAAATAAATGGATACCTGATGAATCTGAAGCCCTTAAAGCCCATTAGCACACTCTAAGTAAAGTCCATGCTGTATCAGCTTCGAAAACAGTTAAGTTAGTTACATAGTTAAAACTGTTTAACAATCAAATCAAAACAATTAGCATTAACGAATTTTGACCAAAATCTAACTAGCTCGTTAAAGTGTCGAACACTATTTTTCATAAAAATCTCATAAAAATTGGTACAGCGGTTCCGGAGCTATCGTGGGCGGAACAGACATATATACACACATATGGATAGACTTCACGATGAGATTGCTAAGATAGATCGAAATAAACCCAAATAACAAATTTTCCGCGTCATCTCATTTATTTTTCATAGAAAACAATACCTTCTCAACCACTGCTGCGCGGGCTTGGAAGGTAAAAACGGACTTTTCCTGTCTAGGAAACAAATCAAATCATTATGCTAACAGATTTTATATAATACTACTACTATGTCGGTTTAGAACGTTTTTCTACGTTGTCCGACGCCTATTCTCCACTTCCATTGATCCTGACAATCATCTTCCGTCAGGTTTTTTCACTCATTGATCTTTGGATTGACTGTTGCCATTCCAGTTTAGGACGCCCCCTTTTTCTGCACCCTATTGGTTGCCATTCTAGGAACTGCTTTGGTAATCTTTCGTCGTTTATCCGTTATTTTATATAATAAGCAAATGAACCCTCCTAGGAGAATAATAAAGCTTTAGACGTAAATAAAATGCTTACCCTGCTCACTCCCTTCTGAGCAAATTAATTGCACTTTTATTTATTGCGCGTTACAGAGATAAAATCTTTGTTATACATTTTTCGCTGTATGCCCTTTAAATGGCTATTGTATTCTGTATCATTGGAAGAAGGCCAACTTTTTAATTGCGTAGAAATAAAATTTGTCTTTATTTATTTTAAAGCACGACGTTTCGGTTAGTAAGTACCTCTAACCGTTTTCAAGTGCTTGTTCTCCAGCTGTAGTGAGGTGTGGCAGCATCATCATATTTTTATAAATAGGTTTATATGACATACTTGCAATAGAGTCTAAACTGATACTATAAGATGTTAACGCACCTGTAAATCTTTTCATACAATTTGCTTAATTAGCGACTTCAACTCACGTCTCGTTATTAACTAAAGTTGGCACATATATTTGTAGAGTAGAGTAGAGTAAACCTTTATTTGCATAAATTTTTAGCATAATTGAGCAAATAGCGTCAGAGAGTAAAAAACGATATTTGAAGGATAATATGACACTATTTGACGGTGAATAATTTTGGTACTGATAACGTAGAGTTCTGTGTCACGGGCTCTTGTAGTATTAATAGGTAGAATGCCTCCATCAAATTTTAGACAAATCTTGATAGAGGTTTAACAGATATTTAAAAATGAAAAGATTTTTTTAATAAAATTTTAACACCCTGTATTTTTAAAACGAGGCATTTTAGAGCACATGTTATTATGAACTTTTTTATATTTTCATGAGAGGAATCTACCCTGTGGGTTTGGTAATACAACTCTAAAACACGCTGTATAACATTTTTAAAGATTTTTGACAGTTATAATAAAATTTGTATTGATCGTAGATAAAGTATAATAGTACACTAACCAAAATGTTATGGTCATTACAAGCTCAGATTAATTGAGACACTTACCTTCGCATGTAAGTGATAACTATCATAGTATGCTTCTTATGTAAACTACCATTAACTTTATGTCCAGTGTGTAGTTCAATCTCGGACATCAACTCTCGGAAACTTGCAGGATTTTTTTCAATTTTATTAAGTTGTTCGAAAAAACAAAAAAGGGCAACATGTTCCCCAAAAAGTAAGCGTTCCATATAAACTTTTAGAACGCTTTAAGTAAAATCACTTTGCGAGGAATTTTCTAAAAACCCACTATGTAGAAGATGTGCTTTTAAGTTTAAAAGCTGCAGGCTTACCTATACCTATGCTATGCCCTCAAAAAAAAAGACCCCTTCCCCCGTATTTCCTGCTTGTGGATTTCATAATCAAAAATCGACTGATGACTTTCTAGCTTGTTAGAAAAAACTATTACAAAATTAGGTTTTTTCTAACATCTTGCAACCTAAGCTCTAAGTAAACTTTTTTAGATTCCATAAATTATTGAAAAATGCTATAATTAATTTTCCATTGATTTTATTTTATTGATTGATTTTTTTTAACATATCCATTTTAACCCTAAAACTACTATACTACTTTCACTTTATTTGCGGGTTCGATAATTCTTTCTCCTAAAATTTCCTTGTAAATCGGTTTACCGCTCATTGCAGCCATTCAGGATTAACAGCTATTTTAGAAAAGAAATTACTAGTTGATATTGTATTAAAGTGACACCGCGTCATCAAAGCCTTGATAGGCGGGGAGGAGAGGGGTACATACAATGGCACGCACTTCCTCTAATTTTTTTATTGATATTGATTCCCAAAATGAGGCACTGCACTAATTAGTCATTAGCTTACTATTTTAATTGCTTTTTATTGATGTCTTCTTCTAAACGATTTCATTAGAAAGAAACATATATACTCTTATCTGGTTGTTACGCACATATTGATTTAGCTGGGCTTTGACGTTTTCTATTCGTTATAGTTTTGACTGTTTTTGTCAAACAAATTACGAAGGATCTTTTTACAAAACAAATTACCGTTTTTGCAACTAAATCTATATTTGCGCACATTTTAATATAATTTTGAATCCTCTTTTATGTTTCGGATCTTTATTTTATCAGGTAAGTACCTATTTGATCTCTCCTTTAAAAGGTCTTAGTGTTTTATCCTTCAAACATTAAACCCCGAGCCCCTGCATGTATCTAATAATTTGCAGTGTCCCAGATAAAATTAAAAATACATGAGCTATTCGAAAAAGTTTCTACAAAACAGTAGTAGGGCTAGATAAAAAAAAACGTAATAATTGATCGTAGTGGCATTTAGCGCATTTAGGAAAGTCATTGGAAATAACATCGAATAACTTAAGAGTCATGGACAGTGGTACACTAGGAATTATATTCATAAGGGCATCCTAGTAGTGCAGAAACAAACCAAATTAATTACGTCTTGATATCCAAAATGTGGGCTACCAACATAACAACACTTTCTTTCAGAAGTAAATATTAAACAAAATATATCCGTGTCCACCAACAAAAAAGAAACTAATAAGCTCAAAAATGGAACTGAATTTCACGATAATGCAATCTGTTTAGGATATAAGAAAAAGTATGAAGGAAGATTACAAGTGAGGAATAGAAAAGCAAAACTAGATAAAGAATGGAAAGTTATTTAAACTAGCATTCAAAAAGTAGAAATCTAAACAATTGGACAAAATAAGAAAACAAGAAACGAGGACGAGTGACAGAAGAAAAGAGAAAAGTAAGAGAACAATGTCTTCACAGGGCTATCAGAGCAAATAGAGCAATGTACAACCAGAAGCGATTGAAGAAAGCCATAACAACACGCTGTAAAAAGAGAGGTGCAATAAAATTAAGAGTTGAAATACTGTTGGACCATCATAATTGAAAAGGCAGCAGAAAATATTACAGGAGTATAAAGTTAGAAACTCAAGAATACCGGCCAAAAACGACATCATACGTAGGGTAAAATACACAGCAGAACCAAATTTTAAACCGACAAGTCACGAAGAGGTTGTTACTGCAGCTAAATGTCTGAATGTTCATAAAAACTTTTTTTTATATTTTTATGAGAGGAATCTACCCTGTGGTTTTGGCAATACAACTCTAAAACATCCTGTATAACCTTTTTAATTTTTTTTTATAGTTATAATAAAATTTGTATTGATCGTAGATAAAGTATAATAGTACCCTAACCAACATGTTATGGTCATTACAAGCTCAGATTAATTAAGACACTTGTCTTCGCATGTAAGTGATAACCATCATAGTATGCTTCTTATGTAAACTACCATTACCTTTATGTCCAGTTTGTAGTTCAATCTCGGACATCAACTCTCGGAAACTTGCAAGATTTTTTTCAACTTTATTAAGTTGTTCGAAAAAACAAAAAAGGGCAACATGTTCCCCAAAAAGTAAGCGTTACATATAAACTTTTAGAACGCTTTAAGTAAAATCACTTTGCGAGGAATTTTCTAAAAACCCACTATGTATAAGATGTGCTTTTAAGTTTAAAAGCTGCAGGCTTACCTATACCTATGCTATGCCCTCAAAAAAAAAGACCCCTTCCCCCGTATTTCCTGCTTGTGGATTTCACAATCAAAAATCGACTGATAACTTTCCAGCTTGTTAGAAAAAACCAATACAAAATTAGGTTTTCTCTAACATCGTGCAATCTAAAGCTCTAAGTAAACTTCCATAAATTCCATAAATTATTGAAACTTTTTTTAACATACCCCTTTTTAACCCTAAAAAAATACTACTTTCACTGTATTTGTGGGTTCGATAATTCTTTCTCCTAAAATTTCCTTGCAAATCGGTTTACCGCTCATTGCAGCCATTCAAGGATTAACAGCTATTTTAGAAAAGAAATGACTAATTTAGTTTTGAAAACTAGCAAAAATGATATTTCCGGCATTATCTAGTAATTTGCAGGATATCCCAGATAAAATTAAAATTACTTGAGCTATTCGAAAACACTTTCTACAAAACAGTAGTAGGGCTAGCAAAAAAAACGTCATAATAGATCGTAGTGGCATTTAGCGCATTTAGGGAAGTCATTGGAAACAACATCGAATAACTTAAGAGTCATGGACAGTGGTACACAAAGAATTATATTTATAAGGGCATCCTACCCAACTAACATTTATAGTAGCGGCTACATGTTCTAAAGGCTTTGCTACTTTCTTATAGTAGAAATGTGGTGATCCCAACCAAAATTTGTTACTGTTTAGTTCTAACTACTATTTAGTATCAGGAAATAGTAGATGTTTCGTAAAAACGACCCTCTAAACTACTTCATAGGATTGTTTCTTGATAGTCGATTCTGATAGTCTTCTCTACCACAATAGGACGTTGCTAAAGTTTTACTTTCTTTTTAGTCGTTATTTCGTAGTCGCCCTGACTTTTATATCCTACTTAATTATCACTAGAAAGTTAAGCTTCATTGGAGTCCCAAACAAGTGTATCCGACAACTACATTATAACTTTAATTTTTACCACAAAAGTTTGTGTCATCATAGCAACATCTGATGTAACAATCTAGACAAAATAACTTTTTGGATCAACTTTAAAGCCGCAACTACTTTCAAGTAACCTTTTCGACTATCAGGGAATATAGTTTGGGACGCCATGTTTTTATGTAAGAAAGAAAATTTAATATTTTTGTTGTCGTTTTATGAGCTCATATTAAAGAGCCATACTATTTTATAAACAAATTAGTTGAAGCTTACCAAAAATGCTCTTCTTAAGCACCATTTGTTGGAGTTAATTGTCGATTATGAAAACATAACCTCCAAAATCACAACACAAAAATTCCATCAGCTACCAGAAAACGGCTCAATTTTACGGGCGCACCGGTTTTTTGCAATATATATAATGCATGTTATACAAAAAACTTTGCGTCGCACTCGAATTTTGATCCTCTGCTCGTAAATTCTCACACTTTTGGATAACATAGTTCATATTATAACCATAACCAAACAAAAAAACTAAGCGAGTCTGTTTACTGTTGTGTCCACCATATTGTGTAACAATTCTACCAAAAAGAAACGATTATATTATTTGCAACTACATCGCAACTTTTATGCCATTACGGAAAAAAAACAGCCTCTACGACGTAGTAGATACCTGGCTACGACGTAGTAGTGTAGTTGTTACTACAGTGACTTTAAACACTTGGCCAAGTAGTTATAACCAGAAATTGGTTCCCCACTTAGGGAATTATAACGTCGCTGTATGGTATACTGAGACGTAGCGGGAGTACGTTGCGGTTACTTTTAAGAAATTCTTTCTAGTTGAGGTTTCGTCGTTACAACTTTAATTGTTTGTTGGGTAGTTGTGCACAAACAAACCAAATTGATTACGTCTTGATATCCAAAACTTTCTTTCAGAAGTAAAAATGAAACAAAATATATCCGTGTCCACCAACAAAGAAAAAACTAAGACGCTCAAAAATGGAACTGTATTTTACGATAATGCAATCTGTTTAGGATATAAGAACAAGTTTGAAGGAAGACGACAAATAACGAACAGAAAAGCAAAACAAGATAAAGAATGGGAAGCAATTTAAACTAACATACAAAAAGTAGAAATCTAAACAATAGGACAAAATAAGGAAACAAGAAACGAGGACGAGTATGATCAAGAGTGACAGAAGAAAAGAGAAAAGTAAGAGAACAATGTCTACACAGGGATATCAGAGCAAAGAGAACAATGTACAACCAGAAGCGATTGAAGAAAGCCATAACAACACGCTGTAAAAAGAGAGGTGTAATAAAAATAAAAGTTAAAATACTGTTGGACCATCATAATCGAAAAGACAGCAGAAAATTGTACCGAACCGAACCAATCGTTTACTTTTTTTTACAGACTACCATTTACCTAGTGGTCGAGGCCTCTTTAGTCGCCTCTTACGATAGGCCTAGGGATTACCCTGGTGCTATACTTATCTCCGGTCACCATAGGGACACCCTTCCTTATATACGCCCCTGTATGCCTAAGGTCTACCATTCCTTAAATAGGTTTAACATTTTCTTGAAGGCCTCTTAATGTCGTAAGCTACTTCTCGCCTATGCATTTTGCTTTGAGGGTGACAGAAACCGCATTTTCATGTTTCATTTAATTTTATTTTATCAGCAAGATACAGTATCTTATATGATATTACTCCTATTTTAAGACAATAAGTTTATACTTGTTCCTGCAGGATATTTAACCAAATTTACTATATTGAACATGATAAAACATCATTAAACATGAGAAATAATTGCATAAATCTACATAGAGCTATTTTGGAAAAGTAGTGAAAAAATATACTAAATATAAATAAATAAACTCAATTTTTGAATAGAAATAAATAATTAATTTATTCAAAAATTGTGTGGAGTTTAGGATTATTTTACTCCTTTTTCAAAATTACAAAGATGCTTCACGACGGACAATTCAAACAATATATACATCAAGATATATTTAGGGATCTGTTCTCTGATGATTGTTTAGAAACTTTCTGATTTTTTAAAGTTTTTTTATTGCTGCATCCACGATGCACGTAGGTCAGCTTGTCTAATTTAAAAGATCGAAACCTCAATATCGAACTATTTTCTATCATAACCACTAAGTCTTAAAAAAGTTCCCAATTAACTTATTAGTAGACCCCAATGCAGAAAATCGATCAACTAACTCGTTGTCACTTGTTACGACGACAAGTCATAGGCCGTTTGACAGCCTGCATAATGATCCGCACTTATTCCGCGCGGAAAGGCGATTTTCAAAAGTGCTCCAAGTTGGTAAACCAGAGATTATATGGTGATTTCTTCACGTATATTTAAAATATGGGTTAGTATCTTTAATTTTTACTATTAAACCATTTGCAAAGTTCCAATTTGCTTATTAATAAAATTAGATAAAAGTTGTGTATTGATTTATCATAATTTTTTAAATATGTATTATATATATTGGACTGAAAAAGTCTGGATCGTTATGTATCAATTGCGTTTGTGACTTTATTATTTCAATCATGTATCAAGGGTTATATTGGTGCTACATTCAGCTGCTGCTTCTTGCCGCTGTATTAGCTATGATTTATTGTTTCAGCGTTGGCGCATGGGATTGGCCGACGTAATTTATTTAAAATGTGGCACAAAACACTGGTTTCACAGGATAAAAATCAATCTGTTTTGAACTATGTATGTGAAAATAGTGAATATAAAGACTACGATAAAGAATATCAGTGCATGGAAAAAATTGATATATAGTATAGCAAGATTAATAAATTTAGTTAAATTTTTATAAAAATGCTATGTAAAATAAAAAAAGCTATAAGCTAGTTACATACTGTATCTTAAAGTACAAATTTTAAACAATAAAATAATTTCGATCGTTTAGAACCGACAAGCTGACCACTGTGGGATGGTGCGACGGTTATCACAAATAAATTGATTTATGACGGATCTGATATACCTTCCTAGTTAGCCTATTAGAACACTTTCAGTGAACCCCGTGATATATCAGCCTTCACAACAGTTTTTTGTATATATCTCAGAAACGAAAACTCCTAAGAAATTTTGGGTTATTACACAAATGTGTTCTATTATGTTGCGAAAACCGCAAATTGATGCTCCCTTATTTTTTAAACTTTTTAGTTGTCATAAAACTTTTATCATTTGGATTAATGGATTTTGACAAACATTCAATCAGCTCGGTGAAAATCGGTTTAGCGCTTTAGGAGCTTTCGTGTTACGGACAGACATACACACACACCCGAAACAATATATAAAGTCTAAGGGCGCATAGATAGCACAGGTAAGTTAATTAATCGTCTATCGGAGAAAAGCTTTCAGCGGAAAAACTGAAACAATAATAACTCCGGCAAAGAAAATGCAAAAATGTAGTCTTTACATCTCGATGCACCCAATCCAAACACGGGGTTTGTTTTGCCCGTACGCGTATCTACGTTTCCGTGCTGATTTCACGACAGCGCTGTTTTGAAATAGACACGGAAATGTTGCAACATATTTGGTTACAAATGCGTGTTGATTTTAAGGCGCCGAGGCTTGAACAAGACACGGATTTGTATTGAATTACGCAGCACAGGGGTTTACTTATTAGTGCACATTTAAAACCTAAATTTGGATTCACGTTGTTTATTAGTTTGATTTTGAGGTTATATGTTTGTTAATATGAAAATTATGGAGCAGTTTCAAAGTATTTGTACTAATATTACTCAAGATTTTGAAACTCTTTGAAGTTTGAAGAACACTCTTCCATTAACTATACCTGCAAAGTTCAGTGTTCATTGTCTTACACCGGCAACTACGACGACAGATGTTGTTCTGTTATTAATAAATTTTAATGATTTAAATGATTTTCACTTGATTTCTAACCACATGAAAATAGAAAGTTTCAAAAACCTAACCTAACGAAAGCTAATCAATTAAATCTAACCGAACCGAACCAAAGCAAACTGAACCAATAATTTTTTTCAAAAAACAAAAACTTTCCTGAGTTCCTACCCGGGATCCTAGAGGATGTGAATCCGAACCGAATCGATCGTAACCAAACCTAACCAAACCAAACTAAACTACAACACTATTCACACCCTCTAGGATCCCGGGAAAGAACTCAGGAAAGTTTTTTCTTTAATTGTTGCTTCAGTTTGCTTTGGTTTGGTTCGGTTCAGTTTGGTTCGTTTCGGTTCGGATTCACATCCTCTAGGATCCCGGGTAGGAAGTCAGGAAAGTTTTTTTTTTAACTATTGGTTCAGTTTGCTTTGGTTCGATTCGGTTAGATTTGATTGATTAGCTTTCGTTATGTTAGCGTTTTAACCTGACAGTTGAATACGCTTTTGTAATTGTTTAATGAGCGATGTTCTCTTACAGATCCGTGTGATTTCGAGATCAAAACTCTTAAAATCAACACGTATTTGAACCCAAATATATTGTAACATTTCCGTGTCTATTTCAAAACCGCGCCGACGTGAAATGAGCACGGAAACGTAAATACGCTGCCCGTACACCCCCAATATTTCGAATAAATTGCATAAAACTTAACTAAAGTATTCCAATATTACACGGTGATGTTGCGAAAATGGTACATTTTCAAAGCCATCAAATCAATTTACTTCAGAGAGCTTCTTGATAAAACAACGTTGACATCATTCAAAAACCTTTCTATATTTTTTTCGGCAGTTTATGCATTTCTTTGTGTCTGCGTAAAAAATTGCAACGTCAGAGAAGCGTGTTTGATCAAATATTCAGATCACTTTTTTATTTTATGTATCGGTGTAAATATTACCTACGACCTTAGGGTAAGAAAAAATAACTTCCTCTAGACCTACGACCTACAAATAATACAAGTCTAATGGCCCATTTATGCTCTTAGGATAATTATGAACCTAGAAGTGAATCATAAGAGGTTTTAAACAAAATTTACTTACAGGTAAAATATTAAAATAGATCACAATCTCTAGTTTTAAATATTTTGATAATTTTTATGAATTTATTTCAATAAAAAAATTTCAAATTACAAAATTTCACATATTTTTAAAATTCTAAAAAAATTTCAAAATTTGCATATAAACAGGGTGTCCCATAACTTAGGAGCCATAGTGCAGCAGGTGACAGAGGAGGTTATTTCCGATAAAAAATTTGTATAACATATTTTTAAGATGTAGGATTTTTAAAGTTATAGGAGTGGGAGAAAAGGGTTTTACAAAAAAAATAAAATTTGTCACAGTCAAGTGAATACTTAGTATAATTGTGATCCAAAAATGTATTATTTCCTTTTTTGATAAAATGACAAGTTAAGGAGATATAGGATGTCAAAATAACCTCGACAAATGTAAAAAAATAAAATTCTTTAAAAAATTTAATTTTTTTTAACCTATTTTTTTTAAAAAATATCAATGATATTCTATTTATGTCTTCGAAGAAACTTATTTTTAAAAACAAATAATATCAAAATATTGCGTTTAATATGGCATTATATTATATATACAGGGTGTCCCAGAACTAATGGCACATAGTTAAACTGTAGGTTCCCTGGGTCAAAATATTACGATTTAGCCATACTTACCTTAGTCCAAAAGTTCGTACTAACCGAGATACAGGGTGTTAAACTTTATTTTTTCAATTCGATTTTCTTTAATAACTTTTTTACTATCTAATATTTTTGCAAAAAATAACCAGTTTTTTTGAAATTGGCAAGACGATTCCGTTGAAAATTTTGATGTACAATGAACAGGGTGTTCCTTGGATCACTACCATTACATTAAAATCAGTGTATTTTTTGTGCCTTGGTGTATAGCAGTTCTTATGTACAATAGTGGTTTTCCCATATTTTTTTTGTAAAAAAGTTATACTGTTTTAAAGTCGCTGAGAGCAACGGTTTTTGAAATTTTTGCATTTAAAGTTTTTATTGCATGTGAGTGATATGCCTAATTTATGTATGTAAATTATCAATGTATTTATGGTCAAAGAGAAAAAACGCAACGCAAAGAGACCTAGAATTCTACAGTGAAACCAGAAGACAGCTAAGAAATTTGATACGCACAGAAAAAAATTAAATGTTCGAGCGCAAATTCCATGATATAAATACATATGTAGGAGGTAAGCGGAGTTCTGAAGTAAAGTACAGTAAAAAACCCAACAATAGAAAAAGTAAACATCTAGATCATCAAACTAGAACAATGGACAGAACACTACAAGAGACTGCTGCAGAAGATGACACCCGAATATCTGGCAGACTCTTCGAGAAATGACATAGAAGTACATGGAGAGGAAGTAATCATCGAAAAAGAAATGATCAAGAATAGTATTAAAAAGCTTAAATGCGGAAAAGTTAGGGGACCTGGGGAAATATATGCTAAAATGCTCAAATATGGATCAGAGAAACTACTCGAAAATCTCAAATATATTATCAATCAATGCATAAACGGACATCCAGTACCTAATGATTGGAAAATTGCATTCATATCCTCAATACATAAAAAGGAAACAAACTGGATTGCAACAATTACAGAGGAATTTCAGTAACCAGTACTCTAAGTAGATTGTACGGTAGGATTCTTAAAGAGCTAATAGAGAATGATTTTCATGAACAAGAAGAAGAAGAAGAGCAAAGTGGGTTTCGTGCAGGCAGATCTTGTAGTGATAATGTTTTTTGTCTTAAACAAGTAATTGAGAAAAGGAGTGCCAGAAATATAAAGACTCATGTTACCTTTGTGGACCTACAAAAAGCATATGATACCGTTCCAGTAGAAAAATTATGGACAGTGTTAGAGCAAACTAATATCAATCATACATACATAAAAGCGATAAAAGAACTATACAAAGGGTTCAAATATAAAACTAAAATTGGAAATCGACTTTCAAAAGAATTCCTGGTAACAAAAGGCTTACGACAGGGCTGTTGTATCTCCAACTCTTTATAAAATATATATCGCAGTAGCTCTAAAAAACTGGAAACGTAAAATGCACGGCATGGGCTGTGTATGGAATAGAGACATGTTGCGCAACAAAAAAATACAAAACAAAAGTGGAAAGTGTCGAAATGAATCGAGGGAAGCATAACGGATGACATCACTAAAAGGCAACGTACAACGGATGAACGACGAAAGATTACCAAAGCAGGTCCTAGAATGGCAACCAATAGGGCGCATAAAAAGAGGGCGTCCTACACTAGAATGGCAACAGTCAATCCAAACTGTATTTATATCATGGCAAAATCTGACAGAAGATGATTGTCAGGATCGAAGGAGGTAGAGAATAGGCGTCGGACAACGTAGAAAAACGTTCTATACCGACATAGTAGTAGTAGTAGTACTATATCATTCGAAGAAGCACATGCAAATATTGATGCGTAGTACCGTAGGCCTGTCAGGGGCGATTAGATGTCACCCGATACAATATTCTAAAGACTTCGTTCAATTTCGTAAAATATATCGTAAGATCTCCCAACACTTATTATTGTATCCTGCGGTAGCATTATCCGCCTATTACAATCTAACTAATAGACCTAATATGACACAAAGTGATTTAACCTTACCCTATAGACCGATCAATCTGATCTGATCTGACTCAAAATAATTTTATTTAGAGCTTGAGTTTTTAACATTTTTACGCTTTTCTAAAGCGCATGAATATTATATGTAAATTATAAGGTAGAAAGTTGTTACAAGGGTGGAACTTTAGTTACTATTCTGGTTATATTTATCTATGCCTAATATAAAAAAATAATGTGTGTAATTCACCTTATATCGCCTTGCCTGTTTTTATCTCCAAGGAAATATCCATTATTTCAAACGGTTGGATATCATAATATCTAGGATCCAAGTTATAATATGGCGATTTACGAGTGTTTTTATGTGACAATATTCCGAAATAAAAATACCGTTTAATGGATGCCAAGAGTGCCAGCTAGGAAAGCTTAAGCCATTTATTTACAAGCACTCAGTTACTTTCCTATATTAACTAAAACAAAAAGCGATAAGCACATTCAACTCGACTGTAAAGTTCAATGTTATCCACTGTCAAGTGATGCATCCGAAAAATATCGCTCATAATTGACAGTTTTGACAATTAGATGTAATTTATACTGACATGGAAAATGCATTTGATCGGGTTAGACACTATGTAATAATTAAAGCTTTAAAATATATGAATGTCTCACCATATTTAATTAATCTTGTGAAGTCGTATCTAACTGGTCGTTTTCAATTAAAGGCTGTAGGTCATCTGTATTCAAAAGCATGGTGTCCCCCAAGGCTCCAACCTAGGACCGCCTCTATTTTTAACAACAATTAATCAGTTAGTTAGTAACTTCCAAAATGTACCAGGTGTTCTATTTGCCGAGGACTTTAAATGCTTTTTTCAGGTAAACAGTACTCAAGAATGTGAAACTCTTCTGAATAATTTTTGTGATATTGCAACATGGTGTGATAATAATAGTTTTAAGTTAAACGTTAGTAAATGTTTCTGTATGTCTTTTTCTTTGAATCGTGAATTTATGTATTATGATTATTCTTTAAATATTACTAAGTTGCAAAGAGTAACACAACAAAAAGACTTGGGTGTAATATTTGACCCCACTCTTTTATTTACGTCGCATATATTAACCAAGATCGAGAGTGCTCAGAAAATATCAGGCTATTATCGCTGGGAACACCAAAAAATTTAATGTGGAGGTTGGCTTGCACCTTTTTGACAGCCTGGTGTTGCCTATCCTAGAATATAATTCTGTTATCGGGTCCCCACAGTATAACGTATGGATTTCACTTCTAGAGTGGGTACAGAGGAAGTTTCTCAAGTGCATGTATTTTAGGAAATTTGGTCTTTACCCTCAAAGAGGGTGCCACAATGATTACCTTTTGAAAACATTTAATCGGCTTTCTCTAAATAAAACAAGAAACAAAATACTGTTATGTACTATGTTCAGAATTTTAGAGGACACTATCAACTGTCCAGAGATCCTTTCATATGCCAATATAATTTATTTGTCAACTTAGTTCAGAATTTTTTAATTACTCAATAAAAAACTAATTCTTAAAATTAAGTTTAGTTGCATTTTAAGATTAGCCATTCTAACACCGCCTTATGCATTGAAAACCGATTATTATTAAAAGTTTAAAATGTGAGGCCCGTTTTTCTCAACTATCACCATTTGACCTTGTAATTAAGTAAAAAACATTTAAATGGGTCTTTTTATTCACCTTAATTAAAAAATTCGTCGTGACGTCTGTCTGTCCAAACCCCACTAGATCTGACCATACGGTGGACGTACAGCACTGCCGTTGAACAGATTTTCTTGTATAAAGCATTTAGCTAAAAGCTTCGTTTATTTTTACATAAAATTATAAAAATTGGTTAATTCTGAAACAGGCGTAGTATCAATAAATTATATTCTTACCCCCGTACAAAGAATGTGCTTTAAAATACTGAAATATAATAAATTGGTAAAAAATTTTTTTTAAGTCACAAGCTTTAATAAAATACACTAAAAATTAAAAAATAATTTTCTAACATTCTAATATTATAATAATAATAAAAGCAATGGCCGCCTGATGGAAATTTTGACGATGTTAGCACGATAAGATATCCGTATCAATTAAATATCACTATTTGCAAAAGAATCAATCTAGCAGAAAAATGCAGAGGTACCAAACCCACCCAACCCGACCTAAGATACCCCAGCATTTCTCTGACATAGGTATGGCAATGGCATAACATTGCGGCACATCAAACATATCTTTGATGACCTGCTATGTTGAATATTCTTTAAGTGTTTAGATTACAAATTTAGATTAACTTATGCTTTGATTTGCGGCCATCGCTTTTATTATTATGATAATATTAGAATGTTAGAAAATTATTTTTTATTTTTAAGTGCATTTTATAAAAGCTTGTGACTTAAAAAAAATTTTTACCAATTTATTTTCTACTTTTTAGTCTCAGCTATCTACTCTATTTAATGAAAATATTTGTTCAGTAACAGAACAGAAGAGTTTATTCTAGATTATAATGAAATCGCTGATCGTGAGTTGTTTGGAAACTCATTTTTCTATTGGGGGAAGGAGAGGGTGGGGGTAGAGGTAGAAATATATTTTTTATTTGGGCTGTATTGCCATCGGACCTTTATGCATATACCAAATTTTATAAAGTCATTTGAAGTGAAGTGTGTCAAAAACGCATTTTTTATGGAAGGGGATAGGGGTGGGAGGAGATTTTTTCATTATTGTTGTATTGTCATCGGACCACTATATGTATACCAAATTTCATCCAAATCGGAAGTGTGTCAAAAACGCATTTTTCTATAGATGGAGTGGTAGGATTTTTTTTTCAATGTTGTATTGTCATCGGAACACTATGTGAATACCAAATTTTATCCAAATCGGATAATGGGAAGTGTGTCAAAAACTCATTTTTCTATAAAAGGGGGTGGAAGTAGGGGTGGGAGGATATTTTTTTCTTAATATTGTATTGTCATCGAATCACTATAAGTATACCAAATTTCATCCAAATCGGATAACGGGATGTGTGTAAAAAACAAATTTTTCTATGTGTATACCAAATTTTATCCAAATCGGATAACGGGAAGTGTGTCAAAAACACATTTTTCTATAGAAGGGGTGGGGGTAGGGGTGGGAGAATATTTTTTTCTTAATGTTGTATTGTCATGGGACCACTATGTGTGTACCAAATTTCATCCAAATCGGATAATGGGAAGTGTGTCAAAAACGCTGTACAAGATTTGATAGATAGTTAGTTAGATAGTTAGATAGTTAGCTAGTTAGACAGAACATCTGAAGCTAAATAAAAGCTTGTAAAAAGCTAAACCTATTTAAAAATCAAACAAGTTTTGGTTAGCTCGAAAGCTTAACCTCACGGGAGTTCTTTATTTTTAACCGATTAGCCCAAAATTTGATTTTTAATTTACGTGTACTAAATTTTACGTTTCCAATTTAAAAATTAATAAATAGTGCATCATCCTGAAATAAAATTTGTTCAACCTTACCCCTATTGAAATATTTTTTTTTTCATTAAATTCTATAGCATTAACAGAATTTTTTTGTAATATTTATTATATTTTTTAAATAAATTTGTTTCTAATTCAAATAAACAGGTAACCGACCGCTAAAACATTTTTTTTTCAAGAATAATGGCAATTTAATAAAATAAAAACTTAATCCATATCTTACCTACCTACTGCTTGGTAAATATGTAGTTTATTTTTACAGTAAATTCTATAGCCTATAATATATTATGATCTATGTTTTTAAAGAAATATTTCTAAAAATCAAATAATGCACCCTACGTAGATATCAACAACAGATCAGTCAATCATTTGAGCCAAGGCCCCGAAAACAGGACGGACTCTTGCAAAGCATGAGAACATATCCCACCTTTGATTCGTTACACAAAATACAAAAATGATGCTGTTACCTTGTAGCTTACATCCTCCCGTCTCGACATTTCCCCGTGTTCATCACTGACACCGAAAAACCGAACATATCACACTTTAAAGCTCACTTAGATATTCCCTGCTGGACCGTTTCTATCTAGCTTGCACCTAGCTATATAGCTGCGTAAATGCAGCTAGGCTACATAGGCGTGGACTGGCCGGGCGCGTACTACGAGCCGCCCTCGAAAAGCGCTCTCGCGCGCGTCGCCCGCCACCCCCTGTGTTTTAGCTGAGTTTTGTAGACCAGCGGATGCTGCGTTGTTTATCGGGATGCAGCCTATATCACCAGCTTATATTAAACAGTGCATTTAAAATGCACACAATTTGTTATGCTATTTAAACTAGGCTTCATTTTTACCCAACTGCACACAGGCGGATTTCACGAAAAAGCTGGTTAAAACCTAAGATTCATTTACAGCCCCCTAAAATTGCATATAGTAATAAAAAAATATATGAGTTATTGTTTAAAAAAGATAAAGAAGAAAAATTCTTTAGGGACCCCGCCCAAAAAAATAAAATTTGGAACTTTACTAATTGATTAAAATGCTTCCTAAAAAATCGTTGAAACCAGAATTTTGGCTGTATAAATTTATACAAGATATTGCAATATTTGATTTTAATAATTGCATAGCTCCATGAAAGAATGTTTTAACCAGCATGTAGGTATGTAAAATTCGCAATTGCAAAAAACAATGTGATATTTTTGCAAAAACAAGTTAATTGAACTTTTTCTGTTTTTTCTTACTTTCGTTATAAATGAAGTATATTGTCTAGCAAGAAAAATACTCTGCCAATATATGGGCCCCTAAGCTCACACAATGTACTATAGTTATAGTGTGCGTGTGAGCTAATATAACTAAAAAATTAAATATATTTTATTCAACTTTAGACTCAATTACCTTTCGTTTGATACCACACAAGCCATATATTGATTTGAACTCTAATTTTGAAAAGAAATACCCACATTCTTTTTAAAAAAATATATAAAATGTATATTTTTTAACTCCAGACTCAATTACCTTTCATTTGATATGACACACGCCATACTTTCCCTTAAAATCTAATTTTTCAAATCTACTCCCACCCTTTTTTTAAAAATAAACTAAAATGTATTTTGTTTAATTTAAGACTTAATTACCTTTCGTTTGATATCACACACGCCATATTTTCACATATACTCTAATTTTTTTTTTCTACCCCCACCCTTTTATTTGGCTTGCGCCGAACAGATATACACACACCTAAATACACCACACAGACACACACGGACAGACGTCACGATAAAATTGCTAAGATACAATATACCAAAATAACATATTTTCAGTGTTATCTCAATTTTTTTTGTTGTCGAAAATAATACCTTCTAGCCATTGCTGCGCGAGCTAGGAAGGTAAAAATGAAATCATAATACATGTGACATAATAATTATATTTTTGGTTTACAAAAACCATTGTTATTAAAGCTAAGAAAACTTATTTATTAATTTACGCATATTATGTACGTATTTCTTACTGGACAATTTTCTATATACACAAAAAGAAATTTTAACTTTTTTTTTTACGGTTATGCGCACTCGCAAGGAGATCCCTATCACGCTCGAGAAGCGGCAAGTGCGCGGAGACGCTGGTGCGTGTTGGTTTTGAAACGGTTCAGGTTGTAACCTGCAGGGAGTTTATTCCACAGCGATGCTGTTCTCCAGAGATATGAATTCTGATATAATGAGGTTCTTGGTGCCTCTATTTTGACAATAAATTGATTGTTACCGTCTGTTTGACGTGTTCGCCTAGTAGGTGCTACTCCCGGGGGGATCATACGTGCCAACTCTTCAGAGCATTTTCCGTGATAATACCTGTAGAACAGAGATAGATCGCCCACAGTTCTTCGATGTTCGAGACTATCCAAGCTACGGGTAAGTGCGGGGTCATTGATCAGCTTGATAGCTCGTTTTTGCACGGTGTTCAAAAGCATTAAGGTATGTTTGGGTGCCGCACTCCATATATGTGAGCAGTACTCCATAGTTGGTCGAATCTGGGCTTTGTAGAGTGTCAGCAGTTGGCTTGGTGTATACAGATGTCTTGTACGAAATAGCACCCCAAGCTTTTGGGATGCCCTTTTAGCTATATCTGCCACGTGACTGCGCCAAGACATGTTGGTTTCTGCAGTGACTCCTAAGATGTTCAACTGGCTCTGCAATGCGACAGCACTTCCAGATAGCATGATGTTTGGCTCACCGGTGCTGGTCTTTTTCGAAAACAGGGCTGCTTTTTTACTCGATCCGCATAACTCCGCAGCTGAAACAGACTTTGTTACTTAGAAAACATATGCATGCACTTAATAGGACCAAAAATGTCAAGTTGGGTGAAGTTGAAACATTTAGTCAAATTCTATTTCAGAAAATGAAAATTTAAAAAGTTTTCTGCAACGGTTACTTTAAACCCGTTTAAAATATTACCAATAAAATAAAAAACAATGTTAAATATGTACAATAAATAGCTACATACCTCCAGATTAAAAATCCATGTTCAAAAAAATTATTTTTGATAATAGGCGCAAGTTTTAAAAGGGCTTTTTGACCAACAACTTTTGTAAATTTAAGTAACGCAAATAACATAAAAAAATAAATGGAAGTTTCATCGGTCATTACTATGGCAATTGTTTTTCAAATTAGGCGTGACATGGTCACGGCCTAGCATGATCATCAGTGATTGCACTAATAGCAATTTTTCAATTAAACAGGGCTTTTTAGTGTTTAGGGGTTATGGCCAGCTTGTTCTTAAAATCCGCCTGTGTGCGGCGAAAGGAAAGGTAATGTTTTTCGATTTGGATATGTATGTAAATATGTTAAGTATGTTTGTGTCTCGTTAGAGGCTAAACGGCTGAACCGATTTTGACAGAAAAGGTGTCGTTGAATTGCTACTGATCCCGAAATGCTATAGGCTATATTTCCTTAAACAGAAATCAACATGGCGATCTTCAGACGCCATTTTGTTACATGATGTAGGCTTTAAGACAAATTATCTAAATTTCGGGCGATTTTAATGAAATTCCTTTGATCACCCATTGCAAATGTCTTCTAATTTGCTGTAGTTACTTTGTAGTCCTCCCTGCTCCCACCCATCTCTCCTCTTGTCATTCCCCCTACCCTATTCAAAAACCATATTCGCATAATTTTATCAAATATAGGGCGATTTCAAAAATTCTTTCTGCATACGCTTTCAGATTTTTTTTTCCAACACCATGTTACTAGTTACCTCACCCCCCTGTCTCTCTCTTTTTCCTCCCCGTTGTCAGATTTTTCAATTTTAAAATGAACAGTTTGAAAAGTTTTTTAAACCTTTTGTCTAATTTTGACCTTCCTCACCATCCCTTTAAGTTTGGTGCATCATTTAAATTTCATGCACCCTGTATACTGGTGTACGAAAACCACGGAAATCAGTGAACGATTGTAAAAAAAAAGAATTTGTTTGGCGGACTTGAAATTCACAATAGGGTGTTTGACAGTAGTAAAAAATAAATATATATTTATCTTTAGATATCTCTTTAGGTCTTTGGAATGCTAAAAGCAAACTTTTTTGTTTAATTTTTTCTTAAATTCATAATTCTTTTAATTAAATAAATTCATTGAATTAAAACAATTAGCCACGTTATTAAAAACAGGCGGTCGACCAATCAGCTGCGAGTGACGTCACAAAACAGTAAACGCCTCGAACGACCCTATTTTCTGTGTTATTTTCTTATGGATGGTAATGTTTGTTTTGATTTAAAGTGCGAATTATCGTCCTAAATTAGATTTTATTTTGTGTTTTGCTTATAAAAAACATTTTTAATGGAAAACGGATTCTCCAAAGCCGATAGCTCCAACTTGCCAATGCTGAATTCCTTTATGGTGGCAGGCTTCTTTGCCAACAACAGTGATTTTTGTTCTGCGGAATTTAGAAACGTTAAAATGTTGATGTAAGTATTCGATGAGTTGTTTTGTATATAACTGAAAGTTTTTTACGATATTCTTCGCCTACTTTTACTCATTTAGATTTTGAGATAAGGTTATATGTTTTGCTTTTTTGTTTAAAATGCCACTTACAATAGATTTAATTAAATACCCAATCATTATTATTTTAAGCATTAAGAAACAATCAAATATTGCAGGACAGGGCAAAAAGTATACAACGACCAGCAATACTTGAAGTACTGCATAGGTTACACTGCATAGTCCTGCGCAGGTACTGCCTAGTCCTGCCTATGCACTGCCTAGTCTTGCATATGCACTGCTCAGTCCTACATTTAGCCTGCATGTGCACTGCCTAGTCCTGCATTTAGAGGTACTCGCTAGTCCTGCCTAATAACTGCCTAGCACCACCTAAAAATTTGTACACCTCTCTGCCCATTATAGTTGTTCACCCCTTGTAATAAACATAACCTCAAAAATTTCATCGTCATTTACAAAATAGTGATATATATTATAGACAACGTGAGAAAAATTAATAGAGACAATTTAGTTAGACTTGGGTCTCTTCGAGCAAGTTCTAGCCACTTTTTCCGTTCTTTTACTGCTCTTGGCACATGAATAAATAGTTTTTTAGGTGTTTTTATGCTAGTATTCAAACACTAAGGCACTACACACCACTTAGAGGACATTTTTTTACATAAAAAACAGTAAAAACACAGACCAAAAACAAATAAACACTTGAATGCCGTGTATCTGTACGCGAGTTTAATGCGCTGTGACGTCATTGCAACGCCATGCTAGAAATGAGCGTTTTAGCGGCAAATTCAAATCGGAAATTAGAAAACTTGATTTTAAATTTAGTCATGATAAAATATACTATTTTAATAATTTTGCGTAGCAAATTAGGGATCTATGTATTATTCTAAACTCTTTACTAAAATTTGTCAAATACGCTATTAATTGTCACCGAACGCACGAAGCATAAATCAATTCGGCCATATTTTTTGTCCACTGTTTGCTTTGTAAATACGCACCATAAGATTGAAGGCCTTTCTTAACTACAAAATAATAATTAAACTTTGTTTAAGTATGTATATCAAAACCCAATTGAACAAAATTTTAATTGTTTAACTTTCTGTAATTTCAGCTGGACTAAAGGAAAACAGCTCAGCGTCTCTCTAACCGAAGAGTCAGCTTCTGCAGGCACGTGCCCGCCCCATAATATTTGTAGGGGAAAGTCATGTGAATGCTGTGTCTGGTCCAAAATTTCAACGGGAGTCTCTTTTTGATCTCATCCGAATATACGCGGAAGTTGCAGAAGAGACCACATACGTACAGATTACACTAGGTTATTGCATGATGCTCACAGTCTCACAATTATCGAGATTGCTTACGACTATAATTTCCGCTTCAAAGGAAGACAGAGCCAGCCAAATATTTTAAGATGCTATTTACGACTGTCTTTGTTATTCGACATTGACAATAATTGCAACTAACCAAAACTAGAGGTTTAATTTTTTTGGGTTAGATGATAGTGACCAAAAATAACAAGTAGTTTTTTGCCACGGAAATTGTTTTTTTATTTATAAACCTTAAAAAAAAGGAAATTTACCAAACTCGACTGCTGACACGAGTTAAATAAAATAAAAATTCAAATAAAATAACGGTGTTCAGAATGACCAAATAGTTAATCACTCGAATAAATTACTGTCTAAATCTGAACTGCCCTTTAGACCTAAAAAACTAGTTTTTCTACCAAAAGTTGACTGACTGCGCACTAGTACCACAGTTTCCACCACTTTTACACCACGTAAAAAGTATAACATGCTTAGTGGGGTACTAGAGCGGAGAAGTCACACTTTTTGAGGTATAAAGGACGGCTTAGATGCAGGCAGTAGGTTAGTCGAGTTATCAGGTAATTTAGTACTTAAATACGAAAAAAAATACTCTGCCAATATATGGGCCCCTAAGCTCACACTAGGTACTATAGTTATAGTGTACGTGTGAGCTAATATAACTAAAAACTGAAATATATTTTATTCAACTCCAGACTAAATTACCTTTTGTTTGATACCACACAAGCCATGTTTTTACTTAAACACAAATTTTTGAAATCTACCCCCACCCTTACAAAAAAAACAAAAACTAAAATGTATTTTGTTAAAGTCCGTACTCAATTACCTTTCGTTTGATATCACACACGCCATATTTTCACTTAAACTCTAATTTTTAAAATATACCCCACCCCTTTTTTTTAAATAAATTGAAATGTATTTTGTTTAACTGCAGACTCAATTACCTTTCGTTTAATATCACACACGCCATATTTTCACATAAACTCTAATTTTTTAAATCTACCCCCACCCTTTTATTTGGTTTGTGTTTGGTGGATTTTGTTCATTTTTAAATGGGACCATCTCGACCCAAGACCCAGCCTAGGTACCAAATTTCATTAAAATCGGCCAAGCGGTTTTTGAGTTATGCGCGTTGGTCGTTACAGACAGACATACAGACACACAGACAGACAGACAGACAGACAGACAGACAGACAGACATACAGACAGACAGACAGACAGACAGACAGACAGACAGACGGCGCAACAAAAAAGTTTCAAAATCATCTGAAACGCAAAAATATATAAAAAATTTTGAAATCGGAGCAACTTTTTTTTCTCGAAAAAATTAGGATCACCATAGCTCACACTACTATAGTATAGTATCTGTGTGAGCTAAAATACAAAAAGTCAATAGCCTCTGTAAAAAAATTTGTTATTATATTATCTGGGTATAGAGGGTGTTTCAACTAAAAGGTAACAGGGGTGTTTTTGGGTATTTTTCATGCAAATTTGGAGAAACGCTCGGACACGTCGATTTTGTTTGCAAGGAGGACACTTTTTGGCTTGAAATATTTGTAGCACGAACCCTCTTCGAGGGGTATACTTTACCCCTATATTTTAAATAGGGAAAGTGGGTCTAGTGATACCTTGTTGAATGTCCTTACAACTGTGTAAAAATTTCAAAAATCTATCCATTAGTTTTTGAGATAATTATCTTCAAACTTTCAAATTTAACATGGACTGATAAAATATAAATTTAATTAGAATTTTATTATTTTTCGGATTTAATTTTTATTTTATTATTTCATGTTTAATTTGAAAATTTCAAAGCAATAAATTACTGTCTAAATCTGAACTGCCCTTTAGACCTAAAAAACTAGTTTTTCTACCAAAAGTTGACTGACTGCGCACTAGTACCACAGTTTCCACCACTTTTACACCACGTAAAAAGTATAACATGCTTAGTGGGGTACTAGAGCGGAGAAGTCACACTTTTTGAGGTATAAAGGACGGCTTAGATGCAGGCAGTAGGTTAGTCGAGTTATCAGGTAATTTAGTACTTAAATACGAAAAAAAATACTCTGCCAATATATGGGCCCCTAAGCTCACACTAGGTACTATAGTTATAGTGTACGTGTGAGCTAATATAACTAAAAACTGAAATATATTTTATTCAACTCCAGACTAAATTACCTTTTGTTTGATACCACACAAGCCATGTTTTTACTTAAACACAAATTTTTGAAATCTACCCCCACCCTTACAAAAAAAACAAAAACTAAAATGTATTTTGTTAAAGTCCGTACTCAATTACCTTTCGTTTGATATCACACACGCCATATTTTCACTTAAACTCTAATTTTTAAAATATACCCCACCCCTTTTTTTTAAATAAATTGAAATGTATTTTGTTTAACTGCAGACTCAATTACCTTTCGTTTAATATCACACACGCCATATTTTCACATAAACTCTAATTTTTTAAATCTACCCCCACCCTTTTATTTGGTTTGTGTTTGGTGGATTTTGTTCATTTTTAAATGGGACCATCTCGACCCAAGACCCAGCCTAGGTACCAAATTTCATTAAAATCGGCCAAGCGGTTTTTGAGTTATGCGCGTTGGTCGTTACAGACAGACATACAGACACACAGACAGACAGACAGACAGACAGACAGACAGACAGACATACAGACAGACAGACAGACAGACAGACAGACAGACAGACGGCGCAACAAAAAAGTTTCAAAATCATCTGAAACGCAAAAATATATAAAAAATTTTGAAATCGGAGCAACTTTTTTTTCTCGAAAAAATTAGGATCACCATAGCTCACACTACTATAGTATAGTATCTGTGTGAGCTAAAATACAAAAAGTCAATAGCCTCTGTAAAAAAATTTGTTATTATATTATCTGGGTATAGAGGGTGTTTCAACTAAAAGGTAACAGGGGTGTTTTTGGGTATTTTTCATGCAAATTTGGAGAAACGCTCGGACACGTCGATTTTGTTTGCAAGGAGGACACTTTTTGGCTTGAAATATTTGTAGCACGAACCCTCTTCGAGGGGTATACTTTACCCCTATATTTTAAATAGGGAAAGTGGGTCTAGTGATACCTTGTTGAATGTCCTTACAACTGTGTAAAAATTTCAAAAATCTATCCATTAGTTTTTGAGATAATTATCTTCAAACTTTCAAATTTAACATGGACTGATAAAATATAAATTTAATTAGAATTTTATTATTTTTCGGATTTAATTTTTATTTTATTATTTCATGTTTAATTTGAAAATTTCAAAGCAAATATCTTAAAAACTAATCGATGGATTTTCGAAATTTTCACACGTTTGTAAAGATATTCAAGAGAGCTTCAAAACAAGGTATCACTAGACCCACTTTCCCTATTCAAAATATAGGGGTAAGGTATACCCCTCGCAGGGGGTTCGTGCTAAAAAAATTTCAAGATAGCCAAAAAGTGTCCCCCTTGCAAACAAAATCGACGTGTCCAAGCGTTTCTCCAAATTCGCACAAAAAATACCCAAAAACACCTCTGTTACCTTTTAGTTGAAACACCCTGTATATGCTTCATACAATTATCAGATTTCTCTAAAATTCTACCTAAAACCAGTAAAATATATTTGCCCTAAAACCTTAAGAGCCTAAGACATTAGCAGGTACCTTTATTTGACAATCCAAAGAATAAAACAAGTAATAGTTATTTACCTAACAAATGCAGAAAGTGATACTTTACCGCACGCGACGGCCGTTGGCCAAACGACGCAGAGCGGAGTTCGGTCAAGCCGTCAAGGGTGGTAAAGACACTTTCCGCATGTGTTAAGTACAATATTTTACCTATGAGTACTTTTTTTTTCAAAAAATTGAATGTAATTGAAAGAAAAAAAAATATCACCTTTAAAATTTTTGGAAACGGTTGGCGTGTTTAATTCTCAAGACCCTAAACCGTTTTCCGTATGTCAAATTTTAGCTAAATATCTCAAAAACCGAAGCAGTTAATAAAAATAGGAACTCATATCTAAAATGTTAACTTTTTCTAGCTCAGTAACAAAGTGTTTTTTTAACATATAAAAAAGGTCTTAAAATGATACAAGAAATCACTACGTTATTGTTTACCAATGTTTAAGAAGCACCATTTATAAGTTTTTCCTTGAGATACATTTTCGCACAGAATTCTTGGGTTTGGAAATATAATAAAAGGGAAGATGTAACAAAACGGGATTTGAATATAAATGGTATTTTTGCCATTTATAAGTTTTTAAAGATTTTTAATTAAATATTGTTTTTGACATCAACAAGCATTAATTATATGCAAAACTAGGTTAAGAATAAGTAAAACTTATGGCAACACCGGCGACTTGTTTTTAGGCATGTTTTCAGGTCCGCTGTATTTTTATAAAAGTTGTATTCGGCTAATATGTCCTTTGAGCCACTAACATCAAAATAATTCATATTTTGTAACTGGAAACAAATTTGCTAAACTATTTTCAACTTTTAAAAAACACACTGTGTAATTTTAACTACTGTCGATTTTCTCCAGTCTTAAGTCCACGCATCTTGACTTGCGTTTCTCGCCAAAGCGAGGATGGGTAAAGTTCTAGCCAATCAACGACAACTTTTTGTGCTTGCAAGCGTACGGTTGCTTTGACTCAGACAGGAAACTTTCGAAAGTCGTTGGAGCAAACATTCTTTAGTTGGGCTTGGCTTGGCTCGTTTCAATCATTGAGTTTGCTTTGCTTTCGTTCACACTTCTTAAGGGGGTTTTTTTTTCAACTGGGGAAATTTGTCAATTATTTTTACTTTGTATAAAACTGTTAACTTTAATATTCATAATTATTTTAGTCTTTTCTTTTGGAGTTTATTAATTTTAAATCTTTTAATTATTACTATTTTCAGTGTTTTGAAATAATGTTTTTAACTGTTTTATGGTTTTTTAACATAATACAAACCTTTCATTGCCCTAAAATCGGCATTTTTAATCAATAATATATCCCAAACCTAAACAGTAATATTAAGTAAATTAAACAGTTGATTGAATAGTTTTACCTATTCAATCAACGTTTAAAATGTTGATAAATAAATATATTTACAACAAATATACAAAAGGTTTATAAAAAAACCTAAAAGTTTAAGAAGTGTAAATATTTGAATACAAAAGCTTAATAGTAGTAAAATTTGATATTTAATTAATAAAGATAAGAAGTGATAATGTGAAGTTTCGGGAACAAAATTGAAAAGGTATGTATGATTTTCCTACACTGCTTATACATTTGAGAAAAACGTTTATAGCATAAAACAATCATCAAATTCCCTTTCGAGATCGTGTAAATTTAATAACATATAGCAACTTTTAATCATTATATCAATTTTCAAATCGTTGTACAAATAGCTCGCAACTTTTAAGCCTTGGCCACTTGAGGTGACAGTACCACTGTCACACAGCCGCCTGTTACAAAGAAAACAAAATATTTTTTGGCAGAAAATTTTCTTCCTTTTGTTAAAATCTAGAACGACATTTCTAACTTTCACATACATGCCTTATAGAAAGAAGTGTGCAAACATTTGGAAATAACATTCTTAAAATCCTTTTAATTAGATTACATAATGACGAAAAAATGTCAAGTGTGCCACTGAGCAACTCTATACAGAGGAATTTTGTTTTTTGTATCCAATAACTCAATGGAAAATAAAATCCACCACAGACTTGTATTCAATAAAAAGTCAGAAAACGTATTTTTTACAAAAGATTTTTTTTTCTAACAAAAAAATCCCCATAATATTTTTAAGTTAAAGGAGAAACAAGAGTATTTATAGTATTTTTGCCAGAAGAATAAATTCTATAACACACTTAAGTAAGTTTAATTAAATTAAAATCAAAAATATTATTTTCCGATTAAACATGTGTGTTGCCCTTTCTGACCAATTGGTTTTCCTGTATCAAATTCCGTATGTGGTCTCACAATAGCTATGAACTGAACAGTTTTGCTGCTGGATTGGGTGACTGGATACGCTCCTGGAAACCGAAAACAGACTCTTAGTCAATACACTGTATCCGCTAAAAATGTAAGTAGGGAAGAGCGCAGGAAAGTCAGTTAAATATAAAGCAAGTATTTGCAAGATTTGTTAGGGTTTGATGCTAAGGTAATAGTAAAATGAATAGAGGAGTTTTACCCTACAAAAGGTCCGGTAGTTCTAAAATTTGGATATGTTATTAAGGTCGAAAGGTAGTTAAAAATCTGAGTTTTCGTCAGCCCCACCCCTGTGCTTCCTCCGCCATCTTAAAAAAACCATCAAAAATTGGCACTTTTTGTAGTTTTTTGCCTGTAACTTCGTTTCAGTATACTAAATCGCAAAAAGAGTTATATGAAATTTTTTAGAGGATATAATTATCTACAATTGGGTGGTACCATGGTTGTTCTGCAAGCAGTAGTAACGGAGCTAGATAATTTCTAAAAATGACTAAAATCACGTGCTTGGGCAAATTTTCAGATTTTTTCTACTTTAGACAGCATAAGCTCCGAAATACTTTGTTCTAGGGTAAAAGTTCTAAGAACATATCTTGTAGAGAATTTTATCAGCTACAAAAGCCATTCTTTAAATGTATTTTTAAATATTGTAATGGAGTGGGAGTAACTTTTAACTTAAAGTAAGTAAGTTAGAAAATAATATTTTTTTAAATTTAGTGCTTTAAACGGAACGTTTTTTATTTATTTTTATTTTTTTGTGTAAATTTAGTGACGTACAAAAAGGTAAGAGAGCTTAGGGGTCAAACACCTCCTTAAACTAACCACCTCTTCAAAACCCCCCCCCCCCCAGACTCCCCAAAATCTAACATATTTAGGTTTTCTCAAATTTTCTCAAAAAATACGCTTCTAAGAGAAAAATGTGTAATATACTTTATTGTAGACAATGAAATTTGCTTTTGAAAAAGGTACAACTCGATGGGGGTCAACTATTTATAAACTCTTCAGCGGCGTCCGTTAATTGAAGTAATTTAAAAAAGTCAAAAAATATCCATGATTTATTCGATTTTTTTTAAACCAAGGTTTATAAAACAAAATGTGTTATACATTATTGTAGCAAATAAAATTTCCTTTAAAATGCTGTACAAGAAAGTCGGATCGGTTTCATGGTTATAAATTCAGACGCGCCCGTAAATTTAACCAATTTTAAAAAATCACAAATTAAAATATTTTTGTTACAAGTTTTATCTAATTTTTTTCAAAAACTAAGCCTCATTTAGAATATCCTCTAAAAAATTTCATATAACTCTTTTTGCGGTACGTTATAAGAAGTCCGATATCGGATTAAATCTCCAAAAACTGTTATCGCTTTTTGAACAGTAAGTCAGTTAAGTTAGAATGCCCTTGCTGTACTTGATCGTACCAGACATCCTACTGGTTCACTGTATTCGGCGTAAGATGAGTGGGCTAAATCAGCGGTCTTAAAACAAAATTATTTAAAAATTACGGGTTATACTTATACCACGATAAATATTTATATTTTATTTTTTTTATTATTCACTTAAACTTTTGAAAAACTTTTTGCGTCAATAAGTTAAAGATTTTGTCAGGTACTTTTTCCGAGAATTTAATTATTTTGCGGTCAGTACAGGTAAATCTGGAGCTGTCGTCAATGCTAATAATCATTATTATTATGGATGGTATGTTCTATTATAAATAAGTAGGTATGCTTTTAGTTTAGTTCCTATTGTGTGTGAATTTAAAGCAGTTATAAAGCAAAGTTATGGAAGCAAGGTGCCACAACCCCTAGGATGTGTTTATCTCCAGGTGAACGCCGTTTGGTATTACAAGTGGAATGTTATTTTACTTAAGAAAAAAATTACTCGGATCCGTTTGGAACGTCTGATCCTTGCGGCATTTCAGATAAGACCTTAAGAAGACTTCGAAAAAAGAGTGAAGAGGAATTGGACAGACCCTATGAAAGGGTTCGACAACATTCAAAAACCTTTGATCTATCTCAAGGGCTTAAACTATCGATTAGAAATATTGTTTATGATATGTATAAGGCAAAGGAATATGTTACCATCAAAGCTATTCTAGAAAAGATAAAGGAAAAACAACTTTGCGATATTGGAATTACCAGTTTGTTCAAAATTTTAGAACAGATGGGCTTTTAATATACAAAGACGAACAACAGAAAACTGCTTTGCGAGCAATCCAATATTGTTTCAAAAAGATGGCAATTTTTAAGAGATGACATAAAAAACAAAAAATCGGAATTGCCAAGGCAAGTTGTTTTTCTTAACGAAACATGGGTATCTGCGCACGGAACTTTAACAAAATTGTCTTGGCAGGATGAATCGAAACATTGCTATTCCAGTACCCGTGCAAGTAATGGAAAAAATATATAATAATACATGCAGGCAATGAAGAAGGATTTATTTCAAATGCAAGTTTAATGTTTTCTTGAACAAAAAAACTGACTATTATCACGGCAATATGGATACTAAAATTTTTGAGCATTGGTTTAAGAAAGAACTTTTAAAAAGTTTAGAAAACCCTTAATTAATTGTTTTGGACAATGCGTCTTACCATACGAAACTGGAAGAGAAATTTCCTACAAGCAGTTTGAAAAAAGAGGAAATAAGAGAGTGGTTGTCAAAGAAAAACATAAACCATGAAAATTTATTTTCAAAAAGTGATCTTTTAAGCAAATATAAAGAGCAGCCATTTTAAAAAATATATGTTGTTGACCAATTAGCCCTTCAATATGGACATCAAGTTTTGAGATTACCACCCTATCATTGTCATTACAACGCAATTGAATTGGTATGGGTATTAGCAAAAATTACTATGCTGTAAAAATATCGGTGACCCTAGCGTTATAAAGTTGTGGGAGGAGGCAGGAGCAAAGTGGGCAAAGAAGAATGGCAAAAATGCATTAAACACACGGAAAAAAATATTTTTGAATCTTATGAGACAGAACAGGTTATAGACGAAGTAAGACCGTTAATTATTACGGATGATGATAATGATTCTGAAAGCATGGATGATATTTCAGATGCAGAGGAAGACTATTTTTAGTATGGATTCATAAGTAGGTGCGTTCTATCGCAAGACTGCAATATCGGTTCTTTTTAGAACCAAAACTTTATAAAAAAGAATTTCTAAAACTAATTTGCCCAAATACTATAAAAGCTAAGAAATAATCTTTTCTTACCTAATTATTTTTTAATAACTTTGAATAAGTACTAAGTAATGTAAGTCTTTCCTAATTACCCATGCAAAAACAATAATTTTGTCTGCGCTTGTTATTTAACTCAACGCTTGTAAAAAAGCACTACTTATTTTAGCCACTAGATGTAAAAACTACTATTATATAGAAAATGTAATTCATGTTCCAAACATATCATTTATTGTTTGAGAACCACCGACTTACCTGCTCAAGAGATTTTATTGCTTCGCGGACTTCATACAGCGTACCGACTTTATATCACAATTTGAGTCAGAGCGCTGAACTCTTGCAGCACTAAGTCGAACCTTGTTTGAACACAGGAGCAGATCTACGAAGGGGCTTAAAGGGGTCCGGGCCTCCCAACTTTTTTGTCCTAAAAGTAATTTTTCCTCAAATTTAGCAGTGCCTGACACCAGGCCAAACACCGGGCGACTTAAAATTGAGTGATCCATACCCAATTGATTTCTTGGTTAGTTTTTGAGAGCTTTTACCTCGTTTCAAAACATGACATTGAATCCTTTGTTTGAAACTCGTAGACAATGATTGTGTAGAAATAAAATTTCGGACTTCCATTGTCTTTATTTATTTTAAAGCACGACGTTTCGGTTAGTAGTAGTAGTGGTGGGGGGGTTGACCCGCAGGTCTGACAAGTAGGCCAGAGTAGGCCCTTTTTGCCATGCCCCAAGTCTGTCCCTTAACCCACTCTCTGCACTTCCCTTTGATGGTCGGGTTACTCATTGGGCCTTCCTGTTCTCTTTACAAAGTCCAGTAAATCTGCCCATTTGAGCATGTGCAGTTCTTCCTCGCTCAGGGTTGGCGCTCCGAGTGCCTGTTGTCTCATCCTTGCGTAGGCCTCGCATTCTGCCACGAGGTGTCTTGATGTCTCTTCTTCCTGTCCACAGGCTGGGCAGGTGGGGTCATTCTCAACTCCTATACGTGTCATGTGCCTCCTCAACCGGTTATGTCCGGTTAGAGTACCTACCAGCAGTCCGAGGTCTTTTCGTGTCCGTCCCAGCATCCATTTAATTCTGGTTGCTTTTGGACGGTCTACGAATTCTCTGGTCTGTCTGCAACTCGTTCCTGTTTCCCAGGAGTTTAATAGCGCGTCCTGGGCCCATTTGTTGAGTCCGCTTTGCACTTGTCTTTTTGTCACGCCCAAAAGTGGCTCCGGTCCTACATAAGCGGTTCCTGCCCCGAGACGTGCGAGTTCGCCCGCCTTCTCGTTGCCTGGTACACCCGTATGTTCCGGAACCCAAACCAGCGTCACCCGTTTGCCATCGCTTAGGGTCTCCAGCGCCTCTGCGCATTCTTCCACCAAGCCGTCAGCAATCTTGGGTGCGTTTAGCGCCTTCAGGGTGGCTTGACTGTCAGAGCATTTCGGTTAGTCAGTATCTCTAACCGTTATCAACCGAACCGAACCGAACAGTTTACACTTGATAACGGTTAGAGATACTTACTAACTGAAACGTCGTGCTTTAAAATAAATAAAGACAATGGAAGTCCGAAATTTTATTTATGCCATTGAATATCACATGTTATGTCATCTTTTGACGTTTAGCTGAAAAATCAATATTAAAAAATAAATGTTAAAATTTTGTTTTTTTTTAATTTTATTAATTTTTGCTAAAATATTGACAATAAATTCATAATTTACACCTCTGTAAACGCTATTTCATCGTATAATATCGTAATAAAATATAGATATAAAATGTCACCAATTACACAGGTATACAACCAAAAAACTGCCCCTAATTTTTCCACTGTTCCTGATAGATTTTTGGGTGCTGAATCCGGAAAAATTACCCAATGAGTGTTACCAGGATGGTCTCATTTACAGTAATAGGTTAGTGTCTCTGTTTATTAGTAATGTGTCATGAATAGTTTTGACTTTATATCAAGTAAAGACATGTGTTTATTCTAATAAGCTTGTAAAAACCTGTCCATGCGTTTATTTGGGTGTCTGGCAAGTTTGTATTCACTTGTTGTTGGCTTAGTCGTGATCGAGCTTTATTAGGAAGTGATACAGTGTAACAAGTTGCAAGTGCTGTGTTTGTGATGGCTAATAGAGGTTGAATAAACTTTCCAGACAATTTTTGTTACATATGCGGCGAATATACCTTGAAAAAACGGCAGTTGTTAAAATAATATATTTCGCCTATTTCGGTTTACAGTTAGATGATCAGGACAAACCGTGGGCTTCGCACAAAGTGTGTAAGACTTGTGTCGAACTTATGGCTCATAGGCTAAAAGGCAAAAAACAAGCACTTCGTTACGGAATACGTATGAAAGGGCATAAATAAAAAGAACACGGAGGTGACTGCTATTTCTGCTCTTGCGATGTGAACGGATACAACTTGAAAAATAAAGGAAATGAAAGGAAACTTATTGCTGACACATCATTCACTGAAACTATGTCAGAAAAGGAAAAAGAAACCTGGGACTCCTTCAAAGAGAAGAACAGAAGGGACGCCAACTACAAAACTATTGTAGATCGGATGTTAAATGCTTTTACACTGCAGGGTTATAATGTGAGTCTAAAAGTGCATTTCTTGAATTCTTAATCGACTACTTCCCCGAAAACTTGGGAGACTATAGTGAAAAACAGTGTGAAAGGTTTCACCAGGGACGAAGGAGAAGGTATCAGGGAAGTTGGAACACCAATATGATGGTTATTGATGCGGAAAACCCCAAAAGAAAAAGACGTAAAGCAACGCACGAAAACAAGTATTCTGGGGAAGAAGAAACGATCCCACCAGGACAACAATTGATGCCTATCTGGTTTTATATCTCTAGTATGTTTGAAAATTATAATATTTATTCATTAACTATATTTCGGAATATATGGTTGCTTTTTTTTGTAAATAAAATTAGACTTATTTTACCATTATTGAGTTATAAACCCCGTAAACCTCGTTAACCCTAGCAAAAAATCTGGATGTAATAGAGAAAAACGGTTGGCAGATTTGGATTCAGCACAACAAAAAACATAAAAATCAGTAGAAACTTCCAGGGCAGTTTTCAAAAAATATTTTTTTGTGTACCTGTGTTATTGATGACGTATTTATTGAACCACACTGTTTCAAAACATATAGCAGGAAAATTCGCCTCCGGACTTTACTGTAATCAATTTTTTAAAAGATGTCGTATACAGCAGATTGCCACCGAAAAGCGCCCGGCCCTCCCAAAAAGCAAAAGAGTGACGCGTGAACTTCGCACAGCTTCGGCCGTGCTCGTCCGTCTGGATCGTGGATTCTGGGGCAAGCCGGTTTGTTGTGAGATTTTTCGGTGTTTGACCCTCTTTCGGGTAGTAGAATTGGGTGAAGTATGAATACCTGTGGATGATGTTATTTAAACCTTTGCTTTCGATTTCCGTGGAAAGAGCGCCTAATCTTCTTTTTTTTTAAATATCGCCAAAAAATAACAAAAACGATACTCTTTTTTAAATAGGTACATATCACTTTCCAACATGCTTATTCCAAGATTTTGATTTTACCCTTATTTTATCATTTGGCTATTTCTAGAAGTTCTATAGGTGGGTTTTAAACATCAGTAGGTACAGGTTTTAGCTTTTTCCTTCAAAAATAAATAGCTAATAAAAGGTACGATAACTAATTTTTGAGTTATACAGGGTATCCCAGATTCAATTCAATTCATTTATTAGTCAACGATTTACAGTGTAAATATGGACATTGTCAAAATATTAAAACTAATTACAACAAATTAAAACGATTTCATTACAAAAAAAAAAAAACTTGAACAAAATTGAACATTGAACACGGCAAAAAAACATTGTCTTAGATCAAAGCAAACTGCTTTGAAGCAAAATAATTTGTGCATTCCTATTCGCTAAAAGAATATTTCCTTGATATAGCACAAAAAATGTCCTGCCTTTTATTTTAATGTGAAACAGAAATTGTTTTATTATAAATTGGAACTGAATTATTACTTATATGAAGACAATTTGCTTTGTTACAAAATGGAGTATACTAAATCAAAACAATTAAAGAAGAAAAATAAGGTCTCATTTCAACATAAAACGCTGTGTTAAGCCAAAAAAATATTTTAATTCAAAACAAACGGCTCTAAAGTAAATCAATTTATTGAAGAAAAGAACGTGTTTTCGTTGTAGACAAAATTTTTTACCGTGTAGAAAATGCCTAATAAACATAACCACGTGGTTTTAATTCATTACATTTTTATGGAAATTAGTTTTTCTAAAAAAGCTTTCCTTAAAAGAAGATACAATAAGATAAAAAATTAATTATGCTAACATACCTAGTAGTGCGCTAAAATATTTGATTAGCTCTAAAAAAAAAATATAAATATAGATTGTAAACACAATTCAACCCAATTTATTGCAATATTCTAAAATCCTAAAGACATACATTAACTAATATCATTAAAATAATCACCAACCGAATAGTAACACTTTTCTGTTAAAAAGCTTCTCAAATGTTTTTTAAATTTATACAGGCCCCGAACATCTTTAAGATATTTTGGGAGTTTGTTAAAAGCGTTTGCACAAAAACTATGTGGACTCTTTCTATAAAGCTCCAGATTAAAATTTGGAATGCTAATGTTATTCCTTGAACGAGTATTATAGTGGTGATGGTTGGACGTTGGAAATTTGTAAGAATACTGTCTACAAAAAACAATAGATTCATACAAAAGCACGCCGGGAACAGTTAATATATTATGATTTCTGAAAAGTGGCCTGCATGACTCTAAGGGATTGCAGCCGTACACACATCTAATCATGCGTTTTTGCATAACAAAAACTCTGTTCAAATTCTCCATTGAGCACTGACCCCAGAATATAATCATATATTTTATGTGCGAGAATGCCATAGCGTAATAAACATTTAAAAGTTGTTTTGGGCTAAGTTTTTTAAATTAAAGATGGCATACGAAGCTGATTTAAGTTTCGAGGTCACAAAGTCAACATGATTTAACCAGATCAAGTCAACATGATTTAACCAGATAAGATAAAAGTAAGTACACCGGGGTTTCGATAACGATAAGATACAATTTTGGTTAATTAAGGAAAAAGTTGCACTATTCCAAACCCAACCAGACGCTGTATCAAAAATAAATGGATCCATGATGGACCTTCCTAGCCCGTTAGTAAACTCCATGCTATATCCACCTTGAAAACAGTTTTTTGTAAATAACTATGAAATGGAAGCTCCCACAAAATTTTTGGTTATAACACTAATTTTTGACAAAAATGTGCTTTACTATATTCCGAAAAACGCATAATAATGCGACGCTCCGTTAAAAAGTTAGCATTTTTAAATTTTTTTAACTGTCATTAGCATTAATTAATTTTGACCAAAATCTAATCAGCTCATTACAGTATCGAACACTATTTTACCTGAAAATTTCATGAAAATTGGTTCAGCGGTTTAGGAGCTATCGTGTTACGGTCAGACATACACACACACAGACAGACATCATGACGATATTGCCAGAATAGATCAAAATACATCCAAATAACACATTTTTGGCGTTATCTCAAAAAAAACTTTTTCGTCCAAAACAATACCTTCTCTAGCCATTGCTGCGCAGGCTAGAATATAGAAGGTAATAAATGGATCCATGACGGATCTGATACCTTCCTAGCTAGCCTATTAGAACTTCAACTGAAGCCATGATATACCAGACTTGAAAACAGTTTTTGTAAATATTTCTGAAGCTATTACTAAGTTTTTGGTCATAACATAAATTATTGTACAAAATGCAGTCTACTACATTCCGAAAACCACATATCGATACCATGCTCTGTTAAAAATTTAGGATTTTGAAATTTTTCAATAGTCAAAAATATATATTTTGACCAACTCGAGTGTCGAATACTATTTTACCTGAAAATTTTATGAAAATCGGCTCAGCGGTTTAGGAGCTATCGTGTTACGGACAGAAATAATATACATACACACACACACACACACAGATGGACATACATCACGACGATATTGCTAAGATAGGTCAAAATACACCCAAATAACACATTTTGGGCGTTATCTAAAAAAACAATTTTTTTGGAAAAAATAATATCTCTAGCCATTGCTATGCGGGCTAGGAAGATAATAAAAATATCTACAGGAGGTTTAAAAATATCGACCAAAAACTAGAAGTTGTGTTTTTCAAAACATTGAAATATCTCCGCCATCTTGTAAACAAATTTTATAAAATAGTTTTGTATTTAGTAACTACAGCCAATCAAATAACGTTAATGAATTTTTTTAAAGTCTTTTATTTAATAGAAAATATCTTTTCAACCGTGTATAACAAGCCTATCCTTGGGCGAAGCGATGCACAATTTATATTTATAAAAAAAACAGTTTTTCACTTAGTTTGCTATAAAACAAATGCGGTAATTGTGTTTGTTCTCATACCTACGAAAGAATCTGTCAAATGATTGCCAATTATTTGATTTATTTGTTAACACCAGTATTTATGAAAGGGTCTAAAATACTGTTACAAATTTAAGTTCTTTAAATTTTATAGTTAGAATATATTTAGGTTAAGTTTAGTATTAGGTCGACTTATCTTATGGTTGTATTCTTAGTCTAGGTTTTAGTTGCGTTATCTATGACACACTCGTGCTCGGCCGCGCACCTTCTGGAAGAGACGAGAATACTCGTGAATCGAAGAAGGATGGATGATTCTCGAATAGTAGGCAGACCCTATATATAGGGCCGGACGTCGCGCATCGAGTCAGTCAAAGATAACCAACGGTAGCGATCGCGGGATATTAACACGAAGTTAATAGGCCGATTAAAGTACTGAATTATTAGCAAGTTATTAGTAAGTTTAAGTGCGTGTTTTTGTACATAATTGTCGAAATAAATTGACGTATCATTTTTGAGAATTGCGAGTTTTAATTTGTCGTTGTGAACCCGTAACAATACTAAAGTCCTTAAAACTCGGTCTCGATTTTGGTTAAAGGTTTAACTCATTTTTTTGCCTTGAATGTAATAGTGTTTAATATTTGTGTAATTGTTCATAAATACTTAGTCACCTTTTTTCATTGTTAGTAGGTCATTATATCTGCACAAAACTTAAAAATAAATAAATATAATGTAATATTTTGGTGGAAGGTAGGTAGGTAGATGTCCAATAAAAACAGTGTAAGTCAGCTGTCGGCTATATTGCACATGTTAATTATTTAGAAAAGTTAGCGATGATTAAACCGATGTTTAATTGTTTTGGTGGATGTGTAACTGAAAACGGATTCTGATATATCTTTTCAATCAGTTGTTAAGTTTTCGCACATACACCCTCTATATTCCAAGTTATACTAAATTTGGATTTATTTACCGACAGCTTAACTCTTTTGTTCAAAAGTGTCTTTGACACTATAATAGGTAAAGCTAGCTACACGTACTAGATAAAATTGAAGCTATTTTGAGCACTAACTTATTTAGAAAAGTTAGCGATGATTAAACCGATGTTTAATTGTTTTGGTGGATGTGTAACTGAAAACGGATTCTGATATATCTTTTCAATCAGTTGTTAAGTTTTCGCACGTACACCCTCTATATTCCAAGTTATACTAAATTTGGATTTATTTACCGACAGCTTAACTCTATTGTTCAAAAGTGTCTTTGACACTATAACAGGTAAACCTAGCTACACGAACTAGATAAAATTGAAGCTATTTTGAGCACTAACTTATTTAGAAAAGTTAGCGATGATTAAACCGATGTTTAATTGTTTTGGTGGAAGTGTAACTGAAAACGGATTCTGATATATCTTTTCAATCAGTTGTTAAGTTTTGGCACGTACACCCTCTATATTCCAAGTTATACTAAATTTGGATTTATTTACCGACAGCTTAACTCTATTGTTCAAAAGTGTCTTTGACACTATAACAGGTAAAGCTAGCTACACGTACTAGATAAAATTGAAGCTATTTTGAGCACTAACTATACGTTTCACCAAGAGACAACGTTTAAACGTCTTTTCATGTTACCAATATAAACGCGTATTCGATGGACGGTTAAAATAAGGCACCAAAATATTTCAATTTAACAAACGTGGAATTTCGTACCCGTGAATTTAAAAATCAAACAAGTTTCGTGGCTAATCGGACAAAAAGGAGTTTTTGTTTCTCTCATATATTTTTCCGTGGGTAGCTAAGCTTAACCTCACGGGGGTCCAAGATCTAATGGACACCTAATAAGTGTTGACAGTTAACTGTTTCGTCCTTATGGGAATCAGCAGAACATTGCTTGGCCAATTTGACAATTCTTGCGAAGTTAATTAGACGGTTTTGTCTCTAATCATAAGTAAATAGTAAGAAAACTATCGCAAGAAGCGTCATCTACCGAGATACGAGAGAAACAAAAAACAAAAGCAGGCGAAAAACTGCTATACATATCGATCAATGAAAAGATCGAATACAAACAAAAGAAAACAAACTATAGTCCGTGACCTACGACAGCTCTTCTGTCTTTCAGGCCGGATCAACGTATATTGCATTTTTACCCGTCATCAAGACACGAGCGTCAATCAACGGAATTTTTAAGCCAAATAATACTAACAAACCATCTTTTTATTGATCGATATGTATAGCAGTTTTTCGCCTGTTTTTGTTTTTTGTTTTTCTCGTATCTCGGTAGATGACTAACTAGTTTCGGCTAATGGCATTAATAACACATCATTTCCGGGTTGTGACGTCACCAATCAAATTTTATTGAAATAGTGCTTCAAACCCACGGTGGATAGAATAGACCGGTGTTCGGATCTTATAAATATATGTCGAATTTTAACGTCACTGGTGGCTAAGCTGATTTTTTTAAACAAAAGTTAGATATGAAATGAACAACTAATAATTTTTGAATTTTTTGAAAACTAAGGCAATTTTCCTACTATTTTTTAGTCAATTCTTATAAAATAATTTTTTTCAGACGTAAAAGTCGTTATTTTTTTTAGCCCGCTTCATTTCTCTTTACACAAAAATTAAAATTAGAAGAAAATAATGTGTTCGTTTCAGCTTTAAAAATCATCCGCTGACCTACCTCTTTGTTTACTACCCAATAGTCCTCGGTTCACCTTTGATACTAAGCGATCACATTCAGTTTGACTTGTAGTTTAAGTTTTGTGTAATAAAAAATAAAGCGGGCTAAAAAAAATAACGACAATACGTCTAGAAAACTACATTTTATAAGGATGTACTAGAAAACAGTAGGAAAATTGCCTTAGTTTGCAAAAAATTCAAAAAATATTAGTTGTTCCCTTGTTCGTTCTAACTTTTGTTTACAAAAATCAGCTGGACCACCAGTGACGTGAAAAATTCAACACATATATATATAAGATCCGAACACCGGTCTATTCTATCCACCGTGCTTCAAACCTGGTTCAACAAAGAAAATATCTACGGTCTTAAGCTACGTTTACATTTGGAGAGTTTACTGGCGGAAAGTACTGGCAGCCACTAAACTTGCCATATGTAAACTACAAGAAAGTGCACTTGCTACTCTCCCGCAAGTACCCTACAAGAGTTGAGGGGCCGGCTAGTTTAGTGTATGCCAGTACTTTCCGCCAGTAAACTCTCCAAATATAAACGTAGCTTTACAGACATATAGACGACCCACGGCGGCTTAAGGCAATCGATATAAAATCAAATCGATTGAAATTTCACATGCATCATCTTTGCATCAAAACGACTTCACTAAAATCTGGTACCTAAAGGGTGTCCAGCCCGAAGCCTTATTCATTGTGCCAGCAATCCTTTGTCGCTCGCGTTCCATCCACTTTTGTTCAAATAGGCTACGCAATACTGCAGAACTATGTTATCTAACGCCTTTTGTTTCTAGCTTTGCCCGTCTCGCTGTTCTCTATAATACACCGATGCGATGTCGTCCTAATATACCTGCCGCTTCGGCATCCGTTTTTCTCGTTTTGTTCTACACCTATAATAGTCTAAATCTAAACCGTTTCTTTTCATGTTACTAGTAAGGAAGAATGCTCCCCATCATGCCCTTTTATTTAGTTTTGCATATTTTCGTTGATGTCGGTCAACTAAATACTGTAATAGATAGTTTTTGGTCATGCCAAAAACGGCCGACGACTAACGCAACTTGACACTGTTGACATTTGAACTTCACATGTCGTTAGCGGCTTCCGTGGAACGCCGCAAACTCACGGACGGTAAAGCCGATCAGACACAAAAAAACATAACGTTCAACCTTATGGACTTTTCTTACGTAAATGCAATATTCGATCGCTGATTGGTTGAAAGCCCGCTATGCGCCATGCTACGGATTACGTAAATTGTGTGTGTGAAGGCCTTAAAGCCGATCACACACAAAAATGCATAGCGCATAGCATGGCGCATAGAAGTTCAACCTTATAGACTTTTCTTACGCAAATCCAATATGGCCGCGGCTATTCGATCGCTGATTGGCTTTGCACCACTTATGTGCCATGCTATGCGCTTATGCATTTTTGTGTGTGATGGGCTTTAAGCCCATCACACATAAAACTGCATAGCGCATAGCATGGCGCATAGAAGTTCAACCTTATGGACTTTTCTTACGTAAATCCAATATTCGATCGCTGATTGGTTGAAAGCCCGCTATGCGCCATGCTACGGATTACGTAAATTGTGTGTGTGAAGGCCTTAAAGCCGATCACACACAAAAATGCATAGCGCATAGCATGGCGCATAGAAGTTCAACCTTATAGACTTTTCTTACGCAAATCCAATATGGCCGCGGCTATTCGATCGCTGATTGGCTTTGCACCACTTATGTGCCATGCTATGCGCTTATGCATTTTTGTGTGTGATGGGCTTTAAGCCCATCACACATAAAACTGCATAGCGCATAGCATGGCGCATAGAAGTTCAACCTTATGGACTTTTCTTACGTAAATCCAATATTCGATCGCTGATTGGTTGAAAGCCCGCTATGCGCCATGCTACGGATTACGTAAATTGTGTGTGTGAAGGCCTTAAAGCCGATCACACACAAAAATGCATAGCGCATAGCATGGCGCATAGAAGTTCAACTTTATGGACTTTTCTTACGAAAATCCAATATGGCCGCTGCTATTCGATCGCTGATTGGCTTTGCACCACTTATGTGCCATGCTATGCGCTTATGCATTTTTGTGTGTGATGGGCTTTAACCTAGAAATTTTGACGTACGTAGAACATGCGCGTTTGTGTTTTAGCGAGCTTCTATTAAATTCCGCGCTATTTGGAGGCGCTGGCTGCACAGGTCTCAGCAGTATTGAGCGCACGGTCCCTAGGGACCGTGTATTGAGCGGAACCAGGGACAGATGGAAGAAGATTTAGCAAGTTCTGGCGAAACCCATTTATTTCACGACGTAGGGGAAGATGGGGTAATAGGTAATATTTTTTTGCTACTCTGGCAGTTTGTCTTTTGTCATTTGAGATATCTCAAAAAAACCTTTGAAATTTTTCTACTACAATATTAATAATGTTTTAACATTTTTCACAAGCAAACCATTTCAAATATTTTTCTTTTGTCTGAAGGAAGCACTTTATTTTTTAGTTTTAATACTTACGTTTGTTGTCAAATGTAAGACTTGTATGTATTGTTTATTACCCTTTCGTTATAACTATCGTTAAATAGATGATTTATTACTATAAGAAATATATTATTTTTTATTGCATATTGATTTGAGTACTTAGTGAAGTTGCCTTCAAATTTGACAAAAGTGACCTATGTAAAGCTTTAAAAATGGCAAGTTGCAAAAATATTAAATGGCATCTAACTCAAATAGTCCACAGTACACCGGTCTATTTTTTAAGCGATTACTAACAGGCTAAATTTTCGAACATAGCTTTATTTGGCCGAGACGCCTATTTTTTCCCCCGCAAAAATACTTGAAAGTGATTCCTAACAGAGTGTGCAGGCGTAGACATGCTTCGTGCATCAAACTGATTAATCCAAGCATACGATTTGTAGAACAATATTGCCATTAACTTTCAAACATATTTTTTTTAAAATTGCTGTTTACTAATTCTTTAATACAACAAGCCAACGAATACAACCTTTTACTATATATTGCGTTTATAGACTTTGAAAAAGCTTTCGATAGCATTGAGCACTGGGCAGTAAAAGCATCTTTAATTAATAGCCGAATACACAGATTTAATGATCATATATAGCGAAGCAACAATATCAATCAAAATCCACGAAAGAACCAAGCCAATCCGCATAAGAAGAGATGATAGGCAGGGTGACAGAATAACCCCTAAACTATTTAACCAGACCCTACAAGATGTTTAAAACATTAGATTGGGAAGAAATAGGCATTAAAGTAAACGGACAATGCTTGAACCATCTAAGAGATGCTAGTGATATTTCCTTATAACGACAAATAACCGCACCGTCGGCGTCGACTAAAACCAGTACCAAAAATGCTATTTCGAACTGTCAAATATTGTTAAAGTTATCGTTGTCGGTTAAGTTATCGGGCCTAAATTTGGCACGACCAAAAACCAGCGGCGTAGCGTGCCCGAAAGGGCGGGGGGGGGGGGGGGGGGGGGGCGACAGCTAAAACGGGCGCCTCTGAAAACTGAACAAAAATCTTGCTGCGACCAAAAAACTGAACAAAAATCTTGCTGCGACCAAAAAAAAAAAGGTCATCATGTGTGAGGGGGCGGCCGACAGGTCAAAAGGGCGCCTCGCACAAATCTTGCGACCAAAAAAAAAAAGGTCTTCATGTCGTTAGTTTCCTTTGGCGCCCACTCAATTGGCCGTTGCCGGCCCGACTTAATATAAAGCTGAGGGCGCTTCGGCCACCAATGGGGCGCCACTACCCTCGGGGCGGGGGGGGGCGACGATCCCCCCGCGCCCCCCCACTCTACGCCGCTGCCAAAAACTATCTAATAAGTTTCGGCAAAACGGAAACCAGTATTAGGGACTTATTGCAATAAAGCCAGGCACAAATTTTGCCGGGCAGTATTCTGACAGTTTCGCATTGAAAACTGACAGTTAATCTTTTAAGATTGACATACCAAAGTCGAATTTATAAATCCAATCGTCCATTTTCCATTAATAATGGCGGCACTATCAGTGGCGGATCCAGGGGGGGGCACTAGGGGCACTTGCCCCCCCCCCCCGAGAATTTTTTAAATATGCAAAAAATTAGTAAAAAGTAAGGTTTTTGCTAATAAAAATGAAAAATTTTTGCTTGCAGCAGCGCATGAAAGTGTCTATTGTTATTATCATCGAAATTACAACCACTTTTATTAATAAATTATCCTGAAGTTGTAGCCTAAACTTGCAAAAGGTTTCGCCTGGTGTAGAAAATAATACATAAATCAGGTATTAAAAAAAACAGGGCGGATCCAGGGGGGGGGGGGGCACTAGTACCGTTTTTTACCAACAGAGAATGTCACCTAAAGTGACCCCCCCCCCCGAGAAGCACCACTGGATCCGCCCTTGGGCACTATTAATTCCGGCTCTTATGATACACAAAGGCCTAATTTTGAAAGAAGACAGCTGTTCTGTGTCAGAATAGTGCCCGGCACAATTTGTGCCTGGCTTTGTTGCAATAAGTCTCTATTAGAGGATATATTTGCTCCAAAATTAAAAAGTCTGAGTAATATAGTGACGCATGGGTCAGACGCGCTGATTCCCATCTACAGGCGAGGCTGCAGCAGGGCTATCAAACAGACGGGCCACGATCCTCCACTTTGTTGACGTCACATCCGGGGCTGATTTTTTTTTGATGGTCACATTACGACACAGCTGATTGTCTTTAAAATATTGAAGTTGGAATGACGGTTCATGAATATTTGATTTAAAAAAAAATAAAGTTGATTTTGAGATTGTTTTTACTATATCCTTTCAGAACATTTTTTTTAAATCTATAGTAATCCTTAATTTTTCAGAGCCGCTTCATTAGCTCACACAAAAATTAAGTTTAAAGCAGAAGCGAATCTGACAATCACAGATGACAAAGTCTTAAAAAGGGCATTCTTGCCTGTTGAGTGGCCTATTGTAATAAAATTAAATAAAAATAAAATAAAATAAGATAGTCTAAATGCCGCCTACAGGGCAAAAATCATATTCAATCAAAACAATTCACGTATAAAAGCGAAATGTCAATTAAGCAAGGCGATACTCTTCCTTCAATCATCTTTCAACTAGTATAAGTCTACACCATATTATGTATATGGTCTACACTATATCTTATAAACTTTATCAACTTTAAAGTTTTCTAAATACACCTCTTTTAAACTTCTGAAAGTATCTTTATTTCATAAACGAAAGAGAATCGTAACATCTTATAGTAGTCTTAAGTAAATGGCGCAACCGATTCAAGATTTGATGCAATTAATGTAGTCTAAAATACAATGTAACCCTTATTACCGCATTCACCCTGTTTCCCCTAATCCATGGTTATATAACACTGCCCCTTCACCCAAACATTGACAAAAAAATACATTAAAACCACAGAAAACATTTTCTCTGATTAAAACATATAGTCCGGATAACCACATCGTAGTTAGAGGAGGGTATTTTCTATCTAACATTTTATTTAAATTCAAATAAATTAATTAAAAATATAATTAACTCCGCATAAATTTAAATATCAAGCGAAATGTTTCAAACGATATCCCATGCAAAATATGGTTCAATTATAATTTTAATAGAGGTTTATAAAATTTATTGTCAAAATTTGCTGACAATTTAATATTCGGAAGATATCCTTTTTATTTATTAAATGCAAGCAACTTTAAAAAAATATAGAATTGCTCGAAACGTAGCAACAAATAAAAAAGTGTGTAATAGTAATAGTCCCGCCATGAACTAAGTTTCCTTAGTTCGCTGTCGTTCACTCGTAGAATGAAAAATAGGTTTCACCTATTTTTTCATTCTTTTTGATTTACCTTGTATCTTGTAGTCAGTTTGTTCTACTTTGTGTCAGGCAAGCCACGCTGAGGAAGGAAATACCTTTTTCCGAAACACCGGTGTCCGTGGTTGACTATACCCCTATGAAGTTGCCTTTTATACTTGATTAACTCATTGTTTTCGGTTCCAAATCGATACCGTGGAGACGGTGACAGCATGGTCTGGTTGAACTGTGACGAAAAGTCTTTCTTCCTTATAGACCGGTGGACGTTTTCGTCCCGCCATGGACTAAGTTTTCTTGGTTCGCTGTCGTTCACTCGTAGAATAAAAAATAGGTTTCACCTATTTTTTCATTCTTTTTGATTTACCATGTAATAGTAATTTACCTAACAAATGCGGAAAATGATCCTTAACCGCACACGACGGCAGTTGCATGATAGGAAGCAGAGATCGGTCAAGCAACCCGTATATACCGAGGGTGACGGTAAAGGCTTTTTAGCAAGTGTTAGGTACAAAATTTTTCCTTCAAGCAAATAATTTTTGGACCAAAAATCAAATTTAAAAAAACAATAATAAAAAGTATCAAATATTGTTTGTTAAAAACGAATGGCCCAATTCAAGCACAGCAATTTGTTTCTATTCTTATTTATGTTATCTGGGGGTACGGCAGTGCCCCGACAAGTTCACGCGGAAACTGCTGTACCATCTTTTCTTGAAACATTTCAGCCCATATTTTGTTGTGATCCTTTTAACTTCCATTGAAATAAAAGATTAAGAAAACTTTTAGACTATTTATTTATTATAATAATACAGGGTGCACTGCACATGAACCGTCAAAATTTTTTGAGATATTGTTGGGGTCATTTGCTACCTTTTCAACCTTGGAACTTGGGTCCTTAGAGTCATGACTAAAGAGATATGAATTTTTAAATTTTTTTTCTCAAATTAACCAAAATCCCACCTTTAAACAATTGTAAGCTTTTTATTAATGTCTGGAAAAGCACCGTTTTTTTTTATAATTCTGTAATCTTATGCTACTTCCACTAATTAATAGATTTGTTAAAATTTCTGTACCAAAGGAACGTATACGAGGTTTTTTATTAAAGAACATTAGTGATTTTGTGAAAGAAAATCAATTTCAAAATTAAAAAAAGTATCGACACTTAAGAGCTTCATTTTCTTTTAAAAACTTCTCCAGTTGATAACCTTTCTGACGGTATGCTACACTTTGATTTAAAAAAAACAATTCTGCTTTAAAATACGGATATTCCGTGAGACGGGCAATAATCGTTCGGACTTAATAAGAAAAACAATTTGATGTTTATGATATACGGATGACCCCTAAAAAAATATAACTCTGTAGATTCCAAGTTTAAGCAAAGTATGTCAAAAACTGCAAAAAACTAAAACAAAAATTAAATTTTAACATTTTGTAGATTGGTCACAAACACAACCAGATTTCTACAAAAAAATATCAAACTTTTGTTTGTCTGAATCAAAAATACTTCGAAACCATTTTCTTTAAAAGTAAAATTGTTCGAAAACATCTTCTTTAAAAAGAAATTTGTTTGTATACATTTTCTCTAAATGGCAATTTTTTCGAAAACATTTTGTTCAAGCGGAAAAATTTGTTCAAAAACATTTTCTTCAAAAACAGTTTCTTAAAACAAAAGATTTCGAAAAAAAAGTCAAACCTAACATTTTTTTTGAAACTATTTTCTCAAATTAATAATGAAAATCTTCCCTGTGTTCTTTTTGGGAGGTCAAAATCGATGTTATCCTACTTTGTCAATTGATTGCAAACGTATCCGAACCTGTCCAGACACATCCTCTGAACTTTTTCCTCAAAAAAAATTTCCATAACAACAAAGCTTGAACAAGGATCGCGGGGAGCTAATTTATTTCGAAAAAATCGTTTTCGGAGAAAATGTTTAAAAACAAATTTCCGTTCAAAGACAATAATAAATTTCTGTTCGTAGATAACGATTTCTAACAAATTTCCTTGCTAAGATAATGTTCTAGAACAATTTTTCGTTCGAACACAATGTTTTCGCATTATTATATATTTTTTTATTTCTAAATAGTATTCAATTCTTTTCTAATTTTAAAAATATGTGAACATTGTTACATTTGTTTTTGAAGAAAATAATAACATTCTACCGTCACACAACACGTGAGAAAAGAAACACCAGATTAATATATATTTATTTAATTAGAATAATATTTGACAGGCAAATGAGAGACAATAAATCAAAGAAAGTTGGTGACTTTTTGAATCAGAAATAAAAATGCTATTTCAAAAATTAAATAAAATACAGGGTTTTCCGTGATTAACAAAAGTCGCTGTAAAAATATGAAACTGGGATTAAAATTTGACTTTTCTGACAAGCACTATTTGAAAGCTTGAACCTAGTTTAAAGCTTTTTTCTAGTTTTAACATTATCGAGTTAGAAATTTATAGTGAATGACATTTAGGACCCTTAAAATATTGTTGACATTAAATAATGGCTCTGTGAAAAATAGTGCATGACAAAATAGCGCGGACCAAATAGCGCGTGACAAAATAACACATGGGGAAAATAGCGCGTGGACATAATGGCGTGTCACAAAATAGCGCGTGACAATATAGCACATGAAGAAAATAGCGCGTGAGAAAATAGCGGCGCGTAACGAAATAGCACGTGAACCTGACCAGGTAAGTTTTAACCCCTACTGGAGAGGCCAATTTGACTTGGTTAGTTTATGTAACAAAAAAAACGGTGCGCTATTTTGTCACACGCTATTTTGTTACGCGCTATTTTGGTCACGGTTAGTACATTATAAAAAACTATCCTGAACTAGCCAGGTAAGTTTTTTTTAATATACTAACCTCACCAGGTCAGGTTAGGATACTAACCTAACCAGGTCAACTATCAACTATCCTTTGCCCCTGACCCACGGCTGGACAGGGCAATTCGACTTGGTTACATAATTTAACCAAAAAAAAAACCATGCCTTATTTTGTAGATGTTCTATTTTGTCACGCGTTATTTTGTTAATGCGCTATGTTGTAACGCGCCATTGTGTCCAAACGCTATTTTGTCCATGCGCTATTTGGTTACGTGGTATTTTGTCCACACGCTATTTTATCTATGCGCTATTTTGTCGTGTACCATTTTGCTCATGCGCTATTTTGTCACGCGCAATTTTGTCACAGAGCCTTAAATAGCATACGTAAAAAACCAAACATAAACCAGACGTTATGTCATGAATTAAAATAACTAGCAAAATAGGCAAGTTGAAAAATTTTATTTACGATATTTTCAAAAGAAACTAAGGAATATGGAAAAAATCTGATTACATCACTATAAAGAGTAACTAAAAATCACAGTAAGGCCAAATCAGCAGTTTTTCAAGTATTAGAGTAACTAGTAAATTTGACAAAAAAATGCTATTTTATTTTTTAAATACACAACGTTAGGAAAAACTTGTATTATATTGGAATGAGTCACACCAGAAGAAGAAAAAAGGAGAATCAGAAAGCGAAACCCTATCGCTTAAAAAAATGAAATACAGGGTGTTTTGTTTAAAAAAATAAACCATATGTCAAAAATTTTGCAAGTGATCATATCATAATAATATGTCATTTTTGACATCAGATTCTGATGATTCGGAAAAAATTCAGAAATGTCAACTTTTTTAAATTAAAAAAAAATTGTTTTTTTTAAAAAGCCATTTTCTTTTTATAGCCGCCATTTTCTTTTTAAAGTGACAGATGTCAAATTTTTTTACAGTTATTAATTGACTAGGTCCCACGACTTAAAGTGAATCCATCAAAATTAATTTTATTTCTCCTAAAATAGGAACCTAACTTTGAAAGCCGCCATCTTGTATTCTGAAGCCGGAAAATCCTCGAATGAAAATTTAGCTTTGATACTTTTATGCCAAATATAAAAATATACCCTGTTGCAGCTTTTTTTACAAATTTACCGTACTAAAAACCCTGTGTATTTTGTTTAAGACAAATAAAATATATATACCTTTATTTACTAATGCTACTGTAATATTCTTCTTCTAAATCGTAAAGGTCCGCTGCCATGTCATCACGCAATGATATTAGTTTTTGATCGCATTCAGCTTGTTTTGTTCTAAAAAAAAACGCACCTAAATATGTTTACGTTGACGAAAATGTTTTTAAGATAACCCTTAAAATCTCTTTTGCATACGCATGGTAGAAGTAAGACCGAAGCGTAGTGAGAGCGATAAAGCGGCATCGGCAGTGCTGATTCGTAGGGTAAAGTAGGTGAAGGGGCTCTTTAGAAAAAAAATTAAAATTTAGAAAAAAATCAAAAAAAAAAAAATTAGAAGGAAATTTTTTAAATATCAATTTAACAATAATATACTAGGGATGGCACTCCCGAGCAGTACCTGTTTTTTTCGGAACAGGTCTGTGCCCGGAGCAAGTCGGAACAGGTATGAATTTCCTGAACAAGTTGTTCCGCCGGAGCAGAAGTGACAAGGAAACTTCGAGAGAGCCAGAACATAACAGAAACAACTTGCTCCCTGCTTTTACGCCTGTTCCGAGTCTTCACTTCAGCTAGCTGCATCTTTCTCAGGCTCGCTACGTAACCTTTATGAGACACACACTGGGTGTATCTTCGTCCTTTTCTAAATTATTGTTTTGAAAAAGGACAGAGATACACTTAGTGCGCACTGGGGCAACTCGTACAAATTGCTGATAGACAGACAACACGCATGGTGCTAGGGTTGGCGGGGTGCGGTGTGACGTACGGCAGATTATCTTTAACAGTGGCGTTTCTTGCCGGGTTTTCTTTCGTTCAAAGCAAGGAAGTAGGAAACAATAAAAATATTTGAAATTGAATATAAAAAACCTTTAATCCAATAAAATTTACGTGAAATAAGGAAAACAGCAAAAAGTGAAGCGTTTTGTAAAAATTGCATTTCTTTTTCTATTTAAAAAAATAAAATTGTTATAACGACAACCAGATATAGCGGTTAACACCCTGTACCTCATTTATATACCTTGTAACACCAATAACAGAGCACACGCATAGTTAGATTTCATGCAGCACATCTGTTCCTGCAGTGCAGGAACAAATTGTTCCTTTCATAAAATGCGGAACAGTTGCAATTTATTTCCCTTAAAAAGTCCGGAACAGTTTGGAGCAGGAGCAGATGTTTCGGAACAGGTCATAATAAAAATCGGAACAGGTCAGACCTGTTCCGGCAAATTTACTGCTCCGACCATCCCTATAATATACGTTTAGCCACCTTAGCCACATTAGCTCTACAGAAGAGAACCACAGAAGTATGAGGCAACTGGTGGGTAAGAACAAGTTAAGAGCCAATATCCAGTCAAATAACTTTGCTTTTCGTACTTTTATACCGTAAACGCCTCCGTAGTTTAAAAACGGCTTGCTATCTTAGAATGCGGTTTTTACTTTTAAACTTATCTTGAAAAGCTCTTTTTGCAAAATTAAAAAAAAAAATTCCAAATACGAGGTGTGATAATAAAATTATAAGACTGCTGTAAAAAATCAACTTTTTGTAAATACTAATACAAGTTAATGATGTTCCCCATCAATGTTGTCCCCTTCTCTATCGACGCAGCGTTGCATGCGTTTTTTTTCCAATGTTGGAAGCAATTTTAGAAATCATCAGCAGAGAGGCTGTTAAGAAGTCTTGCCGTTTTTTCTTTGACGTGTTCCAATATTTCAAAACGGGTTCCTTTTAACGATTTTTCACTTTCAGAAACAGGTTGAAGTCACAAGGGGCCAAGTCTGGTGAATATGGTGGGTGGTTAACGACGAGATCTTCTTATAAGCTAAAAATTGCTTAATGGATAGGGCATTGTGGGCCGGTGCATTGTCCAGATAGAGCAGCCACGCGTTGTTCTTCCACAAATCTGGACGTTTTTTCCTTACACGTTGCCTTAGCTACATAAATACTTCCAAATACAAATGTTAGTTCACTGTTTGACCCTCATGCGCCCATTCAATAAGAATAACACCCCTAATATCGAAAGGAAAAACAATGGACATCGCTGCTTTTGATGTGCTGGAGCGCCCTTCTCGTTCATTATCTTTTACTTCTTCACGATCCTCGAAAAAGCTTTTATGCCACATAAAAATCATTTCACGAGACATACACTGTTTTCCGTAGACATCTTTTAGCATTTGAAAGTATTCAGTAGCGGTTTTTTTGAGTTTTACTTTAAATTAATATGTTGCTCAATTTTTTTGTTTGTCATAATTCCGGCAAATGAGCTATGCACGATCCGCTTCAAACCACTGCGTAAGCCAAACTAGTAGAGGAAACGCGACAAGATTTCGCGCGGTAGTGGAACGCACATCAAGGTGAATAACTCCAACCGCCCGAGGCGTAGAGATTTAAAACCTGGTAGTACGGGGACGTCTTAAAATTTAATTGTCACACCTCGTACATAATTTATGGCAGTGACTGTTCCAGTTACTTCGTATATGATTCTACAAAAATGGTGCTGTGGAGTGGCAATGCATATTTTTCAAACACAGACTGCAAATGAAGCATAGTTTTAATTATAAGATTTAAAACGAAATGTTTTCTTTATGGAGCATTTGAGTTTAATGTATAAAAAAAATTGCAAGTTTATAATTTTTTTTATTACAAAGCAAATACCTCATTCCTCTGGTGTAGTCCCAAACCAAATATTAAAAGCTCAGATTGAAAAAAATATCCTAATAAATAATATTTAACCAAGTCTTAACTATTTATCAAAAAATTGATCATATTTTTGAAAATCCGAATTTACATTTTCTCCGGAAAAATTTACATTAAATGTGCTCCATTTTTAATAACACAATATTTGTGAATACCACCGGTTAATTTCTAGAGAAAGAGACGGCCCTGGATATCTAATTTACTTGTGAGGGTGACAAGTTGTGACAGATAATGTTAACTTTAGTTTGGTTTAAGTTATAGATCTTTTTATTTTCGGCAGAAAATTAGTTTTTTTCAGAGAAACAAAAAGGAACGCTTCAATTATCATTCCTCTGGTAAGTAGATATTCGACTGATATCAATAGTATATTTTTGTTGATTGTTTTTAAATTATAAGTATAGGAACTTTGTTTATATAAAACTTAAGTTAAGTAGTCTAAATAGATTTTGATTTAAATTGGAAAACCATTAAAAAACTCATTCCTCTGGTACCCATCCCTCTGGAATTTTTATGCAATAATTCCTAAAATTCGGGAAAATAAATATTTCTTAGCTTAGTTACATAAATTTTAAAAAACTAAATTATTTACTGTGCTGTACTGTTATTTAAAGGCAATGACCAAAAATGATATCCATATAGCCCAGTTTTGGTAGAATCATCCATATAATTCATTGGCGGGCGCAACTAACTTTCCCCCTCTGATATCTGGTTTTCTTACCTAAACAGTTTCGAGTTCTGTGTAATTGCTTCGTTAACGGACGGAAAGTCGTTCAAAATTAAATATTGCTTAATGTCTGAGACGAGCTTCATGAGAGACTCCCCAGCTCTGACGATGTTCGCAGACCGGACATGCATTTCGTACGTATCCTGTTCACATTGCGTAAGACGAGATAGTTGTGTGTCTGCATCCACTTTGGCCAACTTTACTATTTCTAAAAAAAAAAATGTCACTAAGGAAGGTCAAAAAAATATCGAAACACAAAATATCGAAATCACAAAATATCGAAACTACATTTTATCGAATTACAAAATATCGAAACTACAAAATATCGAAACCACAAAATAACGAAACGACAAAATATCGAAAATACAAAATATCAAATCACAAAATATCGAAATTAACAAATATCGAAAATCACAAATAGAAAATTTCGAAACCTTAACCTAACCCGACCCTGACGTAACCTAACCTAATCTAATTAAACCTAATCTGACCCAGCCTCATAAAAATAGAAAGTTTCAAAAATCTAACCTGACAAAACCTCATCAAATCTAGCCGAAACGAAACGAACCGAACCAAAGCAAACTGAACCGACAATTTAAATAAAATAAAAATTTCCTGACTTCTTTCCCGGGATCCTAGAGGGTGTGAATCCGAACCGAACCGAACCTAACCAAACCGAACCAAACCTAACCTATTCAAACTAAGCTACAACACTGCTAATTAGGTTTGGTTGGGTATGGTTAGGTTTGGATAGGTTCGGTTTGGTTCGGTTCGGTATGGTTAGGTTTGGATAGGTTCAGTTCAGTTCGGTTCGATTCGGTTTGAATTCACACCTTCTAGGATCCCGGGAAAGAATTCAGGAAAGTTTTGTTTTTCAAAAAAATTGTTGGTTCAGTTTGCTTTGGTTTGGTTTGGTTAGATTTGGTTTGGTTAGATTTGATTAGGTTTCGTTTTTGAAACTATTTATTTTCGTGTGGTTATATCAGATTAGGTTAAGTTAGATTAGGTCAGGGTCAGGTTAAGTGAAGGTTCCGAAATTTTCTGTTTTTGATTTTCGATATTTTGTTGTTTTGATATATTGTATTTTCGATATTTTGTTATTCGATATTTTGTTGTTTCGATATTTTGTTGTTTCGATATTTTGTTGTTTCGATATTTTGTATTTTCGATATTTTGTATTTTCAATATTTTGTTATTCGATATTTTGTGTTTTCGATATTTTGCATTTTTGATATTTTGTTGTTTCGATATTTTGTATTTTCGATATTTTGTAGTTTCGATATTTTGTTATTCGATATTTTGTAGTTTCGATATTTTGTAGTTTCGATATTATGTACTTTCGATATTTTAATTCGATATTTTGTGTTTCGATATTTTTTCGCCCTTCCCTAACTAATTATTATAACCAATTATTTAGACACTGACACACAGTGATTCATTTGATCATTACAGCGGAATAAAAATACTGCAATCATAACTTTAAAGTTTTTAAGTTTAGAAAAAAGAATAAATTAAAACTACATGTTTTATTCTATATGATTCAATAATAAAACATTGTTTAATTACAAAATTAAACAGCTTTTCTTTTTTTTACCATTTTTCATAAATCTTAATTTTTAGTTAAAGGATCAGGCACACCTCTTATGGGATTTCTGTAATCCGTCAAACTTCATGAAATTTTGGTATGTTGTAGACTGAACCTTTCTTATCAAAAGTTCTCATGGGCTCAACTCAAATTAATGACCAGTTTTTGAAATACAGGGTGTTGAAAGTGATAATGTCTAAGAAGCATAATAGCTCTCTAGACGGGCTTTCCAAACATAAACGCAATGTTTTTATTACATATATTTACGATTTATCTGTACCTTTAAAACATTATCTACAGGGTGTTTAAGTAAATATCAGTCGAATGTATTAATGAGAATCAAGCTTCAATATGCTGCAGAATAAACCTTGCTCATCAGAAGTTCTCATGGGCCCAACTTAAATTAATTTCCAGTTTTTGAAATACAGAGTGTTGAAGGTGATAATGTTCAAGAAGCATAATAGCTCTTTAGACGATATATACGAAATGTTACTATTATATATAGAGTATTTATTAGTTTTCTAATGATTCTTTTAATGATAAAGCTGAACTTATTAAGTAATTAATACAAGGTGTTTCGACAAATATAATTTTTTATATACTAATTAAAGGTCTATGTATTGTATATATACTTGAGCATCTTATATTAACACAGGGCTTTTAGCGAAATTGTGAAAAGGGACTAATTGTAAAGAAAACGGAACTTTTTCTTAAAATTCTCTACCAAAATAACGGATGAAAAATATTAAATAACGTAATAAAATTACTTTTTAATCATTTCTTGTTTGGATAACCCGCTATAATGCTTCTTGGACATTATCACTTTCAACACCCTGTATTTCAAAAACTGGTCATTAATTTAAATTGGTCCCCTAAGAATTTTTGATAAGAAAGGTTCAATCTAAAACACACTAACGCTTGCTTCTCATTAACACTTTCGGCTAATATTTACTTAAACACCCCGTAGATAATGCCTTAAAGGTACAGATTAAAAATAATAAATAAATCGGTAATATACGTAAAACTAACAGTGCGTATATGTTTGGAAAGCCCGTCTAAAGAGCTATTGTGCTTCTTGGACATTATCACTTTCAACAGCCTGTATTTTAAAAACTGGTCACTCATTTAAGTTGGGCCCATAAGAACTTTTGATGAGCAAGGTTTAATCTACAACATATTAAAGCTTGTTTCTCATAAAAAAATTCGACTAATATTTACTTAAACACCCTACAGATAAGGTTTTGAAGGAACAGATTAAAAATAATAAATAAATCGGTAATATACGTAACACTAACGGTGCGTATTTGTTTGGAAAACCCGTCTAAAGAGCTATTATGCTTCTTGGACATTATCACTTTCAACACCCTGTATTTCAAAAACTGGTCATTAATTTGAGGTGGGCCCATGAGAACTTTTGATAAGAAAGGTTCAGTCTATAACATACCACAATTTCATGAAGTTTGACGGATTACAGAAATCCCATAAGAAGTGTGCCTGATCCTTTATTATTTAAACACAGGTACTACCAAGAGTTACAGCCCAATCCAACATAACAAATTCACATACAATAGTCTTCTCAACAACATACCCTGCTCCTTATTGTCATATTAAGTGCAGTAACTTTATGGATTGTCAATCAAGTTATTAATAAAAAGAAAAAACAGCATCAAAGAAAAAACATATTAATAAGAACGAAAAATTAACAACGTCAAAATTAATAATCGAAATACAAAGTCAAGAAGAGCTATCAAATCTAGAAAATAAGCCAATTCACACAAGAGGTAAACTAAATAAGGCCAGGTACAGTATTTCCTAGTTATTAGAATAGACAACAAACAGACATACATACAGACGGACAGCAAGCAATATGACGTAAGACTTAAAAAAAAATTAAAATCATTTGACAAATTCTTTCACTTTGCAAATACATTACAAAAAAAAATTTCCAATCAGGAAAAAGAAAATCTTAGCTGTTTTTCTCAATTATTTAATATATTTTAATTTTAAGGGTAATAACAAAAAAATAACATAACAAAGTAATCTTTACTAATAGTAAACTAAAACAACCCTCTCCTTATTCTACAATTTGCGAACAGATTTACAAAACGTCTGCGTATCAGTCCAGAATAGATTTCTAGGAAAGGGGAGCTGCAGGGGACCACTCCTCCTCGCGATGCCAGATACAAATAATCTCTGGGTCGTAGGTCTAAAAGAAGAAAAAAAATAAATATAAAATAATAATATTAATAATAATATTAATAATAATAATAATAAAACATTTTCTCTTTTTCTTTACTTACACATGGCAAACTAGGATCATAATCGCGAAGTATTTTTCTAATTGATCTTCGAAATTTTGTCGGCTGATTCACACAACCAGGATCTAAAAAAATAGAGTTGTAATAACATAAATAAAATAAGTCTCAAATAAATAAAAACATATATAAAATGATGATAATATAGGGTGACCATATGTGTTAAGCGTAAAAGGAGGATGTCAGAGCCAAAAAAGCCGGATTTTCAATAAAAAAGCCAGACAAAATCGACCATGTTGAAAATCCGCCTAAAAATATTTAATGACAAAAAGTCTCTTGAAATCGAGAAGCCTGCATTTGGAGAAAAACCAATAAAAAGGTGCGCAACTAGGCCATTTTGGCGGGCGTAGTCTCAGCTCCATGCTTACTACCAGTGGCGTATATACGGGGGGGCCTGGGGGGCCCGGGCCCCCTCCGAAGCTAAGATTTTTTTGGATATTTTCCACATATTTCATGAATACAAACATAAAATAGCATAAAATACAGCCTCATGAGGTCTCGCCCCCTCCCCAAAACTGTCTCGGGCCTACCCCGAAACTTTTTTTTATATACGCCAGTGCTTACTACTTAGGTCTTGCAAAAAAAACTAAGCAAACGAAATGTGTTCGCGGGGGTGGGTAATAATACTACATTAAAATAAGTGGATCCATGACGGATCTGATACCTTCCTAGCTAGCCTATTAGCACACTTCAAGTGAAGCTATGAGAATCATCCTTAAAAACAGTTTTTGTAAATATCTCGGAAACTAAAGCTCCTACGAAGTTTTTGGTTATAACACAAATTACTAACCAAACTGTGGCCTACTATATTCCGAAAACCGCATATTGATGCAATGCTCCGTTAAAAAGTTAGCATTTTGTAAATTTTTTAATTGTCAAAAAATCATTAGCAAAATCTAATCATAGTGTTGAAAACTATTTTTCCTCAAAATTTTATGAAAATCGGTTCAGCGGTTTAGGAGCTACCGTGTTACGGACAGAAAAAAATACACACACACATACACAAAGACAGACATCATGACGATATTGCTAGGATAGGTCAAAACACACCCAAATAACAAATTTTCGGCGTTACCTCAAAAAAAAAAAAATTTGTTGAAAACAATACCTTCTCTAGCCATTGCTGCGCGGACTAGGAAGGTAAAAAATGTAGACAAAAATGACGCCACGTCATGGGCGAAAATTAAAAAATATATACTTTTTGTAGAAATTGGCGCCATACATGACAGTTTCTGCAATATTAAAAAAATACTGAAAAGTGAAGAAAATTGGCAAACAGAAAAAATTTATGTTTTTTTTTAAATGTTTTAAAAATTTGGTACTTTTCGAAAAAACAAAAAACATGAAGCAAGGAAAATTTTTTAAAAAATTGATTAATTCTTGAAGAAATGGTGCCAAAAATTTTTGGGAAAAATGTTACCACCAAACGCAAAAGTTTGGTAATTTTCAAAAATATAAGCATCTCAGAAATTTTCATGTGAATTGATCAATTCGATCCTGATAATGTATGCTAATTTTGTTTCAGGGACTAATTTTTTGGTTGGGGGGGCTAAACCATTAATGCGCCCCAGGATGATCAAAACAAAGGGCCTTTGGGTTGCCAAAAAGCCGGACTTGTCCGGCTTTGTCCGGACATATGGTCACCCTAGATAATATACAAAACCACACTTACATAAAGTTTGAATGATTTTTCCACACATCCTTAGTAAAACACTACGTGCGTACGGATCGAAGTTTTTACTAGTTTTAACATATTTTCAACTAGGTTATTTATTAGAATTTTAGCAACATAAGCATTTTTTATTAAGTTTCATTTACTTTATTGCAGCAAAACGCATAAATAAGCAAACAGGCCACATCCAAAGGAAGGCAAATCTGTCGGGGCCTTCTTTGTACTTCTTATATTCAATGGCCTATATCATCCCTCGCATTCCAAAGAAACACAAGCTTCGCTTAGCGCGGCACACGCTCTGATTGGTGGAGATCGACGATCACCTGATGCTAGCGCTTGGATTGTGGTAATGTAACCGGCCGAGACGTAGGTGGGGACATTCGCTCGACAAAGCCATACAGAGAAGGGTCGTAGACGTTGCTACAATTAATTACCTAGTTAAAATCAATTTATTGTCAAAATTACAGTCCGCTATCTCAATACAAGCTATCACAAATAAACCTCATCTGTCATTATTACGGTAACTGAAACGACGAGTTCAGGACCACCCATTTTGGACCTTCGAGCCGAATATTTGGACAATTGGAACATCCATTTTGGACCTTCGAGCCGAATATTTGGACAATTGGAACATCCATTTTGGACCTTCGAGCCAAATATTTGGACAAGTGGACAACAGTCAGTGAATCAACGGGTAAATTGCAAAAAAGACTATTTTTGTGACGTATCCCAAAATGCAAAAAAGACTATTTTTGTAAAAAACAAAGAAAATTTACGGGAAAAATACTATTTTCGCGTAAGCACCAAAGAAAAGTTACGAAAAAGACTAGTTTCGTAATAATTTAGTGACAACTAAACAAAAAATTAGTGACAACTAAACAAATATTTAGTGACAACTAAATAAATAAACAAAAATTAGTGACAACTAAACAAATATTTAGTGACAACTAAATAAATAAACAAAAATTAGTGACAACTAAACAAATATTTAGTGACAACTAAATAAAATAAACAAAATTAGTGACAACTAAACAAACAATAAATTAGTGACAACTAAAAATACAAAAATCAACTGAACAAAGTAAAACTAGAAGTCTCAACTGAACAAAGTAAAACTAGAAGTCAAGGAGTTAAAGAACACTGGACAAAAGCTTATAAACTGTAAGTCTATTCCATGCTTTCAAGTACTTTCCGATCTAAGTGAATCTCTCCTCCTTCTAAAAATATTCCTTTTAACCAAGTTTAACCTAATCGGGTTTACTTACAACTAAAGCAGTTCATTTGGTGCAATTGGGAGGTTAGCTTTGCATATTTGGCTACCTTTCTTTTTAAAGTCAAGTCATTTTAATTAAAATTTTTAAATCACAGTCATGGCCAACGAAGGGCAAACTGTACAAAAAATCGTGGATTTAAAATCTAGTAGACGCACTTACAAAGGGCAACTGACACGTTTTACGAAGTTCGTAGACAGTTTTGATTTACAATCAAATAATATCGAGGAGTTAGAGACACGCATAGACAGGATTGACAGTGTGTATAATGCCTTTGATTCAATTCAGACAGAATTAGAACTTTTAGACGAGGCTAATTTAAATGCGCATGAGACAGAAAGAGAATTATTCGAATCAACTTATTTTCAGTACATGGGCAAGGCCAAAGTATACATCAGTAACAGACTAGCAGCTGTGACCGTGGCACCGGCGCAAAATGTACAAGGATCGAATAATTCTGCTTCATCTTTTTCAGTCAAATACAATTTACCACCGATAAGTTTACCATCATTTGATGGAAAACGGGAAACTTGGGGCCAATTTTACGATTCATTTAAGGCAATTGTGCATTTGGATCAAAATATCGCTAAGGTCACTAAACTTCAATATCTTAAAAGTTGTTTAAAATCGCAGGCCGCAACCTTTTTAGAGCATTTTGAAACCACAGAACAAAACTACGACATAGCGTGGGATTTGTTATGCAAGCGATATGAAAACAAACGCATCACGGTAAATCGTCATTTACAAGCATTATTTAGCATGTCTTCAATCGGTAAAGAAAACAAAACTGACCTACGTACACTTTTAGACGAACTACAAAGAAATATGCGCTCTCTAGAAAACCTTGGACAACCTACTGACAAGTGGGACACAATGGTTATTTTTTTGGTGACATCCAAATTAGATTTCTATACGAAAAAAGAGTGGGAACAATATGTTTCAAACAATACACAAAATGAAACAAACCCGTTTGAGTTTCCGACTTATGACCAATTAATTACATTTTTGTCAACAAAATGCCAATTATTGGAGGTATTAGACAACTCAAGTAGTTTAAGTCAACCACAAAATCAAAACAAAAAATTCGAAAATAAAAAACCGTTTAAAAAAGATATGTCATTTTCTAATTTATCAACAAATAACAAGTTAGCATGTTATTTTTGTAAAGGCTCACATTTTATTTTCAATTGTAAAGATTTCTTAAAATTAAATACAAAAGATCGCGAATCAGAAGTAATAAAACTAAAGTTATGCATTAATTGTTTTAAGCCAGACCATACGGATGTAAACAAATGCACGTCGAACAAATGCAAGCTATGTTTTAAAGCACACAACACACTGGTTCACAGAGACAATTATACTTTGCTGAGTACCCAACCAGCAGAGAAAAACTCTGGTACAAATGTACGCAAAGACACGCAAGCCGTTTCAGAGTCACCCGAGAACAGCAAACCAAATCAATCGATTACGGCAGCGTACACTGGATCTAGTTATATTGCCCTCCCTGACAGTAAAACTGAATTAAATAAAAAGCAAACGATTCTTTCAACAGCTTTAATTTATTTACGTGGTAAAAACGGGCAGCAGGTAAAATGCAAGGCTGTACTGGACTCCGGGAGCATGAGTAATTTTGTAACTACGAATATTGCCAAACAATTAGGGCTTAAAATGGAAAAGTCACACACGCCAGTGGCGGGTGTCAGTGGATTTTCTATTAATATTCGTGGGCAGGTAAGCACGATAATGCAATCTACACAAAACAAAAGTCAATTTGATTTAGATTTTTTGGTAGTCGATAAAATTACAGGAAAAATTCCGGTAATGTCATTTTCATTAACAGATTTAGATCTGCCCAGACACATAAAGTTGGCAGATCCCTCGTGCAACGTTTCGTCAGAAATCGATGCGCTTTTGGGGGCAGACATATTTTATCAACTTTTGGGCAATCATAAAATCAGTTTAGGTAAAACACAACCTGTTTTATGCCAAACAAAATTAGGCTATGTCCTTTCGGGTTCTTTGTTAATGGCTCTTGAAGATTGTCATAAGTCAGAGTCATTTTGTAACCTAACTATAAATTCTGACGTTCAAGAACAATTAGAAAAGTTTTGGCATATAGAAGAGGTTCATCGGTCAAGTTACTTTCAAATGAGGAAAAACAAGTTGAAAAACATTTCGTGGAAAATACTACGCGTAACGAAAACGGAAAATTCGTAGTTAAACTTCCGTTGCGTGATAATTACACGGAACTCGGTAACTCCTATGACATGGCACTCAAAAGATTCTATTCACTTGAACGGAGACTAAATAAAGACACGGAATTAAAAAGGCTTTATACTGAGTTTATGACCGAATATGCCGATTTAGGTCATATGACTTTAGTACCCACGATACAGACACAACCTGATAAGGTATTGTATTACCTACCGCATCACGGAGTCTTGAAAGTTTCGAGTTTAACCACTAAGCTTCGTACTGTCTTTGATGGTAGTGCGGTCAGCAGCTCAGGTCTTTCATTAAATGATGTCCTCAAGGTAGGTCCAGTCATTCAAGACGACTTATTTTCTATTTTATCTCGATTTCGAAAACATAATTACGTGATTACTGGGGACGTTGCTAAAATGTTTCGCTGCGTATTACTTGACGAAAGTCAACGCGATTTACAACGGATTTTTTGGCGCGCAAATCCTTCAGATCCAATTCAAATTTTTAGGCTAAACACAGTGACATATGGACAAGCTTGCTCTTCCTTCTTGGCAATAAGGTGTTTATACCAAGTAGGCTTAGATAACGAGAAAAGGTTTCCGGAAGCTGCAAGAGCCATTATGCGCGATTTTTATTGTGACGATTTACTCACGGGATCGGACACAATTGACAACTGTATTAAGCTAAGAAAGCAAATTTCAGAATTATTGGGCGACGCTGATTTTCTTTTACGAAAGTGGTCCTCTAATAATAAGACTATTCTACAAGACTTACGTAAAAATAATGAAATTTGCCAATACATTATTACTGACAACCATGAAACAAAGACATTGGGCATTTTGTGGGATACTAGTCAAGATGTTTTGGGATTTACAGTAAATTTTGAAATTCCAAATTTGTCAAATATAACAAAACGTTCAATTTTAAGCTTAATTAGTAAATTATTTGACCCACTTGGTTTAGCAGGACCTGCACTGATTCATGCAAAAATAATGCTTCAAAATATTTGGAAATTAAATCTTTCATGGGACGACATAGTACCAACCGAGACACAAAAATATTTTAAAATATTTTGTCAAGAGTTAAAATTATTGGCAAATATCAAAATACCAAGGCAAGCTATACTTAAAAATCATGTTGAATTACAAGTTCACGGTTTTTGTGACAGTAGCGAAAAGGCGTATGGCGCATGCGTATACTTACGTTCCATAGATTCAATAGGCCAATGCAACGTTACGCTTTTATGTGCCAAAGCTCGCGTCGCTCCGCTTAAAATACAAACGTTACCCAGACTAGAATTACTTGGAAGTGTCGTTCTAAGCAAATTAGTTGACAAAACAATTCGAGCATTGGAGATTGACATTTCTAATATTTGGTACTGGACAGACTCAACCATTGTGTTAGGCTGGCTCAATTCTGAACCCTCGACTTTGAAATGTTTCGTTGCTAATCGTGTTGCAGAGGTTCAAAGACTAACAGACATGAAACAGTGGCGTCACGTCAAATCCGAAGACAACCCTGCTGACGTCATATCACGGGGGGCGAGTCCTGGAGCTCTTTTTGATAATCAGATGTGGTGGCACGGGCCTCCGTGGCTAACTTTGTCAACAAACAATTGGCCGTTGACCGAATTTTCAAAAAGCATCACCTGAAACGAATTGCAGCAAATGCACACTTAACCTATGAAATGTTTTATACATTAGTGGTTGAAGTAGAATCGATTTTAAATTCCCGTCCGCTTACCCCAATAAGTTCCGATGCAAACGATCTCCAATTTTTAACCCCTGCTCATTTCCTCATTGGAGACACGTTAAGAACACCACCAGAACAAGATTATGTTGAAATTCCACTCAATAGACTTAGCCATTACCAGCAAGTTCAGAAGATGTTCCAGCAGTTTTGGGCTAGATGGAAGAATGAATACTTGTCAAACTTGCAGCAGCGTTTTAAATGGCAATTTTCAAATAAACAGTCAGTTTTGCCTGGAGCCATGGTTATTATCAAAGAGGATAATATTGTTCCACTACAATGGCCAATGGGCAGAATAATAAAGGTCTATCCAGGTGACGACGGCAACATTCGAGTAGTAGATGTTAAAATAAAATCTGGCATAGTTAGAAGACCAGTTTCGAAACTATGCATTCTCCCTATAGAAGACAAGCTACCCAATTGTGACAACCAATTGCAGCAATAGTCAATGTTGAAAGTTATTAAGAGCTTTCAAGGGGGCGAGATATGTCGGGGCCTTCTTTGTACTTCTTATATTCAATGGCCTATATCATCCCTCGCATTCCAAAGAAACACAAGCTTCGCTTAGCGCGGCACACGCTCTGATTGGTGGAGATCGACGATCACCTGATGCTAGCGCTTGGATTGTGGTAATGTAACCGGCCGAGACGTAGGTGGGGACATTCGCTCGACAAAGCCATACAGAGAAGGGTCGTAGACGTTGCTACAATTAATTACCTAGTTAAAATCAATTTATTGTCAAAATTACAGTCCGCTATCTCAATACAAGCTATCACAAATAAACCTCATCTGTCATTATTACGGTAACTGAAACGACGAGTTCAGGACCACCCAAAATCAAAAAACCTTAGACATCCTTCCAGCAAGATGATGGTCGCTCCAATTAAAGAAGATGTAACCAGCCAACCAGAACAATAAATAAAGGTTGTGAACTACCATAAAGATGGTGACCTGGACCTGGATACCTCTTCCTCGAGCAGAATAGAACATACTGGTTACCAATGTTCAATATAACATGTAAAATTGTAAATTCTTTTTAAGTTATGCATTGGAGGGCCAAAAAACACAAAAAAAATGTTGGATGGGTATATTTTTACTTACCTTTATCCAACAAAAATGTTAATTTAATACAGTTTATTGACATATATAGAAATGACCCTACAATCCTCCAATGTAAAAAAATATAGTCAAAACCAAGGTCAAAACTATAAATCGAGGGGTGAACAGCTCTCACAATCGGTGTACTCATTTCTCACAATCTTTCATAATCTTTACACAATCCCTCCCAATCACTCACAATCTTACCACAATCCTTCACAATCCCTCACAATCTTACCACAATCCTTCACAATCCCTCACAATCTTTACACAATCCATTTCAATCACTCAAAATCTTTCACAATCCTTCATCCCACAATCTTTACACAGTCTGTCCCAATCACTCACAATCTGTCACCCACAACAATCTTACCACAGTCAGTCACAATCCCCAATCCCTCGCAAAGGAAACTATACACATGAGGACCTTTTATTTTTTATTTTTTCTGGTCGCAAGAATTTTTGATGGGCTGTCGCCCCCCACCCCTTCAGACTAGAGATGGGTAGTTCGCGAACGAACTAGAAAAATGAACTAGTTCATTCAACAAGGAAAACGAACTAGTTCACTTTTCTAAAATGAACTAGTTCAAAGTGAACTATAAAGAAGCAACACACAATACTCTTAATCCAATTATTTCTGTACACTAGGAACGCGGCATCTGTTTTCCTGTTCATGAAATGCTGAACGAGCACAGAACACTGAACGAGTGAACGATACCGCGGTGTTTTCTACGATGAACGAACGAACTGTTAGAAATGAACTATTGAGTTGAACTAATAAAAATCGGCGTTCGTTCAGTCGGTTAGTGTCGAATCACCTGTTTCGTTGCATTGAGTGGCACGCCTAAGCTACGATGAACTAGGTATTTAAAGTTTTGATTTGATTGCGGAACATTGGCGTAGCTAGCCTTGCTTTTCAGGGGGGCCGTGGCCCCGGACTATCTTGAACAAAAAGCAAACATAGGTTTTAAAGAGTCGTGCAAAGTGTGCAATGAATAAAAAAAAATACGCGCATTAAATGTTCTAATATTTTAATATAACAAATTTAATAATACATTTACCAACTTATTTATATGTATACACAGGAAGTATGTAATTCAGCAATTCTACAAAGAAAGTTTTCTACGCCGCTGACTGAAAGCGTCTACCACACTGTCTAAGTCGACCTCAACATCTTTTTCTATGAATAACAATGACAAACCTGAGTGTCTCTCTTGAGTCATAGTTGTTCTAAGCCAATTAAAAACTCTCCTCATGGCAGAGAAAGACCTCTCGCAAGTTGCACTTGAAATTAGAAGAATACTCGCAACTTTAAAAAGTTGGTAGAGGTTTGGATAGGTGTTTTCTGCTATATGTTGTTTGATAGAATCATGACCAACAGTTTGATTTAACCGAAAATACAATTCTTTAAAACGGACATTTCTGCTCTTAAAGTAGAAGTATTAATATTAAAAATTTCCCGGTATTGCTCGACGAATTTATTCCATTTACCGACGTGGGAAAACTTAATATGAAAATGGTTATGAAATTGTCACCAAAATCGGAAAATTTTCATAAGACACTAAACGCTAACCTCAAAAAAACTAAAAAGATTATTATATTTATTTTAGAAAAACAGTTTAAAAAGGTCTTTTATAACCTTACGACATCTACAACCCGATTTCGGAAACAGAGGGGCAAAGATCGCTGTCTTTATTAAATGCAAAATTTAACTTACACTTCTATAATATTTTACAAGATGTCACCAATATGTATGAAATATTCAATATGCATAATTATGTTTAAATTTAAAAAATATTTTCGGAAAATTGCATAAGTGCAGAAAAGTTACCGATAATTTAAAGAAAAAAAGCCTAATTCCGCAAGACAAGGGCTTTTTCCTGAAATGTAAACATTATCTGAATGATTTTAAATTTTAATGCACCTATTTTATTTGAATATTTCCCGAATAATAATAGAAAAGTATGTATTTTCAGCGTCATGTTCTTTTACTAGTAGTCGGTAGTGGAGGCCTAAAATATCTTAGGGGGGCCTGAGGGACTTCAGGGGGGCCAGGCCCCCCCTGGCCCCCCCTAGCTACGCCAATGTTGCGGAAAATTAAGGAACTGCTAGCCTAATACAAAATAATAACTTTTTGACGAATGTCCAATTATTTATTATGTATTTATACCTACTGTAAAATATTTTTGCAAAAAAAAGCATTATAATAAAAATAATTTTAAACTGTTTTTGATTCTGCAAATATTTTAACTAAAAATTAAACAATTAAATAAAACAACTCAGAAATACGATAAACAGGTTTATTTTTTTTAACATATACGCTTAATCCATATAGCCATTCCGTTAATAGTTCAAATGAACTAGTTCAGTGAACTAGTTCATTTTGGTGAACTAGTTCACATGAACTAGTTCATTAAAATGAACTGCTAAGCACATCTCTACTTCAGACACGCTACACCACTGCACCACAGTCCTCCACAATCCCTCACAATCTTACCACAATCCCTCACAATCTTTACACAATCTTACCAAAAGATTGTGGATTTTCACAATCGGTGTACACATTTTGGGTTAGCTGTTCACCCCTCGCTATAAATTAACTTAATTAGGATTAAGTTTTACTTATTCAGATAATATATTTTGGCTAAGTGTCTTTACAATATCATGTAAGTACTGTATTTAGCAATTAATGTTAATATGTAAATATAATTTTAGAGCACACACAAGATTTACTTCTTTGAGCTAGGAACACCACATGTGTTAAATGTTGCAATATGCTTTCTGTAAACTTTTGTACATGTAAAGAATTAAAAATAAAATTTTAAAAAAGTAATAATGGCATAGGTTTACCAGCTGCCTAGCCTTCCACCTATTCAAAATGTCAAAAATTGTTGGCTCTTTAGCATTTTGGCTAGAGAACCGCATGTCGGCTCTTTAGCATTTTGGCTAAACAGCCGCATTGGCGGCTCTTTAGACACTCCCATATAGGAAATATAAATATACCTTCAAAGTTTTCAAGCATACTTTTGACATCATCCTTAAGTCTGGTCCTGTACGATTTTAATAAAGCCTCCTTACTTTGTGGCAAGGCTCTCTGGCTCATAATTACTTCAACCTTCTAACAAATCTCTTTTTGTTTATGGACAACTTTTAAGTGAGGTTAGGAACAAAGAACACGAACACCTAGGTCCACTTTCTCACCTAGCACTTAAGTCCCATTTTCAACTTAACGACTTGCAGGTGCTCTCATAGCCACTTGCACCCACGGTGGATAGAATCACAGAAGACCACGGTTCGGTCCGCTTTGCAGGTCAATATGTTATGGATAGAATAGACCATAGAGAAAATAATAAATATTTGTCTCTGCATAGACCGGTCTTTAAGGGACCGTGGAATTAACGAACGCCCTTACAGTTTACAACAAGTTGGCAACAATATTTACCTAATCTGTGGCAACAATTATCATTCTTCAATCAGCTGACGAAGACAAAAACAAATTAGGTTATGTTTGTGTTTATTTTTTGACGTAAAAAATGTAAAAAGAAAGAAATCGAACTTGGTGTTCTATGAATCCTGTGAATCAACCAAATCTTATATATTTAGTCTAGAGTCTTTTTTACGCTCATGAATATTGAGGCCTATAAAGCATACAACACTATAAAGTAATTTGAAAAATTAGGTTTCTTAAGCAATAAATCTCAAGGCATCATAATGGAAGAGCCTCAGGGCGCTCAATACGCTCTCCAAATCGCAGTACACACGCTTAGAGAAAGATGCAAAAACCTTCAGCAAAGAGTTTGTATTTTAGAGGGTGAGAATTTGGATTTACGAGTGCAATGTACTAGATATGAGGAGCAAGAGCATACTTCCCTTAATGAGGTTGATCAACTTAGAGAAGAGGTGAGCTGCTAAATTTATGTTTTATTTAGGTCATTGATAAAAATAGTTGTTATATTTTAATCTCTTTATGTAATGAGCGAGGGGTCATAGTTTTTTGCACTTATGTAATTTAAGGAATGGTCCCTCTCAGCCCCTAAGAAGTAGTTAATGTATAAGTGGTTCCATTTGTTTAAGTACTTATATATAAAGTTAACAGTTTTAAATTGGAGTAAAAATTATGAGAGCTAAATTGCTCTCACACATTGGGGTACACATTTCTTACAATCTTGCCACAATTCCTCCCAATCTTACCACAATCCCTGACTTTCTTTACACAATCCCTCCCAATCACTCACAATCTTTTACAATCAGTAAAAATGTGGTCTCTTCCAAAAATTTTTGTTCACATTACTCTCTTTCAAAGAGCCCTTAAAACAGAGCTTTTTACCAGGCAACTTTTGAATGCCATCTGTATAGCTACTTTTAAGTGAGCTTATAGGTAATAGACTACTCATTGATTTAATGAATTGGGGAATAGTCATAGACCCAACCTCAAAAATCTTTAGAATTTGTTGTTTATTTTGGATGTGCATTGAAAAATTTTGGTGTTCTGTAGCTGATTAAGAGGTAAGTTATTCTTGGGTAACACCAAGGGCAGTACCTACTTATGCAAAGGCTTAGGCATTATTTGGTAAAAAAGGACAAATTTAAAGAGTGGGTACCTAACAATCTCTGTCTTTACCAGTCTCATTTTTACTTGAAAAGGGATGATTATGATTTATATGTTTGTTTTTTTTTTTTTTTTTATTTGTCAAACACACTGTGTTTTTTTTTTATTACAATCTAGTCAGTAAGACTAATTAGCAATTTTGTTTTAACTTAATTTACTAGAAAAGTCAGATTTAAACTTAGGGTTCACTCAACAGTTCTCCCCGCTTTGTTTAGTCTGTAACTCACAATTGTGTTGTGTTTATAGCATTATTTTGTTTTATGTGTAATTCACTTAGTTTACTAGCTCAAACGGCTTCACTCTTTTTAGTCGTCGAACTAGCATAGTATTGTCTAGAAGCTGAATTGCTTCCACATTCACATGCCGATGGAGTCTATCTTCATGGCTTTTTGCGTACTTTTTTATAGTCTCTGCTACAGTTTCGATTTTTAGATCTCGATGAAGGTCACTATTTCGAACTTACCAAGGTGCATTCACAATGTTTCTTAATACTTTATTTTGAAATCTCTGTACAACTAGAATGTTACTCTCTTTAGCACAACCCCATAGTTGAATACCATATGTCCATACTGGTTTCAGTATTTGTCTATAAAGCAGTAACTTATTATGAATTGTTAAATTGGACTTCCTTCCAATTAGCCAGTTCATTTTTCTATACCTTATCTCAAGTTCTTCTTTTTTTTTCTTAACATGTGCTTTTTAGTGCAATTTGGTATCAAGTGTCATACCTAGATATTTTGCCTGATTCGAATATGGTACTGGAATGTTGTTAATTGTTATTTGTATGTGATTTATATTTTTGTTTGTAAAATCAACATGAATTGATTTGGTTTCATTTAATTTTATTCGCCACTTTGTGGTCCAACTGTGAATTTGGGTGACTGCATCCTGAAGTTTCTCTATGCATTTTTCAATAGATTTTTCTACCGTCAATAAACCAGTATCATCGGCAAATGTTGCTAAGTGACAATTTTCTGGCTTTGGGATATCACAAGTGAATAATAAGTATAGATAAGGGCCTAGTACGCTACCCTGGGGCACGCCTGCTTGAATTTCTCTTAAATTTGAGTATGAGTCTTCCTGTTTTACTCTAAAATGTCTATCAGATATGTATGATTCCAAAATATCCGAATACTGTTTTGGCAGAAACCTTTTTAGTTTAAAATTAAGGCCTTCATGCCACACTTTGTCAAATGCTTGTGCTACATCTAGAAAAACTGCAGAACAAACTTTTCCCTCTTCTAGTGCTTTTTCTATTATATTAGTAATTCTGTGTACTTGATCTATTGTGGAATGCTTGTCTCGAAAACCAAATTGATGAGATGGAATAATTTCTTGTCTTTCTATGATGGGTTTTATTCTTTTAAGCAATAATTTTTCATAGAGCTTGGATATAATTGGCAGCAAAGATATTGGCCTGTAAGATGACACGTCATGGAGTGGTTTTCCCGGTTTTGGAATCATGATAACTTCTGCAACTTTTCACAGTTTAGGTACGTACCTAAGCCTAAAAGACGCATTAATTAGGTTGCATAGTTTTACGATAGCTTTTCTGGGGAGTTGTTTTATGACTACCCCGTTAATAAGATCATACCCTGGGGCTTTTTTCGAATTAATATTTTTGATTTCTGTTAATATTTCTTTTGGTGATGTAAGCTTAATATGGTCCTCGATTTGATGGGGTTCATTTAAATGAAAGTGTTCATCTGGTGCTTCGTGGGGCTGAAATGTTTTTTCTAAATGACTTGCAAAAATATCTGCTTTTTCTTCGTTACTCCTTGCCCACTGGTTGTTAGATTTTCGTATGGGTGGAATTTGGATAATTGGTCTTTTAAAATCTTTGGTTGCTTTCCAAAGGGAATAGTCGGTATTTTTATCATCTGTAAGCTCATTAAGAAAATGGTTAATAGATTCATTTTTTATTACTAGAATTTCTCGCCTAATGCGCTGCGTCATGTTGTTGAGATTTGTTTTGTCCCGAGGATCACGGCTTTGTTGCCACTTTCTTCTTAGTTTCCTTTTTTCCAATATAAGGTCTCTAATTTCCTTTGGATAGTTTTTTCCCTTAAAAATTCTCTTTGGTTTTGGACTGTTTTCCCAAGCTGCTTGTTGAATATTTGTAACAAAATAATCAACTTAAGAGAAAAAAACACAGAAAAATAAATATTCAGACAAAGCTAAATTTAGGTAAAAGGCAGTAATGTTTCTATCATGACCTGAATCACTGAGTTAATCTGACTGAATTATTTATTCCCTTATAGGTTATGCAACTAGCAGAACAAAAAGAACAACTCCACAACAAAATTAAGATGGTAACCAATGAAAACCAAGACCTGTGGAGTAAACTGACAAAGCTTACTCGAGTAAACCAAAGTCTTGGCAATCAACTGTCAAAAATAAATGACACTTTGGTACAGCACACTACTTCAAATACTACTGGGTTAGTAACATCAAATTTTTAGCTCACACATATACTATACTATAGTAGTGTGAGCTATAGTGATCCTAATTTTTTCGAGAAAAAAAAAGTTGCTTCGATTTCAAAATTTTTTATATCTTTGCGTTTCAGATGATTTTGAAACTTTTTTGTTGTGTTGTCTGTCTGTCTGTATGTCTGTCTGTAACAACCAACGTGCATAACTCAAAAACCGCTAGCCCGATTTTAATGAAATTTGGTACCTAAGCTGGGTTTTGGCTCGAGATGGTCCCATTTAAAAATGAACAAAATCCACTAAACACAAGCCAAATAAAAGGGTGGGGGTAGATTTCAAAAATTAAGTTTATGTAAAAATATGGCTTGTGTGATATCAAACGAAAGGTAATTGAGTCTTGAGTTAAACAAAATACATTTTAGTTTATTTAACAAAAAAAAGGGTGTGGGTAAATTTCAAAAATTTGAATTTATGTGAAAATATGGCATGTGTGATATCAAACGAAAGGTAATTGAGTCTGGAGTAAAACAAAATACATTTTAGTTTTTTTTTTTAAAGTGGGGGTAGATTTCACAAATTTGAGTTTAAGTAATAACATGGCTTGTGTAGTATCAAATGACAGGTAATTGAGTCTAGAGTTGAATAAAATATATTTCAGTTTTTAGTTATATTAGCTCACACGTACACTATAAATATAGTATCTAGTGTGAGCTTAAGTGCCCATAAATTGGCAGAGTATTTTAATAGGTAATAGTTTGGTTTGGACTCACTCATTGGATTTTTCATTAATTTTAAAAAAAGCCATGTAAGGTATTTGGTGCTTTTTTGTATTAAAAAAAAATAAAGAACAAATTTAAGGCTAAGTTATAAGGTAACCACAGGGCGCTGTTTTTAGGGCCGCTGTGTATGCAGTATGCTTAATGTCTATTACGGTGTAACATAGCAATCGGGAAAGAAATTTGACTGAATTGCCTGGGCTAAATCTCGGACTACTGCTTCAAACAAATTGGACAACTGGTTTGGCCATTTCCGAAAACTACAAAAGTTGACAGAAGCGAAAAAATTTATTTTGTTCTTTGTAATTTGACATTTTCTACACTATATAACTCACACATATACTAAACTATAGTAGTGTGAGCTATGGTGATCCTAATTTTTTTGAGAAAAAATAAGTTGCTCCAATTTCAAAAATTTTTATATATCTTTGCGTTTCAGATGTTTTTGAAACTTTTTTGTTATGGTATATGGTATGGTATAACTGTAGTACCTAGTGTGAGCTTAGGGGCCCATATATTGGCAGAGTATTTTTTACTGTTTCTATAAAAAGTGCCTTTCTTTAAATTAGGTTAATCAGATCCAAAACCTTTACCAAATCTGAACACGAAAAAATCTTGCAAAAAAATTTAGAAGAAAATGACAAAATCAGTTTTGAACTGGAGGATATTTCTTTAAAACTTATGGACAGCTTTTCCAAACAGAAAAAAGAATTAGATTTATTGTGCTCGGAAATAGAAGAGGTTCAGTTCTCAGGTAAGGAAGTTTTTTTTTAATATATAAGATATGAGTTGCCCCAGACCACCCCTTTTAGAACCTATCGAATTGTGTTTTATAAGGATCTAAAAAATCATTATTCAAATTATGTAGGCTCTTTCCAATGATGGTATTTTTAAGTTAAGTGCCTGTCCGGTTCTTAATTTTTTCTAGCCAAGAAAATAAATATTATTTTTAGGCCAGATTTTGACAGAAACTGATAATTGTGCATTTCTGCTAGACGAGGAACTTGAAAATAATCTTGTTCAGGAATTTATTGAAGCGCAGGAAGATCTAAAATTACTTAGAGAGGCAGTTTTAGGTCAGAGAGTTGTAATCAATGAGAATCTAAAAACTATTGAATCGTTAAAAGGTATGTTTAAAAATAAACTAATATTATTATTAGTTTTTATTAAAAAAGATTGGGTGAAGATTAACATCTTTTTTGACAACATGAGATTTGATCATTATAACATTTTAGGAATTTTTTATTATTATTAAGTTTTATTTTATCATGATAAGTTTCTTAGCTCACGCCCCTTTTGTATGGGTATCTATATGTTTCAGACTCTTCAGAACATTTTTTTTAAATTGAATTTTAATTAAGCAAACCTCATATTGAATATCTGTTCAATAGATACAATTTTTGATAAATTTCTAAAGCTTAATTTGTAGCCGATGAAGAACGTCGTTTAGAAGCTATTATTGACAGTTACATACATAGACGAAATTGTGCTTTAAAATACGGATATTCCGTGAGACGGGCAATAATCGTTCGGATTTGATAAGAAAAACAATTTAATGTTTATGATCGTTTCGAACAAAATTTATAAATAAAGAACACAATACATTATTGTTAAAAGTTTAACTTTTGTATAAGTAGGTAAACGATCATAAACATCAAATTGTTTTTCTTACCAATTCCAAACGAGTCTCGCCCTTCTAACGGAATATCCGTATTTTAAAGCAGAAATGTTTTTTTTTATCAATGTGTAGCATACCGTTAGAAAGATAATCAACTAAAGAAGTTTTAAAAAAAAATGAAGTTCTCAATTGTCGATACTTTTTTTGATTTTTAATTTTGAAATTGATTTTCTTTCACAAAATCACTAATGTTCTTCAACAAAAAACCTCGTATGTCCCTTTGGTACATCAATTTTAACAAATCTATTACTAGTTGAAGAAGCATACGATTACAGAAATATAAAAAAAATGGTGTTTTTCTAGACATTAATAAAAAGCTTTTTAGTGGGATTTTGAGTAATTTGAGAAAAAAAATTAAAAATTCATATCTCTTTAGCCGTGACTCTTAGGAGCCAAGTTCCAAGGTTGAAAAGGTAGCAAATGACCCCAACAATATCCCAAAAAATTTTGACGGTTCATGTGCCGAACACCCTGTATATACAAATAAATCCTTACTAAGCATATCTTCATTCGTTATTAAAATTAATAGGTTTGCAAGCAATTTATTAATACCCTACATACTTCTGATATAATTAAAAAATATATAAAAATGCTCTTTTTTTCGATGCCTAAACTAGGTATTTGATTCTTCTCGAAACTGGCAGAATGAATACAATTGTTGTTGTGACACCAATTATGTTAGAGTGATGTCTAGTGCTTCGCCATATGTGGTCATAAAGTTCCATCTGAATTGACTTCTCTTTTTGTAGTAGTAGATCGAAACCATCCGAAATCTAATTACTGACTAAGATGCTGACTGGAGCTGTGATTGTTAAATATACGTTGTCGATTTTTCATACCTATTAAGTGAGGCAGCTTTCGGGTAGCTAGGCAGACTGATGTGCTTCACTCGTAAATGACTGTTATTCTCACGCACAGACATTTCTATCACAGGCGTTGGTGAGGTTAGGCCTTCTGTAGAAAATAAAATATACCGAAGGACCACTCGAGATAGCTCGAGAAAAACGTGGGGGAGTTAAGAGGGACTGTATCTTTCCACAGGGCTCCAACAGGAAAAAAAGAGCCTAAAAACTTAAATACTAAAAATAGCGCAGCAATGAAAAATTATCAAGAAACGACTTACCATTAGATGTCTTTTGTAGCTGCTTGGCTGGCCAGCCCGATTATACGCGAAGTACCAGACTCTCCATTGTTCTATAGTTCAAAATGTTCCAAACACTAATATCTAATAAACTAAAGCGTAAAATTAATAGTTTTCACAATTTTAATATAAAATGATAGCGGTGCGGTGACTTTCCTTGCACGTGGCGCGTGGTTGAGTGTTCGCGCAGACAATCCGCGTTTTGCGTCTGCTAGGCCGAATTTAGCCGCTTATCTCAAATCCTTCATTGCTGGAAGAAGCGCGCGAAGTTTAAATTTAAAATATGGAAAGATATAGCGTAAAGTAAATCAAAATAATATTCTAAAAACGCTTGTAAGCGTAGAAAATGTAACCCAAAAATATTTAAAAACTAAGAGAGATAGCTTCTCTAATTTTAAGTGAAAATTAGAGAATATAATTATTTACAAAAATAAAAACAAGTTGGGAAACTTGTTCAGGCGTAGATAAAGTCTTTAGATTGCTTAGTATGAAGATATATTGGAAACATGATATCGTAGATTGCTCCTCGGTTAAATTGGATGTTTAATATATTTTCATAGTATTTACTTTTTTTTGCAATATAGTTTGTAGCAACTTGAAATGCGCTTAACACAATAATGTTTAGGCAGTTGCATGAAGACCATCTGGTCATAGATTGAATGGCTTATAATGCTTGATTAAGTCTGATATTGAATCTATTAAGTTGATTTTTAAATCTTTCTTCGGGGGCATTGAATGTGGATATATAAGGTAAAGGTAAGTAACAGTAATTGCCAGAACGCAGTCTCACGCTCTGCTACAAGGTATGCTAGGCCGAAAATAGACTTGGACACAATAATGACAAACAACAGTTAGTTTGAATCTGTTTTATTAAAATCAATTGATCGCTTATAAATACAAATAAATGCTTAGTAGACATATAAAATATCAAAATGTTCTAGTATTGACAATTATATTATTTAAAGTGTTCAAAGACGTCAAAATTGTCTTTTCAAAAATATATGCAAGTCAGAGGTTTATTAAAAAAATAAAAAATTATAAGCCCTCAAAGTTTTCTTTGCAACAGTTTATTTTGGGGTCTTGATACTTATGATATACCCTGTATAGAACCTTTATAGTCCAGTTCGAAACACTGGTATTAGTGCCTGAAATATTAGAAAAACGTGTTTTACGGGTTTATAGAGCGCATGTATGAACCTTGAGTTAAGTTAAGAAGCTAGGATTGTCAGATCTATGATGCGTTGATTTATTAGCTCACACATATACTATACTATAGTAGTGTGAGCTATAGCGATCCCAATTTTTTCAAGAAAAAAAAAGTTGCTCCGATTTCAAAAATTTTTATATATCTTTGCGTTTCAGATGATTTTGAAGCTTTTTTGTTGTGTTGTCTGTCTGTCTGTATGTCTGTCTGTAACGACCAACGCGCATAACTCAAAAACCGCTAGCCCGATTCTAATGAAATTTGGTACCTAAGCTGGGTTTTGGCTCGAGATGGTCCCATTTAAAAATGAACAAAATCCACCAAACACAAGCCAAATAAAAGGGTGGGGGTAGATTTCAAAAATTAAGTTTATGTAAAAATATGGCTTGTGTGATATCAAATGAAAGGTAATTGAGTCTGGAGTTAAACAAAATACATTTTAGTTTATTTAACAAAAAAAGGGTGGGGGTAAATTTCAAAAATTTGAATTTATGTGAAAATATGGCATGTGTGATATCAAACGAAAGGTAATTGAGTCTGGAGTTAAACAAAATACATTTTAGTTTTTTTTTTAAAGTGGGGGTAGATTTCACAAATTTGAGTTTAAGTAATAACATGGCTTGTGTAGTATCAAACGACAGGTAATTGAGTCTAGAGTTGAATAAAATATATTTCAGTTTTTAATTATATTAGCTCACACGCACACTATAACCATAGTATCTAGTGTGAGCTTAAGTGCCCATAAATTGGCAGAGTATTTTTATTAGCAGTTTAGTTTTTGCCTTATATATTACATAACAACTTATTTTTATTTATTTTAGGCGATTTAGAAATTATTTTTATTTATTTTAGGCGATTTAGAAAAAACTTCGTCAAAACCAAAAATCGAAGTTTTTGACAAATGTATTTCAACGATAGACCTTTCAAAAAGCAAAAACTGCGACAAATCGACCGAAACCGAAAACAAAGTAAATCAGTTTCAAACGACCAGTCCAGAATCAAGTATTTCCAAAAAAGAACAAAATCTAACACAAAGTCTAAAATATTCTGAGAAAATATGTCCGCTCTGTTCGAAAATTTTTGGAGCCGATATTGATTTTGCAGTTTTTCAGTCACATGTAGAGGAGCACTTTATTGCGGAGACATTTGAAATGTTATAGCAAAAATAGATTATATTTTTGATACCCAATATTAGTCAAAATGTAAAGGTTTTGTAAACTTGCGTGCATAGAAATCGGCCCACTGTTCGTGCTCCTATAGAAATTGCACTGCAGATCATGCAGGAACCACCTCCATAAGCACATACCTCGCTCGTCAAAACGCCCTATATAACGATTTTTTTGTATGGAAATGATTCTTTGGACTATTTTTAGTCGATTTAGATATGGGAAATTAAAAAAAAAAGTATGGTTTTTTTTATAAATAATTTTTTACAAAACGTTACATAGTGATTTTCTCTGACTTGTTTTGGTTGAAAAAAATCAATTTCTATCACTGCATCGTCAAATTTTCGACATAAATTTGTAAATTAGCTTAGGATTAATAATTTAACAATTTTAAATTAATTACATACCTAGATTTTCGTGTTTTTTCGCGGTTTTTTCACATAATTTGAAAATTTATACACTTGACCTTCCCACAGATGTTTTGACACATTGATAGAAATTTTTTGCTGGGCCAACTGTTTCCGGGTCATTCGGCCATATCAAATTTCCCAATTCGATTTGCTTACGCTGACTTACCCTCAGATGCACCGTAAGCACTTAAGCGCGATCATGGGTTTAATCGCGATTAAGTCCTTGTTGCTCACATACAAAACAACAAAGATTGAAAATGGATTACCAAAGCCTTGTTACGGGGCATCTGAGGGTTAAAGGCCCAAATTATAGGAAATTATTTATTTAGAACTATTCACCAAGAATTGGCGCAGCCAATTCTTGCTTATTGCTTGTGCGGTACGGTTCGGTTCCGTTCAGTTCGGTTCGGTTCGGTTCGGTTCAGTTCGGTTCGGTTTGGTTCGGTTCGGTTCGGTTCTGTTCGGTTCGGTTCGGTTTGGCTCGGTTCGGTTCGGTTCGGTTCGTTTTGGTTCAGTTAAGTTGCGTTCGGTTTGGTTTTAGGTTAGGTTTGTTGGGTCTTAAAGTAATTCAGCAGGAGTCAGCGCAGCCGACTCCTGCTGAATTACTTTAAAACACAACCAACCTAATCTAAGATCGACCCAAACCGAACTGCTGAATTTCTGTAAATCATCATTATCATAATTGTTTCTGCATTTTTTTCATTATAAATGCTCAATAGTCGATTTTGGACGATTTTGCGGAGTCAAAAATGCGCGACAAATTAAAATGTTGGAGCAAAATGTAAGGTCGAACGTTAGATTTCAAAAATATGGTGTAACCATTTTTCTATGCGTAAATACATTTCTAAAAAACCATAACTTTTTATCGCCTCTTGCCCGACAGTTGGTCACCTTATTTTTGGCTAAATTACCATTTATTTAAAGCTCAGTCGATTGTGAGCCGTCCCTCTCTTTCTCGAAATACGTCAAATAAATTCTTTCTATAGCAATTTGTATGAGTTTTTACTAATTTTTTAATTTTGAAATTTCTAAAAAAAATGCGAAAAATCCGCATTTTTTTTTCTTGAAAACAGTATAAAACGACATCAACTTATCATTAAAAAAAGAAACAAACACCCATTTTCAAGCATCGAGGTATAACGTAGTAGACCCCAGATCCCCATTGTTCCAACGTCCAATTCAGATGATCCTGTGCAAAACGCATGCGTGCTTGCCGATGAGCTGGAGTAAGTTTTGGACCAATCGCAGGTGTTTTAAGGGTCAGGTTATTTTGTGCAGTCTTCGTTTTACTGTCCACTGACTAATAGCCACTCCTCGCATCTCACGGAGCTGTCGTTGCACTTGAACGGCATTAAGGTGACGATTTCTTAATGTTGTTGACAAAATAAAGCGGTCATTACGAGCGGTTATAAATCGCCTTCTGCCTGTTCCAGGTCGCCTATGAAAGTCTCCATTTTCCTCATAACGCTTGTACACTCTTCGAACCGCTGCGCGGGTCATATTCAATTAGGCGCTGACTCGTGACGTAGGTTGACATTAGCACCCCGACATAAATTGTAATTTTGGAACATACTCATTTGCATCTCTTTTTAATGCACAGCTTATTTTTTATTGCTGTCCAACTCATAGCGCTGTGCACAGTGGGCCCCCGGATCTGATTTTTGACCAAAATTAGAAAAATAGGTTTTGTAACAATATTTTGTTTTGAAATGAGAAAGAAGTAATTATCAATCAAAATGGCGAATCCAAAATGGCGAAGTTTCCTATTTATGAACCGGTAAGTATAAAATTTAGTGTTAATAGTCGCTAAATATGATTTTTGACTTAAATTTAAAAAAACTTATTTACCAATAGGTTTCAAATTTGTAACTCTGGCGTGTCTAAAGTCGTATCATTATAAAATCAAACTTAAAAATTACGTGACAGATCCAAAACGGCAGAGTTTTCTATTTATGAACCGATATGTATCAAAATTGGAACTTTGGGGTGTATAAAGCCAATAATTAAGATTTATGAGTTAAACGTAGAAAAAATATCATGGCGGATCCGAAATGCAGAACTTCTACATTTATGAACCGATATGTATTAAATCTGCGGTGGTTAACGTCGCTTGTTATTATTTTTTACTCAAACAAAAACTTGCACGGCGAACCCAAAATCTTTATTCTATAGACTATCCTATATTTATAAACCGATTTGTGAAACTAAAAAATAATACGAACGTAACCCTGACTTTGCAACGGATAAGAACCTGCAAGTTTAACCACTGCATAATCACATAAGATTGATTTTTCTAGAAAAATTTGTTTTTAAGTCCAACCAAATAAATATTTTTAAAGCGTCCACTTTTTTATACTAGTTTGTTAAAAGTCAGGTTTGGTAAACTGCTGATGATTTGAAATAGAACCGTTTACCTTAAAAGTTTTGACCTATTTTTTCTTTCATAAACAATCCACCTGTTTTTGAGATATTGCAGTTGGTTTTTATTATGGAGTGACCATCTTTTTATTTGATTTTTGAAACAGAACATAAAGTTTTTTTTTATTTTTAACTTTAAAAATAATAGGCAAAAACTGACATGCCTTTTTTTGAGTTTGAGTTTTTCTCGAAGACATCCATTTTTAGTAAACTAATAATATCTTTCATACAGGCAACTTGTGGCAGCAGATTTTGAAGTACAATTTTTGAAAAATATGTATATATACTCTTTATAAAAATAAACATTTTAAAAACATGCTTGATGAGGGAAGCAAAATATTTGTCCAACATTTATAAGAAATTTTTTTATATAATTTTAGAAATTCCACGCAAAAACCATTGTCTGACCTGTCTGCACATCAAAATTGGAATCAAAATGTACAGTTTCTAGTCTAATTAGGGGAAAGGGGGGTAAAATGGGATACTTAATTTTATAGGCTTTTTTCTCCTATTAAATGGTCACTATTGCGTTCGTCATTTGGAATTAAGTTGGCTAGATACGTTATCTTTATGTTTTAGTTTTCAGTTTAAACTATTTAGAATTCTATCATAATTTTATTTTTATTTTTGTATAAAGTTGTCTTTTTTTTACTAGTTTTATTTATTAAAATACTAAACAAGTTAAAAATACTTATTTACAAAATAAAAAGTTGTAATATAATGTAAATACATTTATAATAATTAAAGTTAGTAACTACAAAATTTATAAATAAACAGCGACCAAGTCATCGCTGTCGACTCTCCTACACGAATTTTGCGTCAATTTTTTGCAAAGACAACATAAAATACGACTTTCATGTATGGGTTCCTAGGTATAACAAGGTACCCCATTTTGCCCCCATGAAAAAACCCCGTTTTGGCCCAAACCACCGAGTAAAAGACTTATTTTACGGGCGATGCGTTTAATTATGAATAATAATACATAGACCCACTAATTGTTCAATGTAAACAAAATTTTAAAAAGTCTGTGAAAAATGTACTTACCATCACAAAATGCGCAAGCTATTTTAACAATAAACAGCGCAGAACATCACATGTTGAGCGAAAACGAACTTAAGCTCAACCGACCGGCACCAATCATATTGCAGAGAGGTGAACCAGTCATAAGCATAAAACATCTAATATTAGAAGGTTTTATTTTTGCGCAATTTACTTAAAACTGCGATATCCCATTTTACCCGCAAAACCCATTTTGCGCCCCTTTACCCTACCTCTTCTTACAAGTTTTATTTTATGCGAATTTGATGCAACATAAAATATTGTCGTAAAATGGCTTAAAATCTGGATCAAACCGCCATAAAAATATGGTACTTTAACGCGTTCCTTTGAAAGGAAAAATGACACTTCTAAAAAATAACTGAGTTACGTCAATTAAATCATAGCTTTTTCAAGGCCTGCTGGACTATCTACTCTTTTTAGTAAAGGTGTTAAGAAGTTTCAGTATGTTTTTAATTTAACCCTTTTTGGCCAAAAATTAGGTCCGCGAGCCCACTGTGTGCATCAGAAAATCGATTGACGTTGATTGTCAAAATGGCATGACTGTTTTAGATTGAGTGCGCCCGTCCCACTACTTTGACTTAAAAAGAGAGAGTAAGTAGCTGAATGACAATGTGTGTTTAGTAAATAAAACGAGTAGACCACTGTTTTGTTATTAAACTCATGTTTGTTTAATATTATTAAGCGCCCTTACTAATACATTAGTTTAAAAAGAGATGGTGAATAATCGGATAATATGTGTAAGTTCAGTCAATGACACGATTAGATTAGTTGGTGGTACGTTCCGGAATCATATTTTGTGTCGGGGTGCCGTGCTACGTCACAGTCAGCGCCTTATTGTCTGGCAACAGCTCGCTGACTAAGTCCATTTTCGATTAAAGCAATAACTTGGGCGGCTTTTTGTGGTGTAGTATGCATTAAACTTACACACTTGAACACTATTGAGATTTTAAAAAACGAATAATATGCAAATTTCAGTTACAAACGCAATTTGACAAATTTGTTATTTTCGTTACAATCACCAAATAAACACGTTTCATTTGTTTACCGGTTGCTACGCATATAAGCGATAAGCCTTCTTAAAAAATTTATACTTACATTAAAGCATATTAAATTGTCTTTCAAACAGCATATTTCTTTTTTTGATCTGATAAATAATTCTTTAAAAAAATATAGTTAAAGTCAAAAGTTTACAGTGGGTCGATTTCTATGCACTCAAGTGTATATAATGTAAAGTTTACACTGTGATATATGTATGTAGATACCGGATAATTTAGTGAGTCGCTAAGACGTAATTCTAAAGCCGTCTCACCTATAAAATTATTACCTAAAAGAATTGATGAAATTTTTTTGCTACGAAACAAATATTCAGATGTTTTTGTGTCAGCATGGTTTTTTATTTAAGGGCAAGTGGCAGTCCTCAGTTTAAATAGGTCGAAATATTTTATGTAATATACTAAAAATTTCAGGTTTCTTACATTTTTATAAGAAATACCTTCGGCAGGTTTTCTGAGCGAGCATCGTATGACACCAAATTTTTTGTTATAATCTTACAGGTGTGGTAGACCAGGGTGAAAAGTCCTTGTCCGCGATGATATTGGTACAGTCGGGGACTTTTTAAATTGCCGCCCTTAAAAATAAAAAATATTCCTATTTGAAACTCGGTAAATTAGTTTGAACCAAAACAAAAAAATTGTGAACCTTACTTCTGTCTGTACACATATATGTTTAAAAATTCAAGTTTTTTGATTTCTTTAAATGATTAATTTTGATTGAAAAAAAATACAGCGGCAATTTAAAAAGTCCCCGACTGTACCAGTCACAGAGTGGACTGTAAAAAATTCCAGATCGTTCTGACTCGTCTTCCGATTTTGACCTCCAAACTTTTATAGCATACCGATTTATTGTAGGTATTTGTTGACCGATATTTATTTCTCGCCTTTCTGGCTTGGCTGTTTTTTGCTCCTTTATAGGTAAAAGGATTGATTCTACAGGATCGGTTAAGAGGAAGTAATAGTTAGGTATTCCAGGAATGGAATAAAGGTGTCCAGACAAATCGCGTAATTTTAGTATGTTAATTAATGAAATAGGCACTAGCAGCAATACCTATATAAGTAAAGTATATTTTTATGTATCTTATAAACTAAGGATCCAAAAACCCTGTTTTTGAGAATAATTTAATTGCAAAATTCCCAAATTGTAAAACCCAAAAAATAGTAAATTTAAGAAACAAAAAAGAATATTCTAGAAAATAATTAAGAAGAGTGGAAACGCTCCACAGGGTAGGGTACAATTTGCGCGGTCGATTTGCCGCAACCAATTTTCCGCGGTGACAATTCGCCGCGAGAACTTTTGTTTAATGTTTATTTTAATCTAGTTAACTTATTTTTATTTTAATCATGGCTCTTCTGTCCTCTTGTTGAGAGATCAAAATGTGTTAAACCTAACGATGGTCAATTGATCGCAAACATATCCTAACCGGTGTCTAGATAGGAGAAGGGTGCTTGGGCTTTCCGTTTGACATAAATTATTTTTTAAGCAATGTAACATTGTTATTTTGTGCACAATTGTTTCTCAAAAATAATTAAAATGTGAAAATATAATAAATATTCTATAAAACGCATGAAAAAACCAAAACGGTATAAAAACACAAACAACCCAATTGGCCTATTTTTGAATTTTTTGGCTTGTTTGATAGACAAAAGATTGATGACGCTACCCAAAATTTGACATGCCAAAAATCCAAGATGGCCGGACAGCTGAAAAAAATGGGTAAATTTCACCCCCCCCCACCCCTGCAAAAATTTTTCTGTGACCGTAGACTTGATTTTTGTCAAATTTTTGTCATAATTAGAGGTATAATATTATATATGTTAAATTAATTCACACAAGTTTTATGGTACAATCGGGTACTTTTTAAATTGCCGCCCTCAAAAATATAAAATATTCCTATTTGAAATTTGGAAAAATAGTTTGAACCAAAACAAAAAAATTGTGAAACTATCTGTATATATACATATTTAAAAAAAAATTATTGCTTTAAATGATTAATTTTGATAGAAAAAAAATACAACGGCAATTTAAAAAGTCCCTGACTGTACAATCAAACAAATAATTATTTCGTGAATCAAATCATTTTGATTTAAAGATATTATCGTATTGATGTCTCTCAGTACGCTGAATTTAATCATTCCCACTCAGTTCCTGACTGTATCCGCAAACTTTCATCTGCTACATTATAATGAGCTTCACTACTGCCAGATTTCTTTAGCCACTACATTACCCATTTTACTCTTAACTGTATACACACATATTTAAAGTCTTTTGCAGAATGTTTTAGATAGATGGCTTCATTTAATTTACTTTTCTATTGTTCCAATGGTCTCACTATTTTATACCGCCCCCACACTGTTTTACTAGCATCTGTAAAAATTTCAAGCTCTAATATTACACGGGTAGGGTATGTTTTCCCACCACATCAGGTCTTCTTTAGTCGTATTTGATAATAAAACTTTTGCCCCGTTCAATAGCGTTGGTCTTCATTTGAACATATTTGGCTGCAGGACAAGCAGAAACCAAAATGCCTGCCATATGCGGTAAAATCATATTTTACACCGAGAACTATTTTTTAATTTTTCTACTGAGAATTTAATTCTTTATGTTTCTCTGTTGTGAATATAATTATGATGTTTTTTGTATCATACACAAATCTTAAAAATAAGCTGCTCATTTCAGGGTTGAAATTTATTTAAAAAAACCCAAAAATTGCAAAATTTGAGCAGCAAAATTGGTATTTTTGTTCGCCACAACTACCAAGTTTTTATTTAATAAAAGCCAGTCAGGGATATATTAAATAAATTTTAAAATAGGTCTCGTGAGTTTAATTAACCAAAAACATAAGGTGCAATTTAAATTCCAAATGGTCCTACTGGATACTCATACAGATTGCTATCAATTTCAAACTTCAAATAGTTTCGATGCTTTTTGTTGATTGACACTAAAATATACATCATCAATTTTAGCTCACACATATACTATACTATAGTAGTGTAAGCTATGGTGATCCTAATTTTTTCGAGAAAAAAAAAGTTGCTCCGATTTCAAAATTTTTTATATATCTTTGCGTTTCAGATGATTTTGAAACTTTTTTGTTGCGCCGTCTGTCTGTCTGTAACGACCAACGCGCATAACTCAAAAACCGCTTGGCCGATTTTAATGAAATTTGGTACCTAGGCTGGGTCTTGGGTCGAGATGGTCCCATTTAAAAATGAACAAAATCTACCGAACACAAACCAAATAAAAGGGTGGGGGTAGATTTCAAAAATTAGAGTTTATGTGAAAATATGGCGTGTGTGATATCAAACGAAAGGTAATTGAGTCCGGAGTTTAACAAAATACATTTTAGTTTTTGTTTTTTTTTAAGGGTGGGGGTAGATTTCAAAAATTTGAGTTTAAGTCATAACATGGCTTGTGTGGTATCAAACAAAAGGTAATTTAGTCGAGTTGAATAAAATATATTTCAGTTTTTAGTTATATTAGCTCACACGTACACTATAACTATAGTACCTAGTGTGAGGTTAGGGGCCCATATATTGGCAGAGTATTTTGTAAGGTAGCAATTTTGTTCAATTAGTTTGAAAACGTATTGGCTCTAACTTTAGGTCTTTATGGGGCTTAGTAAATAAGGAATCATTATTTAAAGCACAGTGTATGTTAATTTACCTATACTGTGTTTAAAGTAACAAAATCCCTATTGCTTTTAATATTGTTGTATTACTTTGCTTGTTTGTATTTCAATAATGGTGACAGAACTTGAAAGTGTCCATCTATTTGGTACACTTGGATTTTCTGGCATGAATTCACACGTAATCTTCTATAGCTAAAATAAATATTAATATTTCTACAAATATAAAAAAGTTCTATAATTACAAATAAGAAATTGCTTCTTGAGAACAAATAAACATATTGAAGTTATTTTCTTCTTCATCTTCTGTAAAAGCATATTTTGATGCCATAATTTTGAGCAGCAGCAGCACATTCCAACGGTGAGCCATAAACTCCATTTTTACCCATATAGCGTTCATAATCATGTGCGTTTTTGACTCCATAGGGTTCAAACATGTCGGCAACAAATATTTGAAAATTTGTCCAATTCTTTATAACGTAATTTACTATTTCTTGACATACCTTATTGTGATGTTCAGGGGTGTTAAATAAAAAATAATTAATACACCTAAACAGGCAATTTCCTTCACCTCCACAGTCAAGAATTTCAAAATTTTGCAGATCCATAATGCGTTTTGATCTGAAACAACGCAATAGCAGCAAAAAGCATAGAAAGGTATGATTTAAGGGTTTAGCTCAACAGGGCACATACAATTTACCAGGGCTATCAAAATGGACGGGCCACGATCCTCCACTTTGTTGACGTCACATCCGGGGCTGATTTTTTTTTGATGGTCACGTACGACACAGCTGATTGTCTTTAACATATTGAAGTTGGAATGACGGTTCATGGATATTTGATTTTTTTTAAATAAAGCCGTTTTTAAAATTGTTTTTACTATATTCTCGCAGAACAATTTTTTTTAAATGTAAAGTAAGCCCTAATTTTTCATAGCCGCTTCATTAGTTCACACAAAAATTAAGTTTAAAGTAGAAGCGAATGTGACAATCACATATGACAAAGTCAAATACATGTCAAATATAACAGTTGGCATGTGGAACATGGCGGGTAATTTGAATTCAAAATAAGGAATGCTAAATCTTGAAGATTTAAACCTTTTAATCATGTTGCTTCCTTACAAACCTTTGGTGGAATATCGGGATGGTGTCTGAGAATATTTCACTGAAATTTTGCGGAAATCTGTAGTGCCATTTTGAAAATATCATAAAAAAATCTCTGACCTCCCATAAGACCCAATTTAAAATTCAGCCCCGGGAGAACAGCTGATTTTTTCAGGGTCGTGGCCTCTATTTTTGTGTTGGCCTTGAATTTACCTGAATGCACAGGACATTCACAGGTAAAATAATGAAGTAAAAAGTAATATAACTTTAACATACTTTTATGTAGGTACTCTAATTTGTAGATTTGCGACACCCATGCACACAATACATACAATTAATAAAATGGCTAGTTTTGGAAATCTCACAGAAATCAAACAGTCAAAGGAGAAAAACTTTAATAAAATTTAAATACCTACTCCTTTTTTGCGGGCAAAGTTGAGTTATTCAACTAAACCTTACTTGTATATTGTGTACAGCGTGTCCCATTTTCGATGGGATTAAATGGGAAACTCGGTTATTATTAAAGATATCGATTTTCTGATTGCACCTTACCGTGCTCTTTTTTGGAGCCCTTAAAAATGGTGTAATCAGATTTTTGCTATACCCCGTGGTTATATCCAGGTTCTGACAAAAAAAAATTTTAAATATAAAATTTTTTTTTTACCTTAAAACAAAATATTATTTTATGATAATACTAGCATGAAACCAATCAAAATAGTAATAAAAAAAACAAGGTCCGTATTTAATTTTTTTATGATAAATACCATATTTCAAAAACTAAACAATATTTTAAAAATATGACAATGTCATTATTTTCTGCTAAAAAAGTTGCCATGAAAAGGTTTTTACAGAATAAAAATATCTCGCAAAATAAGCGAAATACAAGGGATTATTAAAAATACAATTTTTTCAAAAACTCCCTGTATTAGCGAAACTACGGGGTATAGCAAAAATCTGATTACGCCATTTTTAAGGGCTCAAAAAAAGAGCACGGTAAGGTGCAATCAGAAAATCAAAATCTTTAATAATAACCGAGTTTGCCATTTAATCCCATCGAAAATGGGACACGCTGTACCTTAGGGGCGTGTTATGAAATCTGAGATTAGCGAAGCAATTTTTTTTTAAACTTGTATATTTCTGTAAACTTTAATTTCTTGCTTTAGCCTACCGTGATTTATGATACCTATTTATCTTTTCATTAAAACTTTATAAAGAAAACTTTTTGTTAATCAAAAAACACTACAATCACACAACTGTATAGTTTTAACAACCGTTGCAATATCCTTTACCGAAACCGCACTGTGAAACGCCTATGTATATCTGCTTATTTCAAGGCTAAAGGGCGCGAACCCCCCACTATGTTTTACATAATGAAAGAAGCAATTAAATTGTATCTGCCGCGAGGAGCCAGCGGTTGACGAAAAAGCGACGCTGCTCTAGGGTCAAATCAAGACCGACATTTTATGAATTCTTTGTTTTCTACGCGTACGACAAAGACAACTGCTTATGTGGTTGGCGTTTCTTATATGCCCTTGTATTATATTAAAATAGATATATAACATAAGATGCCGCTTTTCTATTAGATAGGTACGCGCAAAATATATTGCTTCTGATACAGTCTTACCACTCCTACAAGACTGGCGCAAAATTACATCAAGTTTTAATAGTGAACTAGGGTAAAGGCTAGAGTGATTGGCCACTTAAGTAATATGCTGTTAAATAAAAATCATAAAAAATAGTATTTTAACTTTTTGTAAGAATATTTGTAGGTCTAGTTGTTGATAAGATTGTCTACTAAGAGGCTGTTAATGTACATGCGTCAAATAAATAAAGTTCACCCCTATTTTACCATATTTTTGCAAAATTGTATTTTTCGATAGTTATTGGCCATAGAGCTATAGTTATTGTTGGGATACAAATTATAGTTATACTAAAAGTTATCTGCAATAAGTAGAACTGATTTATTATAAACTAGCCCAACTAACATTTATAGTAGCGGCTACATGTTCTAAAGGCTTTGCTACTTTCTTATAGTAGAAATGTGGTAATCCCAACCAAAATTTGTTACTTTTTAGTTTTAACTACTATTTAGTATCAGGAAATAGTAGATGTTTCGTAAAAACGACCCTCTAAATTACTTCTTAGGATTGTTTCTTGATAGTCGATTCTGATAGTCTTCTCTACCACAATAGGACGTTGCTAAAGTTTTACTTTCTTTTTAGTCGTTATTTCGTAGTCGCCCTGACTTTTATATCCTACTTAATTACCACTAGAAAGTTAAGCTTCATTGGAGTCCCAAACAAATGTATCCGACAACTACATTATAACTTTAATTTTTACCACAAAAGTTTGTGTCATCATAGTAACATCTGATGTAACAATGTAGACAAAATAACTTTGTGGATCAACTTTAAAGCCGCAACTACTTTGACTTTTTTTAAATGTCGATCTTTTAAAGTAATCTCTCCTTCCTGTTTCTACTTTGAAAACGTAGACTTTTTGAAGTCGCATCTTTGTCGCACACATTCTTAACCCTACTTTTTGTGGCTCATTTTATAATATGGGAATATTAGGAATAGTTTTGCAAATATTTTTTTAACTACCTTGAGCAGTCCATTTTTTCGAGCTCATTGCTTGACCATTTTGCAAAACAATCAAAATGCAAAATATTGATCCAAAGTATCGAGTACCGCACACGGATTTTAAGAATTCCCTGGTCCATGCTTAATCTCCATCCTTAATCTTTCACGCTACTTGTTGCTGTTCTATTCAGTGTCTTTACGGTCGTTCGTGGTTTGTGCTGTGGCACCACCCTATCGCCATCGTAACCCTTTTGTGCGGACTAAACCGAATTCGTTTATCTATGCCTTTTGTGCTGACGTGTCGTGTCTCACTGTGATTCATTTTATGGGTTGAGCTTGGGTCAATAATTCTTTTTGGTTTTCTTCAAATTTGTGCTGTTGTCAAAGCTTGGTTTGAAGTGAATAAACTTAAATTTCTGCTGTGTTTTGTGCCAGGCTTTATTGCAATAGGTCCCTAATATCTAATTTATGCACGGCCCCTAAAATAACCTCTGGGATATGCTAGCCTTCATCTAGGAACCTTTGCGCTGTTTGCAGCTAATAAAAAAACAAGTTAGATATATCGTGGTTACATGCGGATTTCTAATCGATCTAACAAGTCTCAGAGATTGTTTTTTTACTTATAGGGCTTATAATAATAAAAATTACTGAATATTGACAAAGCCAAAATATCTATAAACAATAAAAAATACTACATACGAATTGTGAGAGCAATGTGTAAATAAAAAAAGTAACAATAAGTTGATTTCATTGATGTGACTACGTTCTTTTAGTTCCTTGACCAACAGTTCCTAGAAATTCTAGAATAGGGATCATGCTCTCGACTGCAACATACATTTTTAAAAAACACTTTTTATTGGCACTTCATTTATTGTCATAATGGAATTTAATTTATCTTGTTTTTGTTTTAAAACCTACCACAAATTCACGTTCGTACATAACCTATAAGCAGTGGTGCTGTTGTTGCCAGAAACGGCAAATGACAAGTGGCGACACCCCAATAACATGAGGGTAGTAGTTATACGTATCGCGTGGTTCCTATCACTCTGTAGACGTTTTCTAGTGGCGAAAGCTAGTCAATAATACGTTTCTGCAACGAAAGAGTAGAAATTCGAGTGTGTTATCTAGAACTAAAAAGGAATGCCGACATAAAAGTCGTAAGTAACACGTTGCCGTAACTTAGGCTCACTTTCAAGTAACCCTTTCGACTATCAGGGAATATAGTTTGGGACGCCATGTTTTTATGTAAGAAAGAAAATTTAATATTTTTGTTGTCGTTTTATGAGCTCATATTAAAGAGCTATACTATTTTAGAAACAAATTAGTTGAAGCTTACCAAAAATGCTCTTCTTAAGCACCATTTGTTGGAGTTAACTGTCGATTATGAAAACATAACCTCCAAAATCACAACACAAAAATTCCATCAGCTACCAGAAAACGGCTAAATTTTACGGGCGCACCGGTTTTTTGCAATATATATAATGTATGTTATACAAAAAACTTTGCGTCGCACTCGAATTTTGATCCTCTGCTCGTAAATTCTCACACTTTTGGATAACATAGTACATATTATAACCATAACCAAACAAAAAAACTAAGCGAGTCTGTTTACTGTTGTGTCCACCATATTGTGTAACAATTCTACCAAAAAGAAACGATTATATTATTTGCAACTACATCGCAACTTTTATGCCATTACGGAAAAAAAAACAGCCTCTACGACGTAGTAGATACCTGGCTACGACGTAGTAGTGTAGTTGTTACTACAGTGACTTTAAACACTTGGCCAAGTAGTTATAACCAGAAATTGGTTCCCCACTTAGGGAATTATAACGTCGCTGTATGGTATACTGAGACGTAGCGGGAGTACGTTGCAGTTACTTTTAAGAAATTCTTTCTAGTTGGGGTTTCGTCGTTACAACTTTAAATGTTTGTTGGTAGATGATAATGATTGTAGTATATCTTTAACAGAATTAATTTACATAAATTAATAGCAAAAGTTGTATTTCTAATTTAAATATATTGGCGGCGTTAACAGTAGCGTCGTATCTGTTTCCGCTCATGCGCAGTGAGGCACAGGGCCCAGAACGAAGGTTGAAGTGGGGTGTCTGCTAGAACCCGTGTGAGTGAACGCACGTTAATTAATTATTAAATTATATTTCATCCTTATTACTAACATGTGAACAATAAACAGTGACTATTTTAAACTCTTTTAATTCTCAATCCTCTGACCTAAGAATATTTCAGTAATAATTGTTTAACTAACAAACCTTTAATCAATATTTTTCTGACAATTATGTTTTTTTAACCTGCTCTGACTTAACGATTTTCCACATGTCTGGCAACTAAATACTGGTGCAGATTTTTGGTGTAATTTTCCGTGATTGTTTAAGTTGGCTTTTCTTGCAAATGATTTGGAGCATTTGCTGCACGAATAGGGTTTTTCACCAGTGTGTGTCAGTAGGTGATTTTGTAAAATAAATCTAAAAAATGTATATAATGTATGTTTTACATGGTGTATCCAACACCCAGTTGTGTTTGCGTAAAATACAAAGTAAAAGCTTTAAACAAAAATCACTTTAACCCTGTCGCTTTTTTTGTACATCACCATGTACATTGAATTATGGCGCTGTGTATTAGGCTCCACATGGTCACTATCTGTGAACTTATTATGTAAATAGATAGCGTATGTGCAAAGTTTTGCCAAGCTGATCTGGACCATTTTTTAGTGACCAGTGTTTTACTCTATGAACAGAAGAGAAGAAATTCTTAGAAATTATTGTTCCTGTCCTTATAATTCCGCATAAAGACATGAAATTCACTATTTTTTTTAGATAATGTCATAGCCAAGAAAGGGCCCCAAGAGAAAAATTACTGAGGAGGAAATTCTTTACTATTTAGAGAATGATACTTTGCCGACGGAAAATGAAATTATAGATTCAAAAAATGAAGATAAAGATGAACATGAAGAGAATTAATTAATAAAAGAACAAGAAAAACTAATAAAAACATATACTGAAATTTGTAAACGTTTTTTAAAGTTTCTAATACATTTTTTGAAAAGGTACCTACGTTTTTTTTACCTCCCTAAACTTTGTTTGTCCATTGGGATGTACCTTTCACAGTAAGAAGTGGGGGTGAGCGATTTTTTTCAAGAAATTTTTTTTTGTATGTATAGTGTCTACCAAAAATCAGAATTTCTAAAGGGTGTCATAGTGAAAGGGTTAATCCACTTCCAAACTAACGCAAATCTAGCCAATGAAATGAATAGATGAAATTGGATTTAAAAAATGAAAAAATGGCATCAGAAAACGTTTGGCACAGTTAAATGAAATAACCTTTTTATCAAAAATTGCAAAGAACAGTTTTTTGTGGAGAATAAAATTCCCTTCCAACCATGTCTCTTCAGTGGCGTACGTAAATTGGGATTATTTAGAAAAAACATGTTTATTATAGGTTTTTCAAAATTTTCTCAAAAACTACACTTTTTAGGAAAAAATATTAAGTATACTTTATTGTAGAACATAACATTTTCTTTTAAAAACTTTATTAAAATTTCGGGTTGTTGCCATATTTAAGGCTTCAGGGGCGTACTAATATAAACTTATTTTCAAAAATAACTGAAATAATCAGTTTCTCTTGCATATTTAAAGATCTTTTCTAACTAAGATTTTCAGAAAAAAATGTGCCTTTATTCTTTATTGAGGATAAGACAATTTCTTTTTAAATGATATATTACAAAGTGAGGTTAATGTTATAATAAATACTTCAAAAAGCTTCGTAATTTATACCTACTAAAATAAAATGTTTCCAAATTAAAATAAACTGTTTTTTGATTAGATTAGATATTTTGATTTATCTAAATAAGTTCTTTAAAGCAAAAAAACACCGGTGGTTATAAGGGGAGGGGGCATAGGGGCCATGGCCCCCCCCTAAGCAATATTTTTGTGCAGAAAGTAACAGTAAAAATCGACAAAACAAAATATTAAAAATACAAATTTACCGTATCAAGTCGAATTGACCTGTCCAGTCGATGTGGACCCGCGGCCGTACTTTCGATCTTTTGTACTTTCGACCTTTTGTACTTTTAACCTTTTGAACTTTCGACCTTTTGTTTTTTGATCTTTTGTACTTTCGACCTTTTGTACTTTCGACCTTATTTTTTCGACCTTTTGTACTTTCGACCTTTTGTACTTTCGACCTTTTATCCGCCGCTCTTTATTATCCACCGAAAAGTTAATAGGACACAAAATTGATTAGTTTGGATTGATCTTAAATAATTTCTTTAAATTAAGACCACCACTGGAGCGATATATAAAAAATAACTTCCACTTTGTTATACACCGTTCATTGGCTATGAAGAAGTATAGAACATATTTTATAATAAAGAGCTTGGTTTTTAAGAAAATTGAATAAAACTTATGAAAAACATGTTTTTTTTTAATGATTTGTTGAAATCACCCCCATTGACGGACGTCGCTGGAGAGTTTGCTATAAGTCAAGCCCCACCGAGTTTCACATTTTTAAAAAGGGAATTTCCCTGTCTACAAAAAAGTGTAGAACAAGTTTTTTCATGTTAAGCTTAGTTTTTGAGAAAATTAGATAAAACTTGTAACAAAAATGGTTTATTTTCTGTTTTTTCAAAATTAATTTAATTTACGGCCCCTGAAGTTTTATTTATAAAACCGATTTAATCATGTTATACGTCATTTTGAAGAAAATTTTATTGAGTATACCAAAATGTAATACATGGTTTTCTGTAGATATTAGTTTTTAAATAAATTAAATAAATCTTGGAAAAAACATAGGTATTTTTTCAACTTTTTTTAATTACTTCAATTAACGGACGCCGCTGGAGAGCTTGTTATTAGTCTAACTTTATTAAGTTATACCATGTTAAAAAGGGAATTTTATTGTCTACAATAAAGTATATTATACATTTTTCTCTTAGAAGCTTAGTTTTTAAGAAAATTTGAGAAAACCTCAAACTTTCAGATTTTGGGTGTCTGGGGGGGTTTTTGGAGGTTTTTGCAGCCATTTAAAAAAAAAGTAATATGTTATTATTTTTTAATTATACAAATATCTATTTTGAATGTACACCTGTGACAATTTGGGCTTTCCAGCGGCAATTTATAATTCCGCCGCCATTTTGGCCGCCATCTTGGAGATCTCAGCCCCTGTCAATATTTCGAGTTGGCAACAGGGATATTCGGATTCAGCGGGATCAAAATAGGGGGAATTGCCAAAAAGTAATATAAAATGCTTCTAGAAAGTGGATTTTCCCGAATCTTGCCTGAACTATTAGGGATGCTCAAATTATACGCTCGCTTTTTTCAAAAGCAATTTATATTTATGATATGTAGTTAAAGGGTATTCTTTTGCAACTAAAAGGAACCAGAATCATTAGTTATGATTCGCTTAAAGGACTGTAGCTTCTAATATTATGACACACGTCTATATAAGACGTTTAGCCTTCAGGGGTTTTTGAAAGCTAGATGTTAGTGCAGGCGCTGGAGGTAGTTGAGTGTGCAAAATATGAGGACCGCAGTTTGACAATGGATTCTAGCTGACAATAGGTTACAGATTAACGATTTGGATGTTGCCAAGCTAGGGTTTGGTCCAATTTTTTAAATCCTTTTCAAGGGCGTCAACTTATTTAAATTTTCAGAAATTCGACTATAAGAGGAAATAATAAAAAAAAATTGGACCCAAAACTGGCTTGGCAACATTCAGATCGTTAATCTGTGACCTATTCTTAGCTTGAATCCATTGTCAAACAGCGGGTATTTTGCATACTCAACTACCTCCAGCCCCTGCACTATGTATGCGTCTACATTAAAGAGACAATAAGTTTCCTATCCGATAGAGTAAATATTTTATTTTTAATATTTCTTGATTTTTACCTACCTTTGTTTAAACTTTCTTTGGCAAAAATCGCACTCGTATCCTTTTTCCAGCCTATGCGTTCTGTACTTGTGGTCCCTCAAACTGCGCATGCTTTTGCAACTCACGTTGCATATATCACAGTAGACTATATGGCTTGTGTGCACATTCATGTGGCTTTTTAAGTTGGAAGAGCTACAAGCTACAACAAAAAAACTGCCTGTAAAAATGACTTACACACATTCAATTTATTCGAATGTCAAATGTCCCTTTTATATGAAACATACCAATTTCTAGGGATATATTTGGCTAACTGGTGGTAATACTGCATCAGGGCTATCAAAACGGACGGGCCATGATCCTCCACTTTGTTGACGTCACATCGGGGGCTGATTTTTTTTAATGGTCACGTCACGACACAGCTGATTCTCTTTAAAAAATATTGAAGTTGGAATGACGGTTCATGAATAATTGATTTCTGTTTAAATAAAGCCGGTTTTGAGATTGTTTTTACTATATTCTTGCAGAACAATTTTTTTAAAATGTATAGTAATCTTTAATTTTTCATAGCCGTTTCATTAGCTCACACAACAATTAAATTTAAAGCAGAAGCGAATGTGGTACAGATAACAAAGTCAAATACATGTCAAATATAACAGTTGTCATGCGGTACATGGCGGGTAATTTGAATTCAAAATAAGGAATGCTAAATCCTGAAGATTGTAACCTTTTAATCATTTTGCATCCTTACAAAAGGTTGATGGAATATCGGGATGTTTTCTGAGAATATTTCACTGAAATTTCGCGGAAATATGTAGTGCCATTTTGAAAATATCATAAAAAAACGTCTGACCTCCCATAAGACCCAATGTAAAAGTCAACCCCCGAGAACAGCTGATTTTTTCAGGGTCGTGGCCTCTATTTGTTTTTTGGCCTTGAGTCGCAGCCTTCGTAAACTAACGAGCCACGAACCAGAAAAGGCAACATCGCAAATTGGCCGGCTGGTGGGCCGATATATACATGGGAGATATAAACATCTGCTATTTGTTTTGATTGTAGTTTGGCGATTTTGTATTTTTTTTTTGTAAAAACTAATAAACTGTGTTTAGGCGTGTTACATTTAATTTTTAAAACAAACAAAACATTTGGAAATAAATATCAGTGGCCATTAATCATGTTAAAAAATATGTATCAAAACCTAGAATAAACAGAAGAGAAATTACTTTTAAACAATTTGTGAGAACAACCCTAAAGTTCGAATCATAGTACCGTGAAGTAAGCAGTATGAAGTGAGCAGTAAGAAATAAAAATGGTTCCTTTCTTACTGCTAAGTTATTACTGTCAAGTTTGAACAACAGGATGTTTGTGGGATAGTTTCTTATGTCTGACTGCTTACTTTACAGAACTATGAATCTAGTTTAAGTGGTAACATGTTAATTTAAACTTTAAATGAACTTACCTTCTTTTCTATCTATTCTATTTAGCCTTCGTCAATCCATCTTTGGCCAAGTTCTCCAGTTTACAATACATTTGTTCCATCAATCGTCTTTCTGTCTGATAATATGACCGGCAAATTTCCATTTTAATTTTGCTACTTCTGCTCTGACATCCCTTACTTTTGTTTTATTTCTTATCAATTCATTCCTTTTTCTACCTGTTAGCTTTACATGTAACATTTGTTTTTCCATTGATCTTTCGGCTTTTGTTACATTATCCATGTTTGATTTTGTAAGTGTCCAGGTCTGGGATTCATAGGTAAGTACAGGAAGGATACATTGGTTATACACTTCCGTTCTGAGGTACTGAGGATATTTTTTATTTCTTAATATGTTGCTTAATTTACCGAATGCTGCCCAGGCCAATCTTACTCGTCTCTTGATTTCAGCTGTTTGCTTTTCTTTTTTCAGTTTAATAATTTGTCCCAGGTCCTATATATTCCTCTACTTGTTCTATTTTCTTTTAGATTGATTGATATTATCAGCATATCTTGGTGGTTCAGAATTGTCCGTTTACTTTGATGCCTATTTCTTCCCAATCTAAGCTTTTAAAAACATTTTCTAGGGCCTGGTTAAATAATTTAGGGAATATTGTGTCACGCTGACACCTCTTCTTATGCGGATTGGCTTGGTTCCTCTGTGGATTTTGATTAATGTTGTTGCTTCACTATATATATTGGCTATTAAGTCTGTATATCTGTGATCTATTCGGCTATTAATTAAAGATCTTTTACTGCCCAGTGCTCAATGCTATCGAAAGCTTTTTCGAAGTCTATAAACGCAATATATATATATATTTATATATATTTCCATACCCTCCCTTTCTTCAATTTTTTTTCGCCTGTCGTCAGGATTTTCTCTTACTGGAGGTTTGGGGTTTGACATATACTCGGGTTGAGATTCAAATAGCCGAGGTATTGCCCCATTGTTTAACTTAGGGAATGTTAGTGGCACCTCCTTTTGTTCTCCCTCTTTATCCCTAATTATCTCGGTTCTAACAACGTCACTTATGTCAAAATGTTTCCAACAAACCACTGAAGATGCAGTCACAACATAATCTTCTCTGTGTATGGCCTGAAGCCAAGCATTTTTTAGGTCATTTTCTTTTGGGAAGGTAAAGGTTGTTTTGTTACCCTCTTCATTAATCATAGATGCATCGTTACTTTTGCAACCGGGTACCCAACACTTTCGCGGTATGTTTAAAATTTAAAAAGAAAAAACAGACCAAAAATTCCAAACAAAAACAAACATCTAACCTCACTTATTACCGGTGTACAAAAGGTCTTTTTTACATAGCTTTTATTAAGTAGGTAATATAATTTTAAGTTCACCACACATCTCACTAAAACCAGAACAGTTGTTTTATTTGGTAACGCGATTTGAAATATACTAAAAGTTAACAAAAAAAACATTATCTGCGCGAAAACGGCCAGTAACTAGCGTGGTGGGCGACGCACGTGGACGAAAATGAACGGCCTCCACGCTGTGTTGCCGTTTCTTCTGGTTCGTGGCTCGTTAGTTTACGAAGGCTGTGCTTGAGTGCATCTCTCGGCCAGCGAAATCAGCCAGGTCTCTCGACCTATCCTTGTCGCATGCAATATGCAATTATTTGTACAGGGTGTCCCAAATTCGATACTTTTGAGGGTTTCAGATATTTATAAAGAAGATAGAACCAAATTGAAACTTAATCAAGAGATGATAATATGAAATATACAGGGTGTTCCGAAAGCAGACATCAATATTTTAACCACGTATTCTATTGCCCAAAATAATTTCTATCAACTAGGGTCCAAAACGTGTTAGTTTTTAAAATACAGGGTGTTGAAGGTGAAGTGTGATGGCGATTTTTGTAAATAACGTCGAAAACATATAAATATATTTAAGTGAACTTTGGTATAGTTATTCAACTTTTTAGGATCTATTTAACGATATAAGATTTGGTATTTAGTGTCTATAGGGGTGGGCAACACAGGGGGGGTGTTAAAATTTGCCCTAAATTTTTTGTTTGTTGGTTTTTCGTAGTCTTGACTATAGAAATAAAAAATAAGTTTTTCACATAAAAAAGGTGCTCATATCGAACCGCGCTACACTTCCAAATTTATACACTCGATTTAATAGATTTTGAAATTTTTGTATAATAAATAACATTTTATCGAAAAAAAATAGCCCGGCGCCGAGTTGGCCCGGCGCCCATTAGGCCCGCCGTGGCGCCCTGTTGGCGGCGCCGAGTTGGCCCGGCGCCCAGTTGTCCCATTTCGAATTGAAATTTTTAGTTCCGAAATTTCATCTGACTTCAGTATAACTTGTAGTCCACCCAAGAAGAGAAGAATTGAAGAAGACACTTGTTCAAAGAAAGAAAATATTTTACCTGGAAGGTACAACATTTGTGAAGTTGTAAGATAAAAACAATAATTTTTTTTACTCTTTTTTTTACTGAAGAGAATTTTGTGAACACAGTATACACAAGTAAGTATTCATGAATTATTTATTATTCAAACAGAAAATTGTTGATAAATTTTTATTTTTCGCCGCCACTGACCTTTTTTATCCAAGCCAATAGAATATTTTTGCGATGTTGCATGTGTCCGGACTTACCAAACCGAAATTCTATTTTCATCCCTGTCTTGCTCATTAAATTCTTACTTGTATATGGTCAATTGCGATAAAAGCTTGATATAATGGCAATTTAGACCCATGCCCAAGCTCCCTTTTTTTGGCTAATTTTATATGAAATCTCCCCTAGAAACAACTGAAACCCCTCAAAAACTTCAAATTTGTCACACCTGTCAAACAATTATACAACTTTTGTATTATCTTTCGTTTACACGCTTCTCACAAAAAAATCCCATTAGCATTTAAACCCACTAAAGGTAAAGTGATCAGGCAACAGAAAGGTTAAAATTCCAAAAACTAATGCTCATTGTTGCCAAATCATGCTTTAATTCTTAGAATATTTTTATTATAGGGAAATAAATACGGCAATATTTTCCAACTGTACAATACCTGCATAACTACATAAACTACACTTGTAGAGTCTTTGTTTCTGATGCGTAAGTAGATGCATCTGCAGAGATTCTTTGATCGAGAACGTTTTCGGACATATGTGACAAATAAGATTTTGCGCTTTCTCATGAACACCAGCAATGTGGGTTCGGAGGTGAGCTTTGGCTTGAAACCTCTTTGAACAATGTAAACATCTAAAATTGAAAAAAAAAACAAAGGGCTTGTTCAACGACGCAAGTGTGCAGACTATTCCCAAGTAGCAAGGGGTCATCAAATGACGTATTTTTTTTCTTCGAAAAGTGGTCATCTGGATGACCCGCAGGTCATTTATCAAAAAATGTTGTCTTTAAGGCGTCAGTTATTTGACGTTTTTTCGCCGTGGAGTTTTTGACTTAAACACGTCATATATTGGTCACTACTCATACTGCACACTTTGCCCAAGGGACATACACTCATACTTATATAGATGGTGCCCCAGTCAGTACTTGACCGGTTTTATACGGATTGTGGGGCTACGTATGTAAAATAAAAAAGTAATATTAAATCAAGACAAACTTCGAGGCTTCTTTCGCTTCAAGGTGGAGATGTGTAAGTCTAAGTTTAGGTCTATTTTGATCTGTACCTCACAGAAGAGTCACCTTCTGTGTCTAAGTTTCCTGCAGTGTTCTCAACTGATGGGAATATTTCATATATTTAGTAGTGTTTAAAAAAAGTCATAAATAGGTTTGTGTCTGATGTTCTGATTTGGTCCCAAATACGTCATATTGCTGACGTCTTTAAAACGTCTAAAAATGACGTCATTTTGGGTGTGTCTTTTGAACGTCATTTAAAGGTCATTTACACGTCAGATTAGAGACGTCAATGGTCATTAAAAATTACCTGTTTTTGACGTTTAAAAAACCTGACTGACCTTGCTACCTGGGTTATGTACAGGGTGTACCAAATTCGATGTTTTTGAAGGGTTTTAAGTGTTTTTAGGGTAGGAAAAAATCTGATCTACACTTGTGGCCCTTGATTTTCAAAAGGAGCTTAAAAGTAAAAACCGCATCTTTGTGCATTATGGCAAGCCGTTTTTAAGCTACAGGCGTTTTTAAAAAAGTCTATATTTTGGAAGGGGGCCTGTAACTTTTTGTAGCTTAAAAATGGCTGCTATATCAACTTAAGATTTTCTTAAAAATCGAGCCATGCAAGCGGGTGTCAGTTTTTTCTGTGTCCCCTAGAAATACCCGAAACCCCCCGAAAACATCGAACTTGGGACACCCTGTAGCTTGTCTAGATTTGAGTCAATTTTAGGATAATACAACGATTTGGCACCAAGGCGAGTTCTTTGCCCATTTTGTATTAAATAATTAAAAGAAGGGTATCTTTGTAAATATTTTGTATTGTTGGTTGTCAGGTCCGGAAGGCAGGACTTTGAACTGGGAATCCTGAAATTGGTTAGGTCATTTCTTCATGAGGTCCTGCACGAACACCGTCGATAAGTGACGCGTAAAAATTTACGTTTTACCTGCTATCCCTATTGCCAGAGCATAAAGCAAAAAAACCTTAAAAACACACTTTTTCAAGTTTAATTGTTTGTTTTTTTGTTTGTGTTGTGGGGGCAGTGGGTAAACAGGCATTTTCAAAGTGTGAATGCAATCGTTATGACTACTCATTGATAAGCAGAATATTAATTTTTACACCAATAACCAATTAAGTTTCGATTCACCAATTACATCTTTAATATTAGTTGGTGTTTAGAATGGAATAGAAAGAATTAAATTTTGATTTGGACCTTTTTAAGCTTAATTGACAATGTTGACATTTATTTTTATACATATTTATTAAGCTACAGAAAAAAAATAGCCGGTTAATAATTTCATTACCTTACTTTTTTTATCTCGTCATTTATAAGATGAAACAAAATACTCTGCCAATCTATGGGCACCTAAGCTCACACTAAGTACTGTAGTTATAGTGTACGTGTGAGCTAATATAACTAAAAACTGAAATATATTTTATTCAACTCCAGACTGAATTACCTTTCGTTTGATACCACACAAGCCATGTTTTGCCTTAAACTCTAATTTTTAAAATCTACCCCCACCCTTTTTTTTTAAACTAAAATGTATTTTGTTTAACTCCAGACTCATTTACCTTTTGTTTGATATCATACACGCCATATTTTCACTTAAACTCTAATTTTTGACATCTACCCCCACCCTTTTTTTTTTAAATAACTTAAAATTCATTTTGTTCAACTCCAGACTTAATTACCTTTCGTTTGATATCACACACGCCATATTTTCACATAAACTCTCATTTTTGAAATCTACCCCCACCTTTTTATGTGACTTGCGTTCGGTGGATTTCGTTCATTTTTTAATGGGACCACCACGGCCCAAGACTCAGCCTAGGTACCAAATTTCATTTACTTTCATACATACAGACAAGCGGTTTTTGAGTTATGCGGGTTGGTCGTTACAGACAGACATACAGACAGACAGACAGACAGTAAGACAAAAAAGTTTCAAAATCATCTGAAACTCAAAGATATATAAAAATTTTTGAAATCGGAGCAACTTTTTTTTTCTCGAAAAAATTAGGATCACCATAGCTCACACTACTATAGTATAGTAGCAGTGTGAGCTAAAAAAAGTAAAGAATGCCCGGCAAATTTTCTACTGTGGCTTAAAAAATTTGTCTGAAAGTCAATGGCAATATTGTTCCCAAAATCACAAGCTTCAATTTTCAAGTTTCAAGTTTATTTATTTCACATACTTTATATTACAGATAGTATAATACTTATTTGATTAATATTAAATTTTAAATATATAAGCGCCTAGATGACTTAACACCTGTATGCCCTTTTTTTTACTTCTTAAAAATAGTAATATTGAAATCTGTTCAAGTTAGTTCATAACATGCTACTTTAGAGTTTTATATTTTAAAAACTAAACAAAAAAAAACAACAGAAGAACACCATTACACACAAAAAAACACACACTCACACATACACAGATAGGTATAAAGAGTTTATCAGATTTAGGTTTTGAACAGCCTTAGAAATGTTGTTCTGTTGTTCCATATATATATATTTTTGTTAATTTAGAAAAATGTTTGTTTTTATGCTTATTTTGAGGTTTACTTTTTATGTTAATAGGCATCATGTTGTACACTTTTGGGCCCAAATATTCTAATGATCTTTTAAAAAATTCGCTGCGGCAGTGTGGTATACTGAGCATATTGTTGGCTAAATTTCTAGTTAAATGCTTATGTGATAGTCTTTTTTTATCTTCCTTTTTATGCATAAAACATACCAGTGAATGGAGGTATAGTATTCTTATATTGTTAATCCTAGAATTATAAAGAAGATGCGTGGGATATAAATAATCTTGTTTATAAATAATTTTTAGTATTTTGTTTTGAATTATTTGCAATGGTTTCAATGTATTGTCATACATTGCACCCCAAGCCAGTATACCATACCTTAGCAAGGATTCCACCAAGCACTGATATAAAGATGTTAGTAATTTTTTTGACAATATATTTCTTAAAACATAAAATCTATAAATGAGAGATTTTAATTTTTTAGTTAGATGTTCAACTTGATTTGTCCACTTTAAGTTCGAGTCAATACAGATCCCAAGATATTTTGTATATGGTACTTCCATTATTTTCTCTTCAAAAGTATCTATTTCAATATAACTGAAATCCGGACGTCCCCTATCGATTTTTGTAAAAGCTATGTAATTTGTTTTTTGTAGATTTAATGACAATTTGTGAACATCTAATCATGTTTTTATTTTTTTAAGGCCCTCAACAACCTTAGCCTTGACCTCTTCCCATGTGACACCACATAAAATTATAACTGTATCATCAGCATATGATACTATTTTAGCAATAATTCCCTGATTAGTTAATCCTTTTATGTAAATATTAAAAAATATAGGTCCCAGGACGGTCCCTTGAGGTACTCCTATATTAATCTTTTGAGGTGCACTCAGGGTATTGTTAATTTTGGTTTGCTGTTCTCTTTCCAGAAGGTAGTCTGTACAAAGTTTCAATGCAGTGCCTCTAACGCCATTAGATTCTAGAATGCGTAGCAAGATTTTATGAGACACCGTATCAAAGGCCTTGGCCAAATCTAGAAACACAGCTATACATTTCTTATCACTATTGGTGGTGTTAGATATTTCACTAAGCAAAGCAGCCATAGCATCGCTAGTACTAACCCCTTCTGTAAACCCATACTGATTTTCTGACAGTAGATTATTTGTTTTAAAAAAATTTACTAAACGTGCTTTCAGACATTTTTCAAAAATTTTCGCAAAGTTACTAATTAGACTTATTGGTCTATAGTTTGATATTATACTCTTTCTGCCTGATTTATGTATTGGGATTATAATAGATTTTTTAAAGTGGGAGGGTAAAGTTCCTGTCTTAAAAATTAAGTTGTAAATATGTTTGAGTGGTTCAACTATATATTGATGTAGATCTTTGATCTGTTGAACAGTGACCATGTCATAGCCAGGACTGCTTTCCGTTTTTAAAGTACCAATATGCTGTATGAGTTCTTCATTGCTTACAGGGGTTAAAAAAATTGATTTATTCTTGGTTTTGTAAGTCCGAAGCTCAAAAGATTTCTGCGCCTGCGCACTCCGTTTTTAATAATCATTTTCCAGAATTTTTGGGCGTCTCAGCAAAATAAAACTATGTACGAAAATTCAGCCTATTGCTTATCACTTAAAAAATAGACCGGTGTACTGTGGACTAAATACTATTCACTTACTTAAATTTATCGCTGTGCAAATTTTGATGGTGTTTCCAGCTCGTCGATAATACTGTTTTTCCACAAGTTGGACACACAATTTTTTCGTTATTTTTATTAGTTTTTTCTTTGAAAATTTTCACTTCTTTGATAACAATAGTTGGATTTGTCACTAAATTTTCCTTTTGATGCATGTCTTGTTCTTTATATTTCATTACCAACGCCTTTTCTTTTTCAATATTTACATGATCGGCTAGTAGCTTCTGAGATTTTTGACATTTATCTTTAAATTCTTTCCATTTACTTAAATCGTCCATGCATTGACAACAGATATGTTGGCTAAATTCATCATTTTCAGCTATCTAAAATCAACAAAATTGCATTTTGCGACACTTCATGCGGAACTATGGAGAACCCATATTATGGTAAAATAAAAATATTACGGAAGACATAACCAGGAAATGATGAAATTACTTAACATAGCTATTTTGTACAAGTGCTAGCTCCTCCCTTTAAACAAGCTTTCACCTATAGAGGTGTGCAATAATTTTTTTTAAACATTCGCAGTTTACTCAAAAAGTTAGCCACCTCGTTAGTTAATTACTCAGCAATTTACTTACGATAATTTCAACACAATCAAAAATCCTCTTATTTAAATTGTCACTTCCGCTAACTTTAATGGAATTCATTTCTTTGACTTCCACTAGGCACAGTCGACAATAGGAGAATGTCAGTTTGGCATTGGCTCTTTTATAGATGCCATTACCTAATTAAATAAAAATTCTTATTTATCTAAGATATTAAGAAATTCGTGTTAAAGATTAGGTCAAGGTGGGCGGTGGATAAAAGCACGGATCACCTAACAAAGGTGATCCGTGATAAAAGATCGAAAGTACAAAAGGTCGAAAGTAAAAAAGGTTCCACCAGACAAGCTTTTTTGTCAACACAAAAGTATTTTTAGCAATCAGCAAAAAGGGTTTACTTGGGGGGAATGCACAGTGACCTACTCGAACTTACTTTTACTTACCAACCATATTGACCTGTTGCTTTGCTTTTATGAAGTCTAGACAGGTGGTCTGCAGCAACACACTTCTCAAAAGCATTTGGGCAAGTCATTAACACATTATTGTTGAGCGCAGAGCGATGAGACTGGGTGCGGCTCTGGTAAAGTTTTTTATGTGTAATTTTAGGCCAAATGGCAAGTACCATTTAGAAGAGACATAAATGTTATATGTGTATTATAAAATTTCACAACAGTAAAAAAGTAGTAAAAATGACCAATATTTCAAGATTTTTGCCAATATTGATCATTTATGCCAAGTTTAAAAATATATACAGGGTGTACGGTAAGAGATACGAGTTTGTTTAAATGAGAAAAAAGTTGCGCTATTCTAAGCCCAATTGAATGCCGTATCAAAATTAAAAATATCTACAGGGGTTTTTAAAATATCGAGCAAAAACTAAAAATTGTGTTTTTTGAAAAATTGAAATATCGCCGCTATCTTGCAAACAAATTTAATGAAATTTGGTAGTTTTGTATAGGTAACTACGGCCAATTGAATGACGTTAAGAATTTTTTTCTAGGCCTTGTAGTTTTTTTGAAACCATAGCCAACTTTGCTATTTCTTACGACCGCCATATTGGATTTATAGTTTAATAAATAGAGCATAAAAGGAGCTTTTCAACCGTGTATAATAAGCCTATCTTTGAATGACGAAAAATGTAAATTTATTAAAAAAATAGTTTTTCACTTAGTTGGCTGTGAAGCAAATGCCGTAGTTGTGTTTGTTGTCATACCTACCTTTCAAAAATTTTTAATTTATTTGATGTATATGCAAATCTTTAAGCCCTTAATTTTGAATTTTTCTCTGGCTAAGAAATAATACCATTTCTTAAATCTATCTTTTATTTCTGAAACAAAAGTTTGCATTTATTATTTAATTTAAAATAAAACTAAAAACCGATAAGAAAGCATTGAATTAAATAAGCAAATGTTGGAAAATTCCACCGTTGTTATTTATGCAAATCCTGCATCGATGAATTAGAGACATGCATGCATCTTTAATCATTTGTTCAGGAATTTCTTCTAAGGTTTGAACAAAGGCTGCCTCAAGTTCTTCTATCGTATTATGAGTAGTACAAAAACTTTATCCTTTAAGTATCCCCAAATCCAAAATTCAAGAGGCGTAAGGTCCGACGAACGTGCAGGCCAGACAACTGGATCTCGATTTCCGACCCAGTTATTTCCATGTTGCTGATTCAAAAAGTCGGTTATGATTCTTGCATTATGTGGAGGTGCTCCATCTTGCTGGAACCACATGTTTGCTACATCGTGAAGAGGTTAATTTTCTAAAAGTTAATCAACGTAATTTTGTAGAATTTCTAGATATCGAGATGCCGTCAAATTATTATGAAAAATGTTAAATAGTATGTGTCCGTTTATGACTTCTAGCCATACATTCAAACCCCACCTAACTTGATGGTGCATCTCACGATTTAAAAACGGATTTTCATCGGCCCAGTACACGTAGTTATGTCTGTTAAACACCCCGCAGTTTGTAAACCTGCTTTCATCGGACCACAGAACCTTCAGCGGAAATTGAGGGTTTTCTTGTGATTTTTGTATGAACCAATTGCAAAACAAGGTTCTTCTTTCTAAGTCACCATCTCGCAGTGCTTGACTAATATGTGTTGCATATGGATGGATTTTTTAAAGAATTCTTTGAGCAATTAATTTGGGTACTTACTGGCTTACAACATTATTTTCCAGTTCAGGAATGGAGATGCGAGGATTGTCAACGACACTTTGTAAAACCAGAGCTTCAATATTTTCATCAAGTTGTCGATTAGGATTTTGTTTTTTAAAGGAACCATATTCAATTAAATTATTTCTAAGTATTCTGAAGATTGATAAACCTGGTTGTCATCTTTCTGGATATCTCTGAAAGTACAAGCTCGAGCTTTTTCAGCATTCTTATTACACAAAATATAACATTCATACATATCTACTTTCTCCCAATTTGGAAACCATTCCATGTTAAATTTGATTGATGACTCAAAAAAAATCTTAGGTAATTTAGAAACTTTAAAACTCCAACAGATAAATCAAATAAAGGACAAAGTTTTGACAGATAGTTACGTAGGTATGACAACAAACGCAACTACGGCCTTTGTTTCACAGCCAACCAAGTGAAAAAGTTTTTTAAATACATTCACATTTTCCGTCATTTAAAGATAGGCTTATTATACATGGTTGAAAAGCTCTTTCAATGCTCTATTTATTGACGTATAAATTCAATATGGCGGTCTTAAGAAATAACAAAGTTGGCTATGGATTCAAAAAAACTAGAAGGCCTAGAAAAAATTTGTTAACGTCATTCGATTGGCCGTAGTTGCTTATACAAAACTACCGAATTTCATTAAATTTGTTTGCAAGATGGCGGCGATATTTCAATTTTTCAAAAAACACGATTTTTAGTTTTTGCTCGATATTTTAGTAACCCCTGTAGATATCTTTAATATTGATTCAGCACCTGATTGGGCTTAGAATAGCGCAACTTTTTTCTCATTTAAAGAAACTCGTATCTCTTACCGTTTCCGAAATCCCCATGTAGTTGCTTTTATTTGGGACACCCTGTATATAGATCTTTGTCCAATTGTTGTGAAATTTTTAGGACATATACAACTTCTCTTTCGAATGGTACTTGCCATTATTGCGTAAAACTATACAAAAAAAAGTTTTATTTTTGGATTTTTCTTAAAGGTGACCAAAAGACACTAAAGGATTTAAGCTGAGAACTAGACTGAAACTTTTAAATGTATCACTTGTTCTTTGGTAGTTGATACAGGACCAGATTTATATACAATTTTAACTGGTTTCTTTACTTTTGATCTACTGTACTGTATGTTTGTACATTTTTTGTAAAATGGATCTGCCGGCAAAATGAATAAATCAATAAGAATATTTTCACACAAAAATTTGTCTGTGCTAATTTCATATTTTCGCCAATATAACTTTAAAGTCACTGTAAATAACACGAATCACGCTCAAAAGGCAATTTTTTTGAAAAAGGTAACAATTTGGAATTTTAGAAAATGTTAGATGGCACATAAGTTTAAAATATATGTAGTGTCACTCGGATAAAGCATTATGACCATATCTTGTAAACAATATAATCAATTCTAATATTCAAAAACATATTAAGAATAGGTGTAGTGTAACAATGAAAACAAAACAGTAATGTTTGCGGGTATGAAAAAAACTCGAGATACATCGATTTTTAATGAAAGGAGCCCTTTTAGAAGGATTTTTTTTATTTATTTATTTATTCAACACAAAATTGCACATACTACATATCACATATAAAACTTAGTTCGCCAAATGTATTTATTTTCTTTAGTAGTGTTGAGCAGAGGAACTTAATCCTGTGTTGCTTGTACATTACAACAAGAAAATAAATTTACAGAATTTAACTTAAAATAAATATAAATTTTATACAAAACTTATAATGAACTTAGTTACATTTTTGAAACATAGTTTTAGAACAAATACTAATCTTATTTAACCTAATCTGTGGAACAAATTATAGCCTAGATAAACTGAATAATGCTAATTAATAGAAAAAATGGTTTACTTCTTACTTTGTATAGGTTGTTAATTTTTATCAAATGACAAAGAAATTTTAGTCAGTAAATGGTACATTAAAAGGTCTTGATAAAATATTAATATTCAGATTTTGAGTGATAAAAATTTTTAGGTTCTTAATGAAATTTTTTAGAGGTTTTATTTTAATAGAAAAGGGAAGGGATTACTCCCATTGAGGGGCATTAAATGCAAATACATATATCAGAAACAAATTGGTGCATGTTAAAAATAATAAAATGTTTATAAAACATTTAAGAGACCCTTAAAATGAGGTGCCACCAACCTTCCCTATTTAAATAAACTAAACATACCTCTCAAATGAAGTGCATTTCACAAACATTAGAATTTGGCCAAAAGTTGTCCTCTTTTAGTTAAGAATTGACATGTTTTTTTCAAAATCTCATGTTTTATACCAGAAAACGGCTGTTTCATTTTCATTGTTATTCAGTTAATATAAAATCTGATAGTAAAAGTACCTTCACATCTTAAGTTTGCATTTGGACCAGCATCATGTAGAAGGTATGTCGTGTTTTCCTCATCAGCAGGAAGTCTACATTTATTGGATAAATGGGTATCACTAATCCTAAAGTTTCTGATATCTTTGATGTGACTCATGGTAAAAAGGCTTCAAAGTAAAAAGACTTTAACCAGTATTGGGGTAGGGCTGAAAAAAAATTACAGTATTCGGCAAGCAAAGTTGTTTTATAATTTTAAGTAATTAATCTATTCAAAAACTGTGTGGAGTTTAGGATTTTTTCACTCCTTTTCCCAAAATTACAACAATGCTCCAGGACAGAGAATTTAAACAATGTCAAAATGTTGTTCCTATTTTTATATTAATGTTTCTAATTTGAAATTGCATGATTTGCTAATAACAAACACTAAAGGAAACAGGCACAGAACACCACCAACTAGGAACTCCAATCTTACCTAACGAGAACCCCTTACCCCATCCTTACCCGGAAATGTTCGTGTATCAGTTGTTTTTGTTTCCTAAATCAGGGCTATCAACTTGCCTAAATAAACAAAAAACAGCTGACTGTGAGCACTCGGCGTTAAAAGCCAAACCCACATCCCAATTTATCAACTGCGCATTCGCTTTTCTCTCTCTTTTCTTCTCATGTAAACATATTTCGTCGACTAAAATCGGTACCAAAAAGGCTATTTCAAACGGTCAATTATTGATAAAGTTATTATTATCGGGCCTTAATTTTGCACGGCAAAAAACTATCTAATGAGACATTACAAACATTCTATATTTTTAAAAGGTTTTGTTTGCCTTGGTCAGCGATCGTATGAGGCTTCCGTAGACTTTGAAAAAATGTCAGTAAAAGCACAGTCAGCAAATGTGAAAATTTGTGAGCGGCTAGCTAAAAAAACAACAAAACGAAAATAACCCAACTTTTTGTCAATATTTTTTTAGAGATGGCTTTTACTTTGTGGAATCTTTTTGAGGCTTCAATATTGTGTTTAAATGCCATTTGTATATTGAGTGAGGAACGATTTTTAAGTAAAAGTAAGTACATTTGTATTTAGGTGGAACCAGGCCCGGGTCGGCGATCGGTGAGGAGCCCAAGGGGCCTTTTGGCTTGTATTTGGGGACCAGAAAGGATCTTAAAAAAAAAATGGGCTGATTCTATTTGGTGGGTAGGGTTGCCAACTTTGAATTTATACCTAGTAGACAAGGAAGAACTAACTTAAGGCACATTCTTAATTTTGACATTACCTACTTATTTACTAATAAATGCAAAGTGAAGCTTTTGCAATAAAAATGTGTAGGGGAGACTGGGGGCTAATGGGACAATATTTTTTCAATGTTTGAATCTTTGATTTATTGTTTACTAGGTGGCGGCACTCTTTCTTCATAACCTAAAATTTTTTTGGAGCCAAAAGCAATCCATTTTTTACTTTGTCATTGGCAACCTGTTTTAGAAGTGGTGAATTCTGAAAATTTTCATATTTTAATCTTAAATAAGGTGTTAAACTGCTGGTAAGTCTTAATATATATAGAGATTGCAGATTAATTATGTAAACATATTTTAACCAGAACATTTAACAGAGCTGTTTGTTATTTTAGATTTTTGAGTTATGTGTTTCTTGGGGGCTAATAGGACATGTCAAATGGAGCCTAACAGAACATGTCCCAAAGACACAGATGTCTTTCGGAGGAAAAATTGATAAATTTTAACATAACATTAAATTAAATCATTGTCAAAATCTTTGTACTAGATTGGTGTGGTAAATGAGATATTTCCAGGAGCCATTGAAGCCAAAAGAAAAAAACCAAATGGATTTAAATTTAATTATCCTGATAATAAAGATGAATTGAAAGTGACTTGACAAGTGAACATTTGATTTCAGTAGTATCATTTAAGGAAGATTTAAGTTTGTATAATGTGGAATAATGCCACATTTGGTTATAGTAGAGTAGTGTTTAGTTAGTTATCTGTTTTTTAGTAATGTTTTTTGTAGTGTACTGTGTTTCTAAGATTCAAACAGTTTTTTTTAAATTAAAATACACACATTTTAAAACAAAATAACCAATGTCTCATTAGTTACTTAATTCTTTCAGAAATAAAACACAAAGTTAATTTTTTCACTTATAGAAATTATGGTGGCAAAATGATCATATTTTTGATAAATTAATAATTTATTTGCATTGTATTGTAATAAAGTCAGTAAATATCCCATAAGACCCCAGTTGTGTCCTATTAGCCCCCAGTCTTCCCTATACTAGAAACTATTTAAGAATATTTAAAAAATCAAGTTATACATTTTTTTGCTTGAAGGTGAAAAAAAAATTGTTACTTGTTTTATTAGAATCCCAGTCCTCACTACAAGAACTTCTTCAGTAATAATCCTAAACTATCTGATAGTACCAAATATATCTACACCAAAGCCCCACTTTTTTAAAAAAAGTTTATTTCACAACTGAGACTATACAACCAATACCCCCTGATATAAAAATGTGGTACAAAATATTGACTTATACAACAGATACTAAAGCTTAGATCCTTTATAATTATTAATGAATAAATACTTACAATACAAAAAGAATACAAAAAAAACTCAAAGGGGGACAAAAACCCAAAGCAATTCTTGTATTTCTTTATTATTAGTATAAATTTAATATGATTTTTTTTTTCATTAATAAGTAACTAAGTCAAAATTTAGTGTAATTAATACTATGTAACCCTCTCCTTGTTTATATACTCATAGGGTATCAGAAAACAATAAAGATTTCTATTCTATTAAAATCCCTGAAATAATCCCACAAGGAAAAAAGTGCATGTAGAGAAATGGCTTGCACCCAAAAAGCGCATAATTTTTATAATTTGTCTGTAGACCCCCAAACTTTCGAGAAAATTGTGAAAAACTTGATCCAAGTATTGTTATTTGACATGGTGAAGATAGTGAAAATAAAACCAAACCAAAAATTATTTTGCTTTGTCTGCCACATAACCTGGAAACACATAAATTAACTTCCTCCCTTTGATTCAACCCTTGGTGGAGGAAGCAGGGCTTTTATCTTTGAAAATGTAATCCAACAACAAAAGCTGTTTTGTTAACATTTTGACTTTTCATTCCAGTGACTTTATATTCCCCATTAAGTTGAAAATGAAATGAATGAAAAAAAAAATGAAAAATGGTTTGTTTTTCTGGGCCCTTCAATAGTCTACTAAAATGCGTGAACCGGGATATGTATTGTTTTAGGGGTCTTGATATGCTACTTTGTTGGTTCTTTCAATAAGCAATGAATCTTTGTATTGTCGTTCAGTCTCGTCTTCACTGTAACTAATTTCTTCTGTTTCCATATGGATTTCTGCTCCTTTCTTAGATATAGATTGTAGTCTTTTAGCTTGATTAAATGCTCTTTATCATCACTAGACATTTCTTCTTTGGTTTTCATACAAACTTCTTTGCATTTTCCTTTTTTAGAAATACATTGTGTCTTGTAAATCCAATGACGTTCCTGGCTCTTTTTCTACAAGGTCCTTTAATGAACTCTAGAGTGAGTCAGTTCTGGTAGATTTATCCAGTATTGTTGGAGGCTGTTCTCCATACATTTCAATATTGGTTGATTTAGTAAAATTATATGCTATCCCTAGCGCAGGTTCGGGCCGAAAAATGCTTCCCTCGCTGCTTGGCTGCGGCCTCATTTCCCTCATGTCCCGGTATCCATACTAATGATTATAATACTAATTTTCATATAATAAAAACACATAATTGTTATTTACATATTAAATAACTCTGATTCAGAATTTCTGGATTCAATGATTTTTTACCTTCCTAGCCCGCTAGAGAAGATATTGTATTCGCCAAAAATGTGTTTATTGGGTGTGTGTGTGTGTGTATAACTCTGTCCATAACACGATAAGTCCTAAACCGCACAACCAATTTTCATGAAATTTTTAGGTAAAATAATATTCGATACTGCAACGAGCTGATTAGATTTTGGTCGAAATTCATTTATGCTAATGACAGTTTTTTGGCAGTTAAAAAATTTTAAAAATGTTAACTTTTTATCGGAGCGTCGCATCAATATGCGGTTTTCAGAATATTGTAACGCTTATGTTTTTCTAAAATTTTCAAAATAACCAAAACTTGGTAGGATATTTCGTTTCGGAGAAATTTACAAAAAACTATTTTTAAGGTTGATATAGCATAGAGTTTACTTAGACTATGCTAATGGGTTAGGAATAAGGTCACTCATCGTCAAGCAAGCTTTGCCTTTACGATGAGTGTCCTTAGTTAGGAAGGTATCAGATCCGTCATGGATCCATTTATTTTTATTTATTTAAGAATACTAAGACAGTTTAGGTGTCAAATGCCTATGTTGAGAACTTTATTAAGGTAACTAGAAGGTACTCACAGAATACCAAAAGGTAAGTTAAGTATAATATTGCTGACTTTGAAAAAATTTTTGAAGGTTGTAATGGTTGGTTAAATTTTCAGATAAAATAGGTAACTACAGATATTTTGGTGCAAGCATATAATAAAAAATTCTCTGCCAATACCTGGGTACCTAAGCTCACACTAGGTACTATAGATATAGTGTACTTGTGAGCTAGTATAAATAAAAACTGAAATATAACTCCAGACTCAATTGCCTTTCGTTTGATACCACACAAGCCATGTTTTGACTTAAACTCTAATTTTTGAAATTTACCCCCACCCTTTTTTTAAAAACTAAAATGAATTTTTTCACTTAAATTCTAATTTTTGAAATCTACCCCCACCCTTTAAAAAAAAACTTAAATTTATTTTGTTTAACTCCAGACTCAATTACCTTTCGTTTGATATCACACACGCTATATTTTCACATAAAATCTAATTTTTGAAATCTACCCCCACCCTTTCATTTAGCTTTGTTCATTTTTAAATGGGACCATCTCGACCCAAGACCCAGCCTAGGTACCAAATTTCATTAAAATCGGGCAAGCGGTTTTTGATTTATGCGCGTCGGTCGTTACAGACAGACAGACGGCGCGACAAAAAAGTTTCAAAATCATCTGAAACGCAAAGATATATAAATTTTTTTGAAATCGGAGCAAATTTTTTTTTCTCGAAAAAATTAGGATCACCATAGCTCACACTATAGTATAGTAGTGTGAGCTAAAAGTGGACTTATTTCGATCCCAATCAGATACTGCATTGAAATTACAAATATCTACAGGAATCAAAATATCAACCAAAAATGAAAATTGTGTTTTTTGAAAAATTTTAAATGCAATTTTCCTCAATTTGTATTTTAGTTGGCTGGGGTTCTAGCAACACAAATGTCCATGGGTTTGGTGAAAGTCCCTCAGCAAAGTCACAAATCTTCAACCTATTGCATTCCATTAGGACTGTGGCAAGAAGTGAGTAATTATTGAGCTTATCATAATATTAAATTGTACGAACTTTGATCACAGAGTAAAAAAACCCTTAGTTATTATTATTATTATGTCTTACCAAACATTTTTTTTTTTTTAGTTCCCCTTATTCTACTGAATATACTAACTGTGATACTAAAATTAATACTTGGATGACACAACTAAGGTAAAATACTTTTAGCTGTTTGTTTAATTAAGTTTTAAAATTATTTAAAAATATTTTCTATAATGTAACAAAAATAATAAAATAAAAACTGTACTTATTTATTAAAAAATGTCGAGTTATTTTGCAGTCCGTGACTGATGATTTTGCCAAGCTAGCAAAAATGTCAAATGTTTTGTTCTTTTTCAATTTAAAAAATAAAAAATGTTCTAAACTCCTTTGTCTTTGTGGACATCCTTCCATCTGAAGTAGAAAAAGCCTTAGGTTTAGTTCAAATAAAAAGTGAATGTATAAAAAATATTTCGCATGAAATTTCAGCATACTTAGACTATATTTTTAAACTCTAATCCTTTCAATCCGGAATATTCTCTGATAGGTAAATGGACGTTTAAAAATTGATACAGGATACTTTATTAGTGGTAAATATCTTAAAAATTAAAATCAAAAAAAGGAATTTAAAACCCGGATAATTCGCGCACGGATAATCGGGGTTCTACTGTAAAATTATATTTTTTTTGTAAAAGTTCCGACTTTATTTTTTTGTTATATCTGCAGCATGATTTTTCTGAAGAGGACTTAATCTATCTAAACTTTTTGTCTGTAACAATTTTTTTAAAACTTTTTAGTAACAAGAAATTAAGCCTATCTTCCCCCAACGACTCATTTTCCAATCTTCCCCCAACAACTCTTTTTTTCCAAAAGGTTTTGTCTAGATTTTTTTCAAAAAAAAAATAAACATCGAACATTTAAAAAAGGTCAACTTGAAGCCTTTTTCCTCGAGGTTACTAGTCACTCATTTAAGTTACTCGAAATGACGCCACGGTGACTCGGAGTAACCGCTGTATGACGTCAGATGTGGATGACATTTCCAATTGTTTGTTTTTGTTTTTTTTTCAGCAATTTCCGAAATGCAGAAAATAATTCATTGTTTCCACCAATGCATGCCCACCCCGATTCAAAAAACGTATCACGGGCCATGGATTTGCACCAGTTTTAAATGCAGCGTTACCTCATGCGTTTTTTGAATCGGGGTGGAAACAGGGTGCTCCTTTGGTATTCTGTGGTAAGGCCGCAGTACCACAGAACACCAAAGGCAGTACATTTTAAGACTAGTTGCAGTTAAATTGATATAGTACCAACTTCAAGGGATGTGCTTCATTTTCTACCGTTACCAAACATAATTCGTTGTTAATATATATAATAAAATCAAACATTTTGAAAAAAAAACGATCTTTACCTCAAAATATTTCAGCAACCACGTCTGCTAGGCTGGTTACACTGTGTGGTTACTCGTGACGTCATAGTTAGTGTTTACTCTGCGAAGAAAAACAGAAAACGAGTAACCAGGTTACCTGGTAACTTGTAGTTACTGCGAGGAAAAAGGCTTTTGGTCAGCGGAAAACGCGATGACGTCACTGGAGGCGAAAATAATAATCACATGTAATCAAAATCGGTAAATCGGCCATTTGGCTTTATGTCATGTTTTCAATAAATTTCATTTTTATCAAGAAATGCTAGTCGTGTGTTGAACGTTTGTGATACATTTCTTATATTAAAGATAAACAAGCTCGAATTTCATCAGCATTGTTCACGAAAATGTGCTAAAAAATTCATAATTTCCGCGCGTATTATAAAATCCTCTGCAAGAAAGGCAGGAAAACCGGCACCTCCACCAAAAAATTACTTCCGCGCGGATAATACGTTTGATGGACAGGCAGCTTAACTCTTTAAAAGTAAATCTACCACTTCTTCGAAAAAAGTTTTTTTTGGCACTCCATTTCTAGGAATACTTTTCTCCAGAACAAGGGAAAAAACTCTTTTAGGTATTTTGATGTTGTCGGAAAAATAAAAACTCGCTTCAAACCAAAGATACACGGAATAAAAACACGGGGTATTTGTTAAAAACACAAAAAGTTTGGTATTTATAAGCTTCAAACGCTCCGAAAGCCGTTCGTTTTATTTCAAGCTCTATGCTTGCTTGCCGCTCAAGCTCTGCTCCTTCAACTCCGTGTTCGAATAAACGAACGCAACAAGACGTGAGCGGCACGAAGGGACTGTAGATGACGTATCAGTTGACGGTCAGCAAAGCAACTGACCAAATCGATGATAAAATCCTTTATCTATCAGCAAAGCAACTGTCAAAATTTTGGCGCGAATGCTGAAAATGTTTGGTTAAGTTTTGATAATTTGTTGTTTTTTCGTTTAAAATTTACATTTTATATTTTTTTACCGATTTGTCCTGTTTTTTTCATTAAACAGTTTTGATTTGTACCTGTTTAATTGTCTTGTATTAGTTGTAAACATGTCTCAAAGTCCAGAAACGGTAAGCACCAAAGTTTCCTTAAACAAGTGCATTTTGTTCATTTCCTATTTATTACTAGCAAGTATACTCTATACAGGTAAAGCTCTATTTACACATAGTTCTGATAAGCGGACAATTCTCATATCCGGACAATATTGCTTAAAGCAAAGTTTTAAGTAACAGTATTTAACCTTTCTCAAAAGCTGACAGTGTCTACAAGCAGACAAAAATGTTAGAGCCAAGGGGTGATCGGCTGTCCACAGTATGTGTACAAAAATTGTCTACAGGACTCCACAGGTCACTACACTGTAGGGCCACTGCACTATCCAGAAACACAATTTTTGGGAAAAAATAAATTTTCCAGTGTTTTTTGAGAAAATAAATAAATAAAACCTTAAAAAACATGTAAAAAACAGGATTGTAACCTCACTATAATAGGGCTGTCTAACAAAACATATGATCAAATCCAAGATGTCTTCCATGGGACAAACAAACCGATTTCCCATAAGCCGTAATGTTAACAAAAACGTAAATTTTACAAAAACGACAAGAGCTTTAGTCTCAAAAATTAATCAGTTTTAAGAATAGATCCTTTGTGCATATGAGAAAAATGCGTTTTTCTTAAAAATATTAAACTAAAGCGAGAAAATCTGAAATAAAAGGGACCATGTTTTCTTCAAAAAAGTAGGTTATGTTTTTGTTTATTTTGTTTTTTTTTAAACTTTTTTTCTAGTTTTTTCACGTATTTTGAATTATTACATGGGCGCACCAAGGGGGCGGGGGGCTAGGGGGCCGGACCCCCCAAACCACATATTTTTTTAGATAACCACATATTTTTTTAGATATTTTCCATATATTTCATGAGTAAACAGAAAAAATAGCATAAAGTACATCATGAGACCTCTGGGGCCCCCCAAAGGTTTTTGAAGTTTTTTGACCAATGAATCAATGAACTATCAGCCCAAGGTAGGGGAAAGTAGTTCTATTCAAAGAGCTCACTTCAAGGCTCACTTAACAGAGACGAAATTGAAATAGACTAAACTTTTCTCATCAGATTCAGGTTTTCTATTAGGATCTTTTGTTGTACTTGACTAAACCTTTTGCTAAGTAATAGGCCTTCTATAGCATTAAACTGTAAAAAATATTTCACTATGATTTTTAGGTTTAGACAAAGTTTAATCACGGATCATCTTAACAAAGGTGATCCGTGGTTTAATTGTTTTATCCCTCCAGTAGTAAAATGAAAAAGAGGCACAACTTATAGGTAGGTCAGTCCAACAGATCAATATGCACATATAAGTTCCAACCAAGGTTGGTCAAGCAAACTTCTAATAAGTACTTTACAAAATATGTTTATTTAAAAAAATATAAGTAAACATTATATAAAAAAAAACTTGCAAAATTAAAATACAGTTTTTTCTTGTCATTGGCCTCACACACTGTACATCACCATATGATTTTCCATGAACTATAATACATAGGGCTTAAGTATGGTCAAATTCATCAGCTAACAACAGTAAGTACTGTTCAAATTTTACAACAGTACAATATTCGCTGTTGTATTACTACTGTTACTATTACTTTTATTACTGTTTTTTTATAACAATATTTGCTCAATTATGTATCTAAAAGTTTATGCAAATAAACATATACTCTACTCTACAATTGGGCGTAACAGCATATAACCCATTAGGAGTATTAGAACCCAAATTTTTTTGAGAGAAATTGAAAAAAATATCTGAGAGAACTTATTTGTTTTTCTTGTGGTCATCAAAGTCAACAAAGATTACTTTTTTATCCATCTATTATTAATGATGGCAAAAAATTTTTTTTTGCTAATAAGCTCAGTACAGTACCGGAGAAATTTCACAACAGGACTTGTAGTAGGTCCAGTCAGATACTATACAAATTTTACGGTGTACAAGTTTTAGGTGTCAAAAAGCATGGAAATAAAGGAAAATTTGCACCAAAATAGTTTAAGATAAAAAGAGGTTTGAGTTAGGGAGACTGTCAAACTCACCAGTTTATTCTAAACTGTTTTGAGGTCTGTAAAATAAATATTTATTAAAGAAAAAGAAACTTTGATGATACAGGACTTCACTCGACACTATACAGGACACTACACTACCAAAAGTTTATTTAAGGTTCTGTAGGATGGTGTACAAATTTGGTTCAGCTCATTATTCACACTTTAACCTCATATTGTTTTCCTTTTCTTTCTTCTCGGGACCCTTTTTTCAACCATCATTTTTAAAATTTTTCAACCGTTTTGAAACAATGGATGAATGGATATTCAGGAGATACCCAGTCATGATCATTGCTGTATTGTATTGCCTAGAATGGTAAAAAAATCATAGTGAAATATTTCTTACAGTTTAACACAATTCTATGTTACACTTCTGCAAAAGGTCCACTCAAGCACAAAAAAAGATCCCAATAGAAAATGTTGCCAAAATGGCAGTTGCACATTTATCCAAAACAAACCTGACAAAAAACTTTCGAATATTTCAATTTATCCTCTGTTAAGTCAGGTAATAGAGCACTTATCCACTTTCTTTTCTCTTCTTTGAGCTGATACCTAGTTCATTTAAATCAAGATGATTTTTTAAGGTCAAAATACTTGGCATTCCATCAAAACTAACATTATCAAGCTCTCCCCAGCTGCCACAATTCATAACAGCACAGAAACTAATAATAATGATTCAAACTGAGTAAAAAACTGGAAAAAAAGAAAAAAAACAAAAGTAAATAAAAACATAACCTGACTTTTGAACAAAACATGGTCCCTTTTATTTGAGATTTACTGGCTTCAATTGATTTTTTTTAAGAAAAACGCATTTTTCCCATGTGTACAAAGGTTCAATACTTAAAACAGCATCTTTGTTGTAAGTTAAATCGTTTCACTTTTTTTAAAAATTACGTTTTTGTTAACATTGCGGCTTATGGGAAAACGCTTTGTTTGTCCCATGGCGACCATCTTGGATCGAAAAACAGCTGATCGTGACAGTTCGTTAGACAAGCTAATTTTGACTTCTTTTTTTTTTAACCCCATCAAAACAATAATTGCCAATGTTTTGCAATGTAGCCATGTTTCTGCAAAAATAAAGAAAATAAGGAAACAAAAATTATTTATTAAATCTATTTTGATCACACCTAAAAAAATAAAATTAACCAGACAAAGGCAAAACAATCAAGGCATCCCAGATCCACCAAAACCAATCTTTGTACAAATAAAATCAAACTTATCCTGGTCTGAGCCTTCTCTTTCATTTTATTGTCTCAAAAAATGTGAAACCCAGAAAGAAGGGAAAATCAAATCAAAATATTTTATTTTACACATAGCTACCTGTGATGTGGCAACCTGGCATTTCCAGTGCCCCTATTCTTGAACTTCTGTGAGTCGAATGGAGGACTCACAGGCACAGAATTCAACAGTAAAATCCCAGCAAATGGCCCAAAGGCATTTTATATTAAAATTGAAAAGTGTGGTCTTTTTAAAAAGCAATTTTTTAAAAAATTTTCTGTACCTAAATAAGTTTCAAGATAGCTAAATTCCAGTTTTCAAAAAGAATCATCATCAAAAAATGTCTAGTGTCCGGATAGTGCACTGAAACCTCACATTATTCTACATCAATTTTTATAAGCAAATCTTGTTTAGCTTTTATGGTTTTAAAGAAACAAATAACTTACAGTTATCAAGGAGTATCATTTGTTTATTATTTTCCAGGTTTTTTAATCCAAGGGGCGATCAGCTGAGCCAAATGTGTACACCATCCTACAGAACTTTAAAAGAAAATCTTTGTCCTGTAATTTTCTGTGGAGTCCTGTATGGTCCTGTAGACAAAATTTGTACACCTACTGTGGGCAGCTGATCACCCCTAGTTTTAATCAAAACTAGGAAAATTTTATAGGTAGATATCGGCATTTTAGCTTAAGGAAGGCAGTATACAGGAGATTATAAAACACTATCTGACCAAGAATTTATTTAAAAGTCCTGTATGATGGTGTACAAATTTTGTTAAGCTGATCACCCCTCAGAACTGTTGATGTCAGCTTATGACAGCTTTAACTGTACTCTTAGGGGTATTTCTATTCACTGACACTGTTTTGGTGCTGTGAAAAAATTGCCTCAGTGCAGTTTTAAAAGAATATGAATGTGCATGAGTCCAACACAAGCTAGGAGAGCCTGTGGTGGAAAAATCTGTACTGAGTGCAACACTGAACTTGTCAGTAGTTAAGAAGAGTAGAAAAAATTGCACTAGTTTTCCCAAAAGATTTTGCCATTAGTACATATCCGTTTTCCTAAGTCACCTTTTTTCCTATCGATTTTGGTTCTGGTATTCTTGTTTCCTAACTCCCATTATCCACATTCAAAGGAGGATCCAAGAGGAAGAACTATAGCCAGCAACTTACAAAGGAGAATATAAAATAACTAAGACTGTATCTATTCTCACTCAGTCAGTACTGGCCACACTCTGCTACTTTAGAATAGACTAGAATAGAATAGAAAAACTTTTATTTCAAAAATATGTCACTCTATAAAAATTGTATAAAAAACATAAAGAAATTCCAAAAAAATAGGAGGGAAGCTACTCTCTTATATCCCTCCCGGCCTCAGTATTCCCAAGCAATTCAGTGGGATCTAGGTATGTATTAATCAACAAATCCCTACATATCTAGAAAATTTTGTAAGCCATAAGGCTCCAAATTAACCAAAAGCTTTTTAACACCATTTTTATAAGTAGTTTTTATACTGTTTTGTTTTACACTCGGTAACTTACTGTAAAATTTTATACACATGTAATAAAGGGTTTTTTTAGTGAGTACCAATCTACTGTACTGCACAATTAATTTTTTGGGACATCTATTTTAAACTTTAGAAGTTTTATATATGATAACAAAATGTTATAGTTTTTTGGGAATTTTTCATTGAAATCTACACTTTGGCGACATACATTGGAATGCTAAAGAAAGTAATGAGCATAAGAAGCCCAAAACTGTACAACACAAGGTCCAATTTCAGTCTTAGTTTCATTGAATTGGCCTAGTTTAAAAAAGCTGTAGGGAAAAGTTTTTAAGGGTTATGATTTGCAAGGTTTAGACAAATCTTCCATCCTTGTGGGACCTTAAAAATCTACTGAAACCACTTTTCTACATTGGTAGAAATGACTATCAGTTCAAAATGTATCCACTAAATTTTAAGAAGAGTACAGGGCTCTACTCACCATTGAGTCTGGGAGTGAGACTGTAGAATCACCATTGAGTCTGGGAGTGAGACTGTAGAACTAGTTGGATAAGTTAATTGCTCAGGTAAATATATGTGTTCCACATATGAGATTAATAGCAGAAAAATTCACTCGACAGATACCTTCAAGTCTTTGTTTATTGGTAGGGTATGTACTATCATGAATTTAAGCTCTCCTGAAAGTTCCTGAGAGTAGGCTCACACAGTAAACAGGGAAGCAATTGGGGGTTGAGAACCTACTATACTTAAAATTAATGAGCATGAAGTTAGCAAAGCACACATAGCAAATCGAAACGCGACTAGGTGGACATTTTGCCGTTAATTAGTTGTGGAAAAATTAATTTTGTTGCTGTTAGAGAAGCACCCTCGTCAAAAATCGCTTAGACATGACCTATCGAAATCGAATATGGTGGATAATATGCTGCTAATTAGTCGTTGATTAGTTGTGAAAAAATTAATTTTGTCACGTTTATTTTTGAGTGCTTTTTTGGGTGCTTTGCTAACTTCATATGAATTTAGCGAAGAACCCTTGTGAAAAATGGCTTGAGACATCACCAATTCAAGATTCAAGATTTTTATTGTTTTTTATACCATTTATGGCACATAAACAAGAGAGAGACATCATCAATTGAAATCAAACACAGTGGATAATTTGCCGCTAATTAGTTGTTAAGTAGTTGTGGATGAATTGATTTTTTCGCATTTTTGTTTGCCGTCAACTTCATATTTTGTTAAATAAGATGCACCCTAGTTACACATCGACCGCTCGACAGTTGTTAATTGGTTGTTGAAAAATTAATTTTGTTGCTTTTATTTTTTAGTGTTTTTATGGGTGAGTGAAGCACTATATTTTATTTCGATAAGTCATGTCTAAAGCCATTTTTGACAAGAGTCCTTCGCTAAATACATATGAAGAGGCAAACTACACACTATCTTAGATTTTGATAAAGCCATTTTCACCACTTCATATGAAGTTAGCAAAGCACCCAAAAAAATGGTCAAACTTCATATGAAGTTAGCGAAGCACCCAAAAAAATGGTCAAAAATAAGAGCCACAAAATTACTTTTTCCACAACTAATTACCGACATTTTAACGGCAAATTATCCACCTAGTCGTGATTCGATTTGCGATGGGTGCTTCGCTAACTTCATGCTCATTTAAAATTAGGTAACTAAAACCTTCAACTGCAGCACTTATTAGATTGTCTGTCAAAACTAACTAAAATTATTGCCTTTGGTATATATATATATATATATATATATATATATATATATATATATATATATATACTTTGTGGTATAACTGACCAAATTTTTCTTTAAATGTTTTTGATAAAATTGTATTAAACATTTTTTATTAGTTTTTTTTGGCTTCATTTTTTGCCAATAACTACTTAATTTTTATATTGCAAAAAATTTCTTCTGTGACACCATTTTCTCTGAAAAATACTTTAAAAAAAATTCTTATTAAAATGTACAAAGTTCTATCTGCATCAGAATTTATTTTCAAAAGGTAATTAATTTTTTTGCCTGCAGCACATTTTTTTTCAATTTTCTAGTAGTTCTTTCTGTTCTGCATTTTTTTCCATTTTTCCCAAATAGTACCTAATTTTTTAAAAATTTTCGTCTGAGGCGCCATTTTTTTGTTATTTCTAGAGTACTTCAAAGTACTTACTTTTTCCAAGATTTTGACCTACAGTGCAATTTCATTAAATTTTTCAGTTGTTTTCTTTATATTGCAATGTTAATGGTCATCTCACACCCCCTTACCCCCATCTCCTGTAGTTCTATTTTTCACATTATATGTATTAAGCCTAGGGCTCAAGCCCCTCAAAATAGCTAGGTTATTTGCACCCGTAGTAGCTAGTAGCTCTCTCTCTCTGCTCCATGACTTCCGCTATACTACTGTCGCAAATCGCAATTTGACATTTGTCTGACAGTTACTCTCTTGTGTCTTGTGTCCTTTTGTGAAAAAAACTCCAAGAGCAGTTCTTGAGAATATGTTTTGCAAGTGGCCATGCATCGTTAAATGTTAATATATTGGCAAATAAGTAATAATTTATTTAAAAAAATATATTCTGACAAAACTGGCTTTTAAAAACATTTTTTTTTGAAATATTTTCCATTATTTACCCACGGGCAGGCGCGCCAGCTATGTAGCTATTTTATTGTATTGGTTTTGTCATTTCCATTCCATTTTTATATTTTACCAATTTTATGTTGTGATTTAAAATTGAAAAAATTAAATGCGGTGTAAACACCGCTTCCGCTCGTGGAAAATTAATTAGCGCCCATGGGTTAAGGTCTCCTGATTTCAAAAATGTCTTAGAAACTTAGGAGAAATGCACCATTTTTCAGAGAAGTAAATGTGTCTGTGTGGAAAAATTGCCCTTTTTAAAATAAAAATGAAATACCCTTATTAGGGCTATCTGATTTCAGAAATATTAGGGAACATTGGCAGAAATATAAGAAGTCGCAAAAACTTCCAATTTCAAAAAACTTGTTTGTCATAAATTTAATACAGATCCATTGACAAAGCAAACAATGTAACTTATTATATCTAACAGCCTGGTTAACCAAAGAATAGTCATAGTATTTAATCAATTAAACTGGTTAAATCAAGTTTTTTTTATTTGTCAAACACACTGTGTTTTTTTTATTACAATCTAGTCAGTAAGACTAATTAGCAATTTTGTTTTAACGTAATTTACTAGAAAAGTCAGATTTAAACTTAGGGTTCACTCAACAGTTCTCCCCGCTTTGTTTAGTCTGTAACTCACAATTGTGTTGTGTTTATAGCATTATTTTGTTTTATGTGTAATTCACTTAGTTTACTAGCTCAAACGGCTTCACTCTTTTTAGTCTTCGAACTAGCATAGTATTGTCTAGAAGCTGAATTGCTTCCACATTCACATGCCGATGGAGTCTATCTTCATGGCTTTTTGCGTACTTTTTTATAGTCTCTGCTACAGTTTCGATTTTTAGATCTCGATAAAGGTCACTATTTCGAACGTACCAAGGTGCATTCACGATGTTTCTTATTACTTTATTTTGAAATCTCTGTACAACTAAAATGTTACTCTCTTTAGCACAACCCCATAGTTGAATACCATATGTCCATACTGGTTTCAGTATTTGTCTATAAAGCAGTAACTTATTATGAATTGTTAAATTGGACTTCCTTCCAATTAGCCAGTTCATTTTTCTATACCTTATCTCAAGTTCTTCTTTTTTTTTCTTAACATGTGCTTTCCAGCGCAATTTGGCATCAAGTGTCATACCTAGATATTTTGCCTGATTCGAATATGGTACTGGAATGTTGTTAATTGTTATTTGTATGTGATTTATATTTTTGTTTGTAAAATCAACATGAATTGATTTGGTTTCATTTAATTTTATTCGCCACTTTGTGGTCCAACTGTGAACTTGGGTGACTGCATCCTGAAGTTTTTCAATAGATTTTTCTACCGTCAATAAACCAGTATCATCGGCAAATGTTGCTAAGTGACAATTTTCTGGCTTTGGGATATCACAAGTGAATAATAAGTATAGATAAGGGCCTAGTACGCTACCCTGGGGCACGCCTGCTTGAATTTCTCTTAAATTTGAGCATGAGTCTTCCTGTTTTACTCTAAAATGTCTATCAGATATGTATGATTCCAAAATATCCAAATATTGTTTTGGCAGAAACCGTTTTAGTTTAAAATTAAGGCCTTCATGCCACACTTTGTCAAATGCTTGTGCTACATCTAGAAAAACTGCAGAACAAACTTTTCCCTCTTCTAGTGCTTTTTCTATTATATTAGTAATTCTGTGTACTTGATCTATCGAATGCTTGTCTCGAAAACCAAATTGATAAGATGGAATAATTTCTTGTCTTTCTATGATGGGTTTTATTCTTTTAAGCAATAATTTTTCATAGAGCTTGGATATAATTGGCAGCAAAGATATTGGCCTGTAAGATGACACGTCATGGAGTGGTTTTCCCGGTTTTGGAATCATGATAACTTCTGCAACTTTCCACAGTTTAGGTACATACCTAAGCCTAAAAGACGCATTAATTAGGTTGCATAGTTTTACGATAGCTTTTCTGGGGAGTTGTTTTATGACTACCCCGTTAATAAGATCATACCCTGGGGCTTTTTTCGAATTAATATTTTTGATTTCTGTTAATATTTCTTTTGGTGATGTAAGCTTAATATGGTCCTCGATTTGATGGGGTTCATTTAAATGAAAGTGTTCATCTGGTGCTTCGTGGGGCTGAAATGTTTTTTCTAAATGACTTGCAAAAATATCTGCTTTTTCTTCGTTACTCCTTGCCCACTGGTTGTTAGATTTTCGTATGGGTGGAATTTGGATAATTGGTCTTTTAAAATCTTTGGTTGCTTTCCAAAGGGAATAGTCGGTATTTTTATCATCTGTAAGTTCATTAAGAAAATGGTTAATAGAGTCATTTTTTATTACTAGAATTTCTCGCCTAATGCGCTGCGTCATGTTGTTGAGATTTGTTTTGTCCCGAGGATCACGGCTTTGCTGCCACTTTCTTCTTAGTTTTCTTTTTTCCAATTAATCAAGTTAAATCAAGTAAAATCAAACCAAAATTGGTTTAACTGAAGAACTTTAGAAGTGGGAAAACCAGCTTTTAAAATAAACTGTTTTGTAATACCTTTCTTGAGGCTTCCTGATTTTAGAAATGTTCAGGAAACCTTGCAGAATGAACTGTTTGAGAAAAGTCAGAAAAACTGCTTTGAACAAAAACAATAGTAATAAACTGAAAGGTGATCTGCTGAACCAAATTTGTACTTGCTTCGGGCAAGTTGCTCCTTGAAGATTGTTTTTTTAAATATTTTATACCTTCCTCTTGTTATATTATATCAATACACAAATTTATTCTAGCCTCGGGGCGAAAGTCCTGGTCCTTCTCCAGCACAGGCTTTAGAGCCCTTTGAAGATGAAGGAGCTTTATTGGGGGACTTCAATGAGAACGAAATGGAGGATGAAGATGGGGAAGAGTTGTTTGGTGATAATATGGAGGCGTAAGTTGTGTCAAACTGTTTTTGAACTCTGATCTGAAATAGCGCTGTTTTAAAAGCGCTGTTTAAGACAGCGCCGTTCAAAATATAAGTTTAGCGTTAGCGATGAATTGCGCTAGTATCAAAAAGTTTAAAAAAGCCTACATTTAAAATAGTGTAAGTTTAAAAGAACGCCATTTAAAAATAGCCTGTAACGAAATAGCGCCTTTTTTAAAATAGCGGCAGTATCGATAAAAAACACAACCTGAAGTGACACAACTTGAAGTAACCTGAATTGATCTGGCCTAACCCAACCTGACAACCTAACCTATGTTGACAACGCAACCCAACCTGACAAGAACCGACGTTAGGTTAGGGTGAATTGGCAGGTTAAATCAACCTAATACTACACTAAACCTAAATAAATTCTAACTATAAAATTTAAATAACTTAAATTTGTAACAATATGATGTAAAAGTTGTTAATTTTATGAAAATTGAATATGCTGTGGTTATAACTGTAAAAGGATTTCAATTAAATTGATAAAAAAAATATTTTTTTGTAAAAAGTTTAAAACTATATATAGCAGTTTTGTTCTCTGCACCAATAGCTTATACTGTTTTTAGTTGCCTGTTAGTGCTTAGTGCAAAAAGCAGTTTTTTTACAATTTAGGGACTACCGCCCCATGCCCCATCTAGATCAATATGATGATAGAATGCTTGATGAAGAAGAATATGACAACCTCTCAATCGGGGACCGTATGGCAGCGGAAGAGGAATTACGAAGGAGAGACAGAGAGCAGGGTATTTTAAGAAGAGATGATAGAGAGCTATTTTATGAGCGAGATGACGATGAGGTAGGTAAATCATTTTGAAGAGGGGATGAAATTAAAGGACGAATAATAAAAAAAAAGTTTTTTAGTACTCAGCTGAAAGTCGAACTTTTTTCTTATTTTTCATTCTTTAATTTTACCCTCTCCCTAGTTTGGTATTGGTGTTTATGGGTTTGAGTAAGGCAGGTTAATTTGTTTTAAAATCATTTATTACAAGTCTTTTGATTGTTGCCAGAGCAAATATACAGTGTCCCTCATAATGTTCGCAACATATGGGAAAAAATTTTATTTGTGAAATATGGGAAAAAATTTTATATACGATCAATCCTGCTTATTGAATATCCCAAAAAGACATTTTGACATTTGTCACATGCTCACTGTCATGGCGGCAAATTCAAAAATTTAGGCATGAAAACCCAAAAAGTGAGGTTAAATCGCAAAATATCGAAAAAAGTTATTTGAAAAAAGTGTTTAGAATGTCATTTTAGGGTCCTCTATGAAATTTGGAGCAATAATAATACAAAATAAGAAATACCCTATTTTTGGCCCTAGCCTTATTATGAATTAATTTTGTACAGATTTAGTTATTGAAATAGTTTAAGTAACGTAATATTTAATGGATAAAGGTAAAATGATTCCAAATTCTTAATTGAAGTCGTTCATAAAGTATTAAATAAAAATATCCGATTAGCACATGTACCTTTCTTGTTGCAATGGCCTTTTTTTTGACAGTTTGTAAGGTTTCCGTGAACTTAGTATTAATACCACAATAGAAAAAAGCCTCATCATCAATATTATTTAATAAATAATATCAATGACATTGTTCTTTTCCATTGTGGTATTAATACTAAATTTACGGAAACCTTACAAACTGTCAAAACAAAAGGCCATTGCGACAAGAAACGTACATGTGCCAGTCGGATATTTTTATTTAATTTTTTATGAATGACTTTAATAAAGAATTTGGAATTATTTTACCTTTGCCCAATAAATATTGCGTTACTTGAACTATTTCAATAATAAAATCTGTATAAAATTAATTCATAATAAGGCTAGAGCCAAAAATAGGGTATTTATTATTTTTTATTATTATTGCTCCAAATTTCATAGAAGACCCTAAAATGACATTCTAAACACTTTTTTCAAATAACTTTTTTCGATATTTTGCCATCTAACCTCACTTTGTGGGTTTTCATGACTTATTTTTTGAATTTGCCACCATGACAGTTGTCTTTCTAGGTTATTTAACAAGCAGGATTGATCGTATATAAAATTTTTTCCCATATCTCACAAATAAAAATTTTTCCCATATGTTGCAAACATTATGGGGGACACTGTATATTTTTTTCTTATAATTTTTTCCAAAAACGTGATAAATCCAGTTTTTGTAGTTTTTTAACGAATGTAAAAAAAATATAGTCCGGCCAGATTAAAATGAGGAGCAAAAATGGCTTCAATTAGCACTTTCTCTGTCCAGTGGCGTGCTATAATTTTTTAATCCATTATTATTAGGTATTAATTTTATATTTTACTCCTAAGCCTTTTTTTACTCCATACCTTATTTTGATAAAAAAGAAATATTATTTCAAAACGCTATATATTATTTTATTATATAGGTACCTATCTATTTCATTAGGTAACTGCGTACGAATCTAGAAACTTCAAAAAATACCAATTGATTTTCTAAAAATTGCAAAAATCCCAAACCATTCGAAGCCCAATAAAAGGGTGTGAATTGTGAACGGGCCGGAGTCTAATTGACCCAGCAGTAACAATAGAAACCCAATAAAAGGGTGTGAATTATGAACGGACTGGAGAAGATTTCGTTAAACGTACCAGACGAGTACCGTGTTTTCTTGTAATATTAAAATTTTGCTCATGGTAAATTTTTTTAAAGTGCTGTAAACAGAGGGAGATAGATTGAGTTTTTCTATCTCTTTTGGGCCTCATTTTATTCTGGCTGGATCATTTTGGGAAGACGTCATTGGACGTGCGTTGAGGGACAAGGAGAGATTCTATAATTTACCTCAATAGCTGGCCATACACACAGAGGTTGATCCGTCGGTTTGGAACGGCACAGATAAATCTGACCGTTTTGTCCGCAACAGTTTAAAACTGCTGCAATCCACTAACACAAAAAAAATCTTTCGTATCGATCCTTCATATCGGTCTGTGGCAGACATAACCGCGCGTTAGTGGGCGAAAACTCAAGATTTATCTGCCGGTTAAACCAAAACTGTGGAATTTCGTCAAGGCGAAAGTTTTATGCTGCACGGTATTTTAACCAAAGTATATGTAAAATGTTTCGTGCTAAAAAGCAGCAGGCTCTGTGTATGGGAATGATTATTAATATGGAAATAATGCATAGAGGTGTAAAAAGGAGACGTTCGAAGTGGGTTAAAAGTTATTTGCTTAAGAGGAAACTATTTAGCCATGACCTTCTATTAAAAGAGTTAAGAGAAAATGATCCAGACGAGTTTAAAAATTATTTAAGAATGGATATTAACACGTATGGCCTTTTATTAAATTTGGTAAGAGAGGATCTTACGAAACAAAATACCCAAATGAGAGAAGCCATTGGACCAGAACAGCGATTAAATGCTGCCCTTCGTTTCCTTGCCACGGGAAGATCATATGAAGATCTGAAATTTTCAGTGGGAATTTCTGCACAGGCACTTGGTTATATCATTCCGGAAACATGTGCCATAATATTCAATAAATTAAAGAGAAACTATATAAACGGTCTGCTATCCCTGGCACAGTGTAAACCGACAGACAAGTCTGCGCCGGTTAAAATATCGAGCGCGGAACCCACAAGTTTCGCCCGCCGATCTAAACTCACAGATAGATCTGTACCGGTTATAACTGGCGCGTGGAATGTCCACTAATTGAAAGACAAATCCGCCAGTTTGAATCGTGCCGTTCCAAACCGGCGGACCAACCTCTGTCTGTTGTCTCTTTCTCTTTCATAGCTTTAAAGTGCGTATGCACCAAAGTACATTTTGCGTGCGTTTTATTAGATTTCGACGAACCACAGAAAACCCGAAAATGCTGAAAACACGAGAGGCGCTTACCGCCGTCCCAATTGAATTCCTGGCGCACTTTGGTGTATACTCACTTTTAGACTAGTGCTCAAACCTAACTTGGATGGAATCCAACCTACTGTTTGTCTGCCAAGGAAATATATGACTCAAAATGATCAATAAGTCCAGCTTTACTTCAAACGTTTTAAATGTATCAAACTTTAATCTCAGTAGCGAACTGAAACTAATCAAACCAATAGGTGGCCATACACACAGAGGTTGATCCGCCGGTTTGGAACGGCGCAGTTCAAACTGACGGATTTGTCTTTCAATTAGTGGACATTCCACGCGCCAGTTATAGCCGGTACAGATTTATCATTGAGTTCAGACCGGCGGGCGAAACTTTTGGGTTCCGCGCTCACGATATTTTAACCGGCGCAGACTTGTCTGTCGGTTTACACTGTGCCAGGGACAACAAAGCGTTTTCCTCCAAAGTTAGAATATCAATACTTTGCCTTATGGGCACATATTCATTTATTATTATTTTTTAAGGTAGGTAGATTTAGAATTTAAAATGTTCATGGCCTTACACAACTTGCTTAAGAATTAATATATTTTTTTACCTTCATATAGTCTCTCTTTAATTTATTGAATATTATGGCACATGTTTCCGGAAGATATAACCAAGTGCCTGTGCAGAAATTCCCACTGAAAATTTCAGATCTTCATATGCTCTTCCCGTGGCAAGGAAACAAAGGGCAGCATTTAATCGCTGTTCTGATCCAATGGCTTCTCTCATTTGGGTATCTTGTTTCGTAAGATCCTCTCTTACCAAATTTAATAAAAGGTCATACGTCTTAATATCCATTCTTAAATAATTTTTAAAATCGTCTGAATCATTTTCTTTTAACGCTTTTAATAGAAGGTCATGGCTAAATAGTTTCCTCTTAAGCAAATAACTTTTAACCCACTTGGAACGTCTCGTTTTTACACCACTATGCATTATTTCCATATTAATAATCATTCCCATACACAGAGCCTGCTTCTTTTTAGCACGAAACATTTTACATACCCTATGCTTAAAATACCGTGCCGCATAAAACTTTCGACTTGACGAAATTCCACAGTTTTGGTTTAACCGGCAGATAAATCTTGAGTTTTTGCCCACTAACACGCGGTTATGTCTGCCACAGACCGATATGAAAGATCGATTCGAAAGATTTCTTTTTGTGTTAGTGGACTGCAGCAGTTTTAAACCGTTGCGGACAAAACGGTCAGACTTATCTGTGCCGTTCCAAACCGACGGATCAACCTCTGTGTGTATGGCCAGCTATTGGCGTCTTCAAACGCACGCCCCACAACCGTTGCTAAAACAAAGAACAGGGTGGTCACTGCGTGAAATCTGTCAGACCATTTTGGTGACGAAACAAAATACCAAACTCAAGCTGACCAATTTACGCATATATAGTAATATCCGGGGGATAAACAACTGTAGGCAGGAGGTTTACAAAATTTTGTGCAGGACTAGGCAGTGCTTGGGCAGGACTAGGCAGTACTTTGGCAATATTAGGCAGTACCCTAAGCACCGACAGGAAGTGTACATATGTTTTTCAGTTGTTCACCCCCTTAGTAATATCTAATTATGTGAAATTGTGTCAATACTCATTGTTTGTATAAAAAATTGATCAGCTCCTGCTGTGATAGCACGCAAATTTAGCGGGCCGAGATCATTTATATTAAATTTAGCTAAACTACTGTTGGGCTGCCAAAGTAACAGGCAAATATCGCGGATTCAAAACATCTGGTCTAGAATCTCAATTGCTTCCACATTCACATGTCGATAATTTTTTTGTGAAATAGTTTTCAAGACAAGTCACAAACGTCAAATTTGTTCAATCGCTGTCAAATGTTTGAAAATAGTTAGGTAATCTTAATATAATTTCTAGGACCCACGCTTGCGCCGAAAGCTTGCAGAAAAAGCTGCAGCAGGAGATATGGAAGATGAAGAAATGATAGGTAAAAATATCTGTTTTATGAAAAGAATAAATGTTGCTTTTTCTCTGCCAATTGATACACACCTAAGTTACACTACACCAATGAATACACATTGTGTATTCATTGACTACACCTACATACTGATATTTCGTTTTCATCGTTTTGGTATAAATTTCTTTTACTACTACTATGTCGGATTAGAACGTTTTTCTACGTTGTCCGACGCCTATTCTCCACCTCCTTCGATCCTGACAGTCATCTTCCGTCAGGTTTTTTTGACTCATTGATCTTTGGATTGACTGTTACAATTCCAGTTTAGGACGCCCCCTTTTTCTGCGCCCTATTGGTTGCCATTCTAGGACCTGCTTTGGTAATCTTGTCGCTCATCCGTTGTACATGACCGTACCATATCAGTTGCCTTTTAGTGATGTCATCCGTTATGCTTCCCTCGATTCCCATTCTTTCTTTTATGATCTCATTTCTTACATGATCTGTTCTGGATAGTCTCATTGATTTTATTGCATCCATTTCGACACTTTCCATTTTTGCTTTGTATTTTTTTGTTACGCGACAAGTCTCTATTCCATACAACAGCGTGCTTTTCACCATTGTTTCATATATGTTAAATTTTACATTCTTTTTTATCTCTCTACTCCATAAAATACTGTTAAGACAACCAATAACCTTGCTTTTACTATTCTTTTTTTTAGTTCCAAATTTCTTTTACCGTTTCCGAAATCCCCATGTAGTTAATTTTATCTGGGAGACCCTGTATACAATACAATGCGATTTTCGGTGTCCTTAAATAATTTTAAAAATCATCATTGCAACAAATGCTGTCAGAGCTTTGATTTTCAATTTGTATTCATTAAAAACAAAACAAACAAAAAACACATGTTGTACATATTTATTTAATAAAAACCACAAAAAAATTATTTTAGTTGGAAATGTATTAGATTTTTCAGACTCCTTCTTATTATATTTCTAGGGCTTAAAATGAGATTTTTTATAAACATTTCGCGTTGTCTTAAAAAAAGTCTTAATATTTGTATTATACTAATTTTGTTTTAATAGAATCTATTGAGAATCTCGAAGACACGAAAGGCTACTCTATAAAAGACTGGGTGGTAATGATGGGACCCAGAACCGAAATCGCAAACAGATTCAAGAACTTCTTGAGGACCTTTGTAAACAGCAAAGGTCAGAAAGTTTATATCGAGAAAATTAAAAGAATGTGTGAAAACAATCAGGTAAGGTCTATTCATTTATTTAAGAAACGTTTTGGTAGATTAGCATTTCCCGACATTTTCAAAATTTTACCATATTATTGTTCTCTAAAAAAGTTAAAAAATTTGAATATCTTGCAAATTAAGCATTGCATATTGTTGGAATTACGATACCTATTTGAAAACATTGCAGTTTCGACAATCCTTCATGTCTTTCTTATATTGCGAGATATTATTTTATAAAAATATTGTCATAGGATTTTTTTTAGGAAAAATGACATAATGTAATCAGAGGCTTGACATAACGTAAAAAACATTTTTTTTTTAATATAAAAATATAGGGTAGCGGAATAAAGATCGAAAGACAAAAGATCGAATACAAAAGATCGAAAAACAAAAGATCGAAAAGACAAAAGATCGAAATACAAAAGGTCGAAAAGACAAAAGATCGAAACCACAAAAGATCGAAAAACAAAAGATCGAAACTACAAAAGATCGAAAAACAAAAGATCGAAAATGCAAAAGATCGAAAATACAAAAGATCGAAAAACAAAAGATCGAAAAGACAAAAGATCGAAATACAAAAGGTCGAAACCACAAAAGATCGAAACCACAAAAGATCGAAAAACAAAAGATCGAAACTACAAAAGATCGAAAAACAAAAGATCGAAAAACAAAAGATCGAAAATGCAAAAGATCGAAAATACAAAAGATCGAAAAACAAAAGATCGAAAAGACAAAAGATCGAAATACAAAAGGTCGAAACCACAAAAGATCGAAAAACAAAAGATCGAAACTACAAAAGATCGAAAAACAAAAGATCGAAAATGCAAAAGATCGAAAATACAATAGATCGAAAAACAAAAGATCGAAAAGACAAAAGATCGAAATACAAAAGGTCGAAAAGACAAAAGATCGAAACCACAAAAGATCGAAAAACAAAAGATCGAAACTACAAAAGATCGAAAAACAAAAGATCGAAAAACAAAAGATCGAAAATGCAAAAGATCGAAAATACAAAAGATCGAAAAACAAAAGATCGAAAAGACAAAAGATCGAAATACAAAAGGTCGAAAAGACAAAAGATCGAAACCACAAAAGATCGAAAAACAAAAGATCGAAACTACAAAAGATCGAAAAACAAAAGATCGAAAAACAAAAGATCGAAAATGCAAAAGATCGAAAATACAAAAGATCGAAAAACAAAAGATCGAAAAGACAAAAGATCGAAATACAAAAGGTCGAAAAGACAAAAGATCGAAACCACAAAAGATCGAAAAACAAAAGATCGAAACTACAAAAGATCGAAAAACAAAAGATCGAAAAACAAAAGATCGAAAATGCAAAAGATCGAAAATACAAAAGATCGAAAAACAAAAGATCGAAAAGACAAAAGATCGAAATACAAAAGGTCGAAACCACAAAAGATCGAAAAACAAAAGATCGAAACTACAAAAGATCGAAAAACAAAAGATCGAAAATGCAAAAGATCGAAAATACAATAGATCGAAAAACAAAAGATCGAAAAGACAAAAGATCGAAAGACAAAAGGTCGAAAAGACAAAAGATCGAAACCACAAAAGATCGAAAAACAAAAGATCGAAACTACAAAAGATCGAAAAACAAAAGATCGAAAAACAAAAGATCGAAAATGCAAAAGATTGAAAATTCAAAAGATCGAAAAACAAAAGATCGAAAAGACAAAAGATCGAAATACAAAAGGTCGAAAAGACAAAAGATCGAAACCACAAAAGATCGAAAAACAAAAGATCGAAACTACAAAAGATCGAAAAACAAAAGATCGAAAAACAAAAGATCGAAAATGCAAAAGATCGAAAATACAAAAGATCGAAAAACAAAAGATCGAAAAGACAAAAGATCGAAATACAAAAGGTCGAAAAGACAAAAGATCGAAACCACAAAAGATCGAAAAACAAAAGATCGAAACTACAAAAGATCGAAAAACAAAAGATCGAAAAACAAAAGATCGAAAATGCAAAAGATCGAAAATACAAAAGATCGAAAAACAAAAGATCGAAAAGACAAAAGATCGAAATACAAAAGGTCGAAACCACAAAAGATCGAAAAACAAAAGATCGAAACTACAAAAGATCGAAAAACAAAAGATCGAAAATGCAAAAGATCGAAAATACAAAAGATCGAAAAACAAAAGATCGAAAAGACAAAAGATCGAAATACAAAAGGTCGAAAAGACAAAAGATCGAAACCACAAAAGATCGAAAAACAAAAGATCGAAACTACAAAAGATCGAAAAACAAAAGATCGAAAAACAAAAGATCGAAAATGCAAAAGATCGAAAATACAAAAGATCGAAAAACAAAAGATCGAAAAGACAAAAGATCGAAATACAAAAGGTCGAAAAGACAAAAGATCGAAACCACAAAAGATCGAAAATCAAAAGATCGAAAAACAAAAGATCGAAAAACAAAAGATCGAAAATGCAAAAGATCGAAAATACAAAAGATCGAAAAACAAAAGATCGAAAAGACAAAAGATCGAAATACAAAAGGTCGAAAAGACAAAAGATCGAAACCACAAAAGATCGAAAAACAAAAGATCGAAACTACAAAAGATCGAAAAACAAAGGATCGAAAAACAAAAGATCGAAAATGCAAAAGATCGAAAATACAAAAGATCGAAAGACAAAAGAACGAAAGTACAGAAGATCGAAAGTACAAAAGATCGAAAGACAAAAGATCAAAATAGTGCGTTTCAAAATATCGCTATTACATAGTTTTTTCAATAAAAAAACTTTTCTGGATTTCTTTTTCGGGATTCTAGGGGTGATTCGGGTGTGTAACTAAACCGAACCGAATCGAACCGGTTCGACCATGGGGTCTCTTTCTAACATATTTTTTAATTCGGTTGGGTTCTGTTCGGTTCGGTTCGATTTGGTTCGGTTTGGTTCGGTTCAGTTTGGTTCGGTTCGGTTCGGTTCGGTTACGCACCCTTTAGGATCCCGGGAAAGATATCAGGAAAGTTTTTTTTTGAAAAAATAAGATTGAAAAGAGACCCGTTTATCGAACTATATTATTTGTGTTAAGTATGGCAAGTCATTGGTTTATTTAACGATTAGGTAATTTTACCTTATATATTTCGATCTTATTTACTTGCGATTTTTTGTCTTCTGATATTTTGTTTTTCGATCTTGCCTTTCGATCTTTTGTCTTTTATCTTTCGATCTTTTGTACTTTCGATCTTTTGTATTTTCGATCTTTTGTTTTTCGATCTTTTGTTTTTCGATCTTTTGTATTTTTGATATTTTGCCTTTTCGATCTATTGTTTTTCGATATTCTGTATTTTTGATCTTTTGTCTTTCGATCTTTTGTTTTTCGATCTTTTGTATTTTCGATCTTTTGTTTTTCGATCTTTTGGCTTTCGATCTTTGTTCCGCCACCCAAAAATATAAAATATGTTGGCATAATTATGACTTTAAAACAAATTTTATTTCGAGATAAAGTCTTCCAGCTCTGTATTTTTTGCGATACATAACGTGTATGTCAAAAATTACACGTTGTCTTAAAAAATTGACACTGTACACCATATACGTAATATTTTAATACTCCCTGTTACCTATTTACACAATGGTTGGTGTTTGATGCAAACGTTCAGAAATAAAGATACGAAAAATGCACAGATACCAAATTTACATAGATAGAGTTTTTGTCAACTGTACGCCGATGATTTGGCGTAACGAAAACAATAATAAAATAATATTCATGCGTAAAAGTATAACCAATCAGGACATTTTATCTTAAGGACCGCAAAAAGGATAGACTTATACCCATTGATATTGCTATTTCAAATATGTTTGCATTCTGCATCGTAAGGTACCGTAGGTATTGCAATAATACGTACTATATGGAAATAATATGCATATGTCTTTGAAAGCAACCAATCAGGTCTTTTTTGCTTAAGGACCCCAAGGCCCTCATGTTTGCATCATGAATGGGCAGTTACCGTGGGTATTGGAATATTATGTACAGGATGATTTTTTATAATTGCAAGATCGCTATAACTCGGTTATTATTGGGAGTAGAAAGTTTAAACAAAAACTGTTCGGTTTGGTAAATTATGGCCACTTTAGACCCACCATTAGTATTTTTTTATAGGTTATAATATACAGGGGGCGACAATCAGATCAATTTTTTTAAAGGGAACACCCTATATATTTTTGTATTTTTAAGTTCCGCAAAAAATTAGCTTTACAGATATATGTAACACTATGGCTATATCTTTGTTAGTTTTCGAGATATTGATGATTGAAATTTCGAAAATTAGCAAATTTTAAATAGGTATACGGTGCGGAGTATTTAACGTATAGACTGTAAATAACAAACTGAAACAATATTGACTGACAGTTTGATAAATATAAATAATCATCTTTGTCAATTTTCATAGAAATTTAAAATCAAAAGACGACAATTTTTTAAATGTTTTAATTGTTTTAAATCCATAAATAAATAAAAATTAACGTAACAAATGTTCAAACCTATCACCATTGACTTCAATACATTTTTGAAACCGGTCTCTTAAATTATTTATTGTTCTGGTTATTAAATTAGAAAAATTTTCATTAAGCTCATTGACAGACAGTGATATTAATTCTCTGAGCTCTCGAGTATTCCTCGCTTCTAATCTGTAAACTTTATCTTTAAGGTGACCCCATAAAAAAATGTCTAAAGGAGTTAAATCAAAACTGTTGGGTGGCCAGCGTATTGTGCCGTTTTTCCCAATCCATTCATTAAAATTATTATTTAAGAATTCTCAAACCTCATGAACATTATGAGGAGGAGCCCCATCCTGCTGAAAAATCAATCTTCTTCTTTGATTTAGTAGCAAGTCATCCAAAAAATTTTCTAAGTAATTTTGTAAAAAATTTAAATAAATTTGTCCCGTTAAAGAGTGCTAAAAAAAAATGGCCCAACAACACGGTCGTTCAGTATGCCACACCAGACATTCACGGATTGTCTTCCCTGTATTTTAATTTCTTTTACAAAATTAGGGTTAGTCGTGGACCATAGTCTGCTATTCTGTCTATTTGGTAGACCACAAGATGTAAACGTCGACTCATCCGACCACAAAATGTGATTTAAAAAACGGGGTTCTGCGTTTAGTCTTTCATGCATAAAGTGACAAAACTGTACCCTTTTTCTTTTCTGATCGGGTGTTAGGCCTTGAAGTTCTTGTTGTTTATATGCCCAACAAGAATTTGTTCTTAGGACACTTCTTACTTTGGTAAAAGACGTCAAGCGTTCCTGTCTTTCTTGCACTAATGCGGAAGATACTTTTCTTATAGAGATTTGTGGGCTTTTTTGAAAATGTAGTAAAATATTTAAATTAGCCTCTTCGTTTGGACGAACAACTCGTTTTTTTCGTTCCACAGACGATGTTTCACGAAATTTTCTATATATCCTAAGAATTGTGGATATATTAGGACATTGTCGGGCTGGATACAGTTCTCGATATTCTCTCGCAGTAGCAGTGGCATTTTTATTATTTTTCGCATATAATAAAAGTATCTCTTGCTTTTCTGCATTGGAATAAAGCATATATAGATAAATATTTAAAATTTGGCACTGACAATGTCATTAGGTATCCACACATCTTAATATTGTTTGTGACTTGTCACAGGAAATACTCCGCACCGTATTTAAAATTTGCTAATTTTCGGAATTTCAATCGTCAATATCTCGAAAACTAACAAAGATAGAGCCATAGTGTTACATATATCTGTAAAGCTAATTTTTTGCGGAACTTAAAAATACAAAAATATATAGGATGTTCCCTTTAAAAAAATTGATCTGATTGTCGCCCCCTGTATATTATAACCTATAAAATACTCTGCCAATATATGGGCCCCTAAGCTCACACTAGGTACTATAGTTATAGTGTACGTGTGAGCTAATATAACTAAAAACTGAAATATATCTTATTCAACTCCAGACTAAATTACCTTTTGTTTGATACCACACAAGCCATGTTTTGACTTAAACTCAAATTTTTGAAATCTACCCCCTTAACCTTAAAAAAAAACAAAAACTAAAATGTATTTTGATAAACTCCGGACTCAATTACCTTTCGTTTGATATCAAACACGCCATATTTTCACTTAAACTCTAATTTTTAAAATATACCCCCACCCTTTTTTTTTAAATAAATTAAAATTTATTTTGTTTAACTGCAGACTCAATTACCTTTCGTTTAATATCACACACGCCATATTTTCACATAAACTCTAATTTTTGAAATCTACCCCCACCCTTTTATTTGGTTTGTGTTCGGTTGATTTTGTTCATTTTTAAATGGGACCATCTCGACCCAAGACCCAGCCTAGGTACCAAATTTCATTAAAATCGGCCAAGCGGTTTTTGAGTTATGCGCGTTGGTCGTTACAGACATACAGACACACAGACAGACAGACAGACAGACAGACAGACAGACAGACAGACATACAGACAGACAGACAGACAGACAGACAGACAGACGGCGCAACAAAAAAGTTTCAAAATCATCTGAAACGCAAAGATATATAAAAAATTTTGAAATCGGAGCAACTTTTTTTTTCTTGAAAAAATTAGGATCACCATAGCTCACACTACTATAGTATAGTATATGTGTGAGCTAAAAATACTAATGGTGGGCCTAAAGTGGCCATAATTTACCAAACCGAATAGTTTTTGCTTGAACTTTCTACTCCCAATAATAACCGAGTTATAGCGATTTTGCAATTATAAAAAATCACCCTGTATATGCTGTACACCCCTCGTCTGACCCTGGCTTAAGTCCATAACTGTCGTTAAAAGAATTATCCAGACCTCCTCTCGCGTGCCAGATTATACTATATCCCACTAAAAGCCAGCCCAGCCATAGAATATCTAGTGCATTTTTTGTTACAAGAGCTTTTAAGATTATCAGTTTATTCAATAAATATGTTAAACATTTATTTTCAGTTGTCAGTTGTACTTATCTATTAACCATATTGTTATTATTATTTATAGTCGAGTTTTGTGGTGGAATTCCACCACCTAGCACACAAAGAGCAAGCTATAGCCTACTTTCTGCCAGAGGCGCCTTTTCAGATCCTCGAAATATTCGACGAAGTAGGCAAGGATATAGTTTTGCAAATGTACCCAAGTTACAGTAGAGTTACTAATGAGATCCACTGTAGGATTTCGGATTTGCCACTGATTGAAGAGCTTAGAACATTCAGGTAGGGGAAAATGGAAAAAAAATTGCTAGACACACACACCCTTCTAATTTTTTACCTTCCTAGCCCGCGCAGCAATGGCTAGAGAAGGCATTATCGAGGATTTTTTTTTGAGATAACGCGGAAAGTGTTTTATTTGGGTGTATTGTGTACAGTAGCACGATAGCTCCTAAACCGCTGAACCGATTTTCATAAAATTCAAATAAAATAGTGTTCGACACTCTAACGAGCTGATTAGATTTTGATCAAAATCCATTATTGCTAATAAACAGATTTTTGACAATTTTTAAAATTAAAAATTAAAAAAAACTTTTTATGGGAGCATCGCAAATTTGTGTTATAACCAAAACTTCGTAGGAGCTTTAGTTTCCGAGATATTTACATAAAACTAGCTAGGAAGGTCTTAGATGTTATGCCCGCAGTAAGAAAAACGATAAATGCAATGGACTGTATATAATTTAATTAATGAAAGCGCGAACAAACATAAATATATTGATATGAAAATTACGAAATAATTAAAAGGTCCATAGGTTAATTGTGGGTACCACACAAGGGAAATCAGAGACAAAGCACTCACCAGTTTGCAGCCAATTTCTCCACTTCCAAGGGGCCCCTATCTGGGTCTAATGAGGTCACCACGTAGCTGAAGGGCTGAAGTTTCTAGTTCTATGCTTCAGTACACCAAAATCGAGCACTTTCAGGTGTAGGAATTTGAAATAGTTGGAGAAAGTAAATTAACACGCCATTTCTCGAGGCGGTCGAAAAAGGATCTCACTGATTCTTGGTGCGCATGTCCAAAATGCGCGAAAACGCACTCTGTTCGTCATTCAATTGTGTGGTTTTAAAATTTACAAACACCGCGAAATTTAGCGGGAGCTAACATTAGATCTGTCATGGATCCATTATTATTATCTACACAACAGAAAGTAAATTTCTTGCGGACCGCTTTTTTTATACTATTTTTATTTGGCCTTCCTGTATACGAGAAGTCTAATAGTGAATAACAGAACACCTCCTCTTATTGTTTTCTTTTGAAAACGCATTTTTTAGTCTGACTATTATCAAACAATTATTGTTCAGTTACAACTTGCCTATCCTACACTAAAACTAAATTGAATTAAGTCCCATAGTTTACTATTCCAGTGGCGTTTTCAATAAAGAAAATTTAGTGATTTTTTTTTATTTTTAAAGAATTTTATGTTAATTTTTTTGGCATAACTTTCTTAAAAATCGAAATACAAATAAAAGTTTGGTAGAACAAGGTAACAATTGTTATACAGTGTGTCCCAACGAAAACGAAACAGAGGCGTTTTTGGGTATTTAGAATATTTTTTCGAAAAATTCCTCGGACACGTCGATTTAGTTTTTGAGGGGGACACTTTTTGGCTATCTTGAAATTTTTGTAGCACGATCCCCCTTCGAGGGGTATACTTTACCCCTATATTTTGAATAGGGAAAGTGGGTCTAGTGATACCTTATTTTGAAGCTCTCTTGAATATCTTTACAACCATGTAAAAATTTCGAAAATCCATCAATTAGTTTTTGAGATATTTGCCTTCAAACTTTCAAATTTAACATGGACTGATAAAATAAAAATTTAATTAGAAATTTATTATTTTTCGGATTTAATTTTTATTTTATCATTATTATTAATAAATGGAATGGAACAACGAAAAACGAAATTGATTACATACTGATTACTAAGAAAAACATCGTTAGATATGTAACAGGCCTAAACAGCTTTAGAACAGGATGGTCAGAACAAAAATCTGCATGGATAGCAATTTCGAAATGAAAAAAAATTGATAACATTGAAAAACTAGACATGAATAAAGTTACACAAAATAAATTAAACTTTGAACACTTTTTTTAATCATTTTCGAGTATATCATCAAATAAATTGTGCGTTATAAAATAATGCTTAAAATGTTGGAATCAAATGATTTATTTACTTCATCACAAGGTTGTAAGGACATACCTTTTCTTTGCGCTATAAATTGATTTTGTTGTGCTTGCAGATTTGACAATTGTGGATTCGTGATTGTCGTCGCTAATTTGTTGTGTTCTTATAGTTTTAATAAGTAAATTACACAAGACGCTAGCGCTACCAAGTCCACTTTCAATCCCTGACTTCGCATGCGCAGATCTACCAATATTATTTACCTCATGTATTAGAATAGATGAATACAGGGTGATTTTCACTTGAATGATTCTAACCACATGAAAATAGAAAGTTTCAAAAACCTAACCTAACAAAACCTAATCAAATCTAACCGAACCGAACCAAAGGAGACTGAATCAATAATTTTTTTCAAAAAAAAACTTTCCTGACTTCCTGCCCGGGATCCTAGAGGATGTGAATCCGAACCGAACCAAACCGAACCTAACTAAACTGAACCAAACCTAACCTAACCAAACTAAACTACAACACGTACTGCTAATTAGGTTTAGTTGGGTAGAGTTAGGTTTGGATAGGTTCGGTTCGGTACGGTTCGGATTCACATCCTCTAGGATCCCCGGGTAGGAAGTCAGGAAAGTTTTTTTTTTTTAAGTATTGGTTTAGTTTGCTTTGGTTCGGTTCGGTTAGATCTGATTAGGTTTCGTTAGGTTAGGTTTTTGAAACTTTCTATTTTCATGTGGTTAGAATCATTCAAGTGAAAATCACCCTGTACATCTATTCTAATACATGAGGTAAATAATATTGGTAGATCTACGCATGCGAAGTCAGGGATTGGAAGTGGACTTGGTAGGGCTAGCGTCTTGTGTAAATTACTTTTAAAATTGGTATTTATAAAATTGAAGTTTATTTGATAACCAACTGACAAAATACTGAAACAAATAACATTTATTGAAACATAGAACTACACAACAAAACTATCTTAAAACCATATTATTTTTAAATAGACATGCCAAACCTAGGATAACATTAAAAATTATAACCAAACAATACAAAATCTAGCCAGGCTTCGCGTCCTATAAAGTTTGCTTTATAATAATTGTACAATAATTGTCCTTACCTTTATTGGGATAGTTTTCTTTCTCGGTTCCTTAAATTAGTTTTTTCTTAGAAAACTTCACGTCAACCAACTGGTTCGAACCCTGGGTGTAGTATCGGCCACAACCGGTGTCTTGCCGCAACTTTCCGTCGTAAAATTCGACTGTACTCTTCACGTCTAGACAAACGGATCCACTCCTGTGTCATTTTTTTGTATTTTGGAAAGGTAAAAAAGCTCACATCGTGTGCAAAGCCCTTCACCTGATTGTCTGAATCACAACCATACACTGCACATCTCATTTTCACCAATTTTAAATAATCAAAACAAAACTTATCGACACAAACGTATTCAACAATGCAAACATAAATCAAGGGCGTTGACTCTCGGCGTGACGTCACCCCAGCTGATCGCGAAGCGCAGTACATGCGCGAAATCATATCTTCTCTTGTTACACCATGACGACGAGCATATCGAAGACCACAAAACTCATCTTACACTAGCAATGGGAGATTTCAATGCCAAATTAGGTAAGAAAATGAACATAGAAGAAACTAAAGTAGGGAATTTTGGATATGGCGACAGGAATGACAGAGGCACAACCTTAATGAATTATCTAGAGGAAAAACACCTTTATGCAATTAATTCGTTCTATAGAAAGAAACCGCAACTAAAGTGGACATGGCTCAGCCCTAATGGAACAACGAAAAACGAAATTGATTACATACTGATTACTAAGAAAAACATCGTTAGATATGTAACAGGCCTAAACAGCTCTAGAACAGGATGATCAAAACAAAACCTGCATTGATAGCAATTTCGAAATGAAAAAAAATTGATAACAATGAACAACTTGACATGAATAAAGTTACACAAAATAAATTAAACTTTGAACACTTTTTTTTAAATCATTTTCGAGTATATCATCGAATAAATTGTGCGTTATAAAATAATGCTTAAGACGTTGGAATTAAATGATTTATTTACTTCATCATAAGGTTGTAAGGACATACCTTTTCTTTGCGCTATAAATTGATTTTGTTGTGCTTGCAGATTTGACAATTGTGGATTCGTGATTGTCGTCGCTAATTTGTTGTGTTCTTATAGTTTTAATAAGTAAATTACACAAGACGCTAGCGCTACCAAGTCCACTTTCAATCCCTGACTTCGCATGCGCAGATCTACCAATATTATTTACCTCATGTATTAGAATAGATGAATACAGGGTGATTTTCACTTGAATGATTTTAACCACATGAAAATAGAAAGTTTCAAAAACCTAACCTAACAAAACCTAATCAAATCTAACCGAACCGAACCAAAGGAAACTGAATCAATAATTTTTTTCAAAAAAAAACTTTCCTGACTTCCTGCCCGGGATCCTAGAGGATGTGAATCCGAACCGAACCAAACCAAACCTAACTAAACTGAACCAAACCTAACCTAACCAAACTAAACTACAACACGTACTGCTAATTAGGTTTAGTTGGGTAGAGTTAGGTTTGGATAGGTTCGGTTCGGTCCGGTTCGGATTCACATCCTCTAGGATCCCCGGGTAGGAAGTCAGGAAAGTTTTTTTTTTAAGTATTGGTTTAGTTTGCTTTGGTTCGGTTCGGTTAGATCTGATTAGGTTTCGTTAGGTTAGGTTTTTGAAACTTTCTATTTTCATGTGGTTAGAATCATTCAAGTGAAAATCACCCTGTACATCTATTCTAATACATGAGGTAAATAATATTGGTAGATCTACGCATGCGAAGTCAGGGATTGGAAGTGGACTTGGTAGGGCTAGCGTCTTGTGTAAATTACTTTTAAAATTGGTATTTATAAAATTGAAGTTTATTTGATAACCAACTGACAAAATACTGAAACAAATAACATTTATTGAAACATAGAACTACACAACAAAACTATCTTGAAACCATATTATTTTTAAATAGACATGCCAAACCTAGGAAAACATTAAAAATTATAACCAAAAAATACAAAATCATGCCAGGCTTCGCGTCCTATAAAGTTTGCTTTATAATAATTATACAATAATTGTCCTTACCTTTATTGGGATAGTTTTCTTTCTCGGTTCCTTAAATTAGTTTTTTCTTAGAAAACTTCACGTCAACCAACTGGTTCGAACCCTGGGTGTAGTATCGGCCACAACCGGTGTCTTGCCGCAACTTTCCGTCGTAAAATTCGACTGTACGAGATGCGGCTTCATTCTTGGACCGTTCACACAGACGCAGGATCAAGAAGTTCAACCTGGCGCTTGTCCAGAATGCCAAAGTGGTGGCCCTTTTACGGTAGGAAATGCTTTTAAGTTTTCGTTGTAATTTCGGGCTCAAATTTCTGGCTCAGAGTCACGCCCTTTTAAAGAGGGGTAAAAATTATATGTCTGCTACAACTTTTATAATAATAATTCAGCAACTGATATAATTGTTTTGTGTGCGACAAATTGATGTAGGTAATTGGCGGGTAATCTCGCAGTAGAGTTACGCACTCATGCAATCTTGTTTTTCCGAAATTCTGTTTGCAAAAATCAGCTGCTTTTATAAAAACTCCAGTGGCTAGCAAAAGTTAAATAAAATAAATTCTTATTATTCTGATTAGGTTTTTCAGTTACCTGCTACACACATTTTAGTTCACACTACTACTATACTATAGTAGTGTGAGCTATGGTGATCCTAATTTTTTCGAGAGAAAAAAAGTTGCTCCGATTTCAAAAATTTTTATATATCTTTGCGTTTCAGATGATTTTGAAACTTTTTTGTTGCGCCGTCTGTCTGTCTGTCTGTCTGTCTGTCTGTCTGTCTGTCTGTCTGTCTGTCTGTCTGTCTGTCTGTCTGTCTGTCTGTCTGTCTGTCTGTCTGTCTGTCTGTCTGTCTGTCTGTCTGTCTGTCTGTCTGTCTGTCTGTCTGTCTATCTGTCTGTCTGTCTGTCTGTCTGTCTGTCTGTCTGTCTGTCTGTCTGTCTGTCTGTCTGTCTGTCTGTCTGTCTGTCTGTCTGTCTGTCTGTCTGTCTGTCTGTCTGTCTGTCTGTCTGTCTGTCTGTATGTCTTTCTGTAACGACCAACCCGCATAACTCAAAAACCGCTTGTCCGATTTAAATGAAATGTAGTACCTAGACTGGGTCTTGGGCCGTGGTGGTCCCATTTAAAAATGAACGTAATCCACCGAACGCAAGTCAAATAAATGGGTGGGGGTAGATATCAAAAATGAGAGTTTATGTGAAAATATGGCGTGTGTGATATCAAACGAAAGGTAATTAAGTCTGGAGTTAAACAAAATGAATTTTAAGTTATTTAAAAAAAAAGGGTGGGGGTAAATGTCAAAAATTAGAGTTTAAGTGAAAATATGGCGTGTGTGATATCACACGAAAGGTAAATGAGTCTGGAGTTAAACAAAATACATTTTAGTTTTTAAAAAAAGGGTGGGGGAAGATTTTAAAAATTAGAGTTTAAGTCAAAACATGGCTTGTGTGGTATCAAACGAAAGGTAATTGAGTCTGGAGTTGAATAAAATATATTTCAGTTTTTAGTTATATTAGCTCACACGTACAGTGTGGTTCGGTTCGGTTCGGTTGGGCACTTTTAGGGGGTTTAAGGTACTTCTAGGGGCGACAGAGAAAAACTGACCACGCATTGCGAGGCTCAAATTTCAAGAGAAGACTTATAGTGAAAACCGCATTTTGAAATATTGTCTTGTTTTTGAGCTACGGGGGCTTTTTGAAAAGTCTGCATTTTGGAAGGGGGTCTATAACTTCGTTATTAGTGGAAATTTTGATTTAGAGTAAATTGCAATTTTATACAGTTTGGCACGAGGAATTCACCCGCTAAATTAAATTTTAACTGTTACTTTTAGTTTTTTAGATATGACATAAAGTTGCATTTTTTCTTATGGAATGGCCTATATTTTAATTAATTTTCGAATTCGCCATTGAATTCTTTTCAAAATGATGTATCATATGTCATAGTTTGATTGAGCGGTTTAGGAGATATTCAGCTTTTTCACTTATTTCTAGTGCGCTATATTTCCTGCTGAGGCAGGTTAAGGCACTCCAGTATTTTTATTATTTTACACAGTCAAAAATATAGTTAGCCTGGTTTGGAAAAATTATAATTCAGCTGACGGCCTTCAAAGCTTATAATTATTCCGTTTAAGTGTTCGGTGGATTGAAGTTCTCGGTATGCCTGTGGCAGCTTCTAATTGTCTTATTGATCGTGAATTATTTTATTCTAACTCACCAATAATGCCTATCTCCTCTAACTCACGGTCCCTCTTAACGTCATATATTTCGGCCCGCCGTTTTGAAGAAGAGCCATACTGAACAAGGTTCCTTTTCAACTTTGGAAATATATCCATATATGGTTATCTTCGTTCGGGATACCTTTGAAGATATAAGTTTCCAGCGCCCTGTCGATTATCATGACTTTCCCAGTAACATTCTAACACTTTTCATCGTTTTGATACATATTTCAAAATAAAATTAAAAACGCTTTTGTGCAAAATAATTTTATATCAAAGCGTAATGTCAAATTGAAAACAATAACAAAACGCTAAGACGCAAGGCTAACTTGATTTGCATAGTATCAGACAACAAAACTATAGGAGCATTGAAGTAGGATTTGATCGCAAGCTTTCATGTCAATGGCGCATGATGTCATTCAACGCAAACTAGACAAAAATAAAAAACTTTAATTATCTCCGAAACCGCTCAATAAAACTATGACATATGATACATCATTTTGAAAAGAATTTAATGACGAATTCGAAAATTAATTAAAATATACGCCATTCCATAAGAAAAATGCAACTTTATGTTATATCTCAAAAAATAAAAGTGACAGTTAAAATTTAATTTAGCGGCTGAATTCCTCGTGACAAAGTCTATAAAGTTGCAATTTACTCTAAATCAAAATTTCCACTAATAACGAAGTTATAGACCCCCTTCCAAAATGCAGACTTTTCAAAAAGCCCCCCTAGCTCAAAGACGAGACGATATTTCAAAATGCGGTTTTCACTATAAGTCTTCTCTTGAAAATTGAGCCTCGCAATGCGTGGCCAGTTTTTCTCTGTCTCCCCTGGAAGTACCTTAAATCCCCTAAAAGTGCCCAATTTGGGACACCCTGTACACTATAACTATAGTACCTGGTGTGAGCTTAGGTGCCCATAGATTGCCAGAGTATTTTAAAAGTTATTACTTATTGTTTTTCTACTAATTATGTCGCTATGGATTTACTCTAGTGCTTTTGTGTTTAGATATTAAATGGATTATAGTGTCCCACACGCCATTCGCCACTTTCCTGCAGTAATAAATATTTGAGTCCGTTCCTACCTGACCAAAATATTTTATAGATTAACATGGAACAAACAGTCTACCGAAACTATCAGAAAATCACTTTGCAAGAATCACCTGGCCGAATCCCTGCTGGCAGGGTACCCCGTTCGAAAGATTGCATTTTGTTGTCTGATCTTTGTGACAGGTATGTGGCACCTAGAGATGTTTTTTATTATATATTATTTATATTATCCAACCACAAATATCGCAAAAAAAATCAAAAATTTGGAATTTACCTTTGGCGAAATTATATTTATTATTAAATATTAATAATTAATTAATTATAATTTTTCATTTCGTAGATCAAATCACTTATAATTTGAAACTTCGTAATCTATGCTTACATTCAGCAATAATAAAAAAAACTTTGGAACAAAATCGATCTTTGGCAAGAAAAAATATTTTTGATGCGGCATTCAAATTTTCAGATCCTATTAACCTCATCGCTGTGTTTTTAAATGACAAGCTCCATGTTTAAAATTTCTATTTGGAAAAGCTTATCAGAACCAAGCTGAAGAAGATGGCTTTTATACCTAATCCTTTTAAAATAAATTAAATGTTTTAATTCATTTTAATTGGCTTATATAGTTAATATATAGTACAAATGGGACAATACGAATGACATGTACAGCGTGTCCCATTTTCGATGGGATTAAATGGGAAACTCGGTTATTATTAAAGATATCGATTTTCTGATTGCACCTTACCGTGCTCTTTTTTGGAGCCCTTAAAAATGGTGTAATCAGATTTTTGCTATACCCCGTGGTTTCGCTAATACAGGGAGTTTTTGAAAAAATTGCATTTTAATTAATTCCTTGTATCTCGCTTATTTTGCAAGATATTTATATTCTGTAAAAACCTTTCTATGGCAACTTTTTTAGAGCAAAATAAAGACGTTGTCAATTTTTTAAAATATTGTTTAGTTTTTGAGATATGGTATTTATCATAAAAAAATTAAATACGGACCTGTATTTTTTTTATTACTACTTTGATTAGTTCCATGCTTTTATTATCTTAAAATGATAAAACTTTAATATTTTTTTGATTTAAGTTTAAAAAAAACTATTTAATATTTGAAAAAAAAAATATAGTCCGAACCTGGAAATTTCCAACGTAATTATAAATTAAAAATTGCAAGACACACTAGTTGAACGATTTTTAGTTTATCTGTTTTGAAATGATAATTAAAAGATTTATCAATAAAGTAAAAAACGTTAAAAAGTTACAAAAATAATATCATTAACATTGTCATTTTACTTGTCATTTTTGTGAATGGCTTACAATTATTTTAAACTGGTTAGAAATCGACCATATCCAGATTTTGAAAAATGTGATGTTTGACTGCTTCATTCAAGCAACAAACCAATATTTAAATGGCAGAAATATTTTTATGCAAAATGCGTTAAGAAAAATTACTCAAAAATACCAACAATGTCTTACACATAATGGTAATCAGAAAAATTAGTTATTTTTTATAATTTGTTTTTTTTATTTTTCGTAGTCTTTGTTTCAAATAAATCTCTAAATTAACGCAAAACCATTTTAATATGAAAAGTATCAAAACTTAACTTAAACTAGTTAAACTAAAAATTGTTTATCTAACAATTTTTAATTTATATTTATGTTGAAAATATCCAGGTTCAGACTATTTTTTTTTTAAATATTAAATATTGTTTTTTACTTTAAAACAAATTTTTTTAAAATTTTTAATATTTTATGATAATACTAGCATGAAACCAATTAAAATAGTAATAAAAAAAATCCAGGTCCGTATTTCATTTTCTTATGATAAATACCATATCTCAAAAACTAAACAATATTTTAAAAAGTTGACAACGTCATTATTTTCTTCTAAAAAAGTTGCCATGAAAAGGTTTTTACAGAATAAAAATATCTCGCAAAATAAGCGAGATACAAGGGATTATTAAAAATACAATTTTTTCAAAAACTCCCTGTATTAGCGAAACTACGGGGTATAGCAAAAATCTGATTACGCCATTTTGAAGGGCTCAAAAAAAGAGCACGGTAAGGTGCAATCAGAAAATCAATATCTTTAATAATAGCCGAGTTTCCCATTTAATCCCATCGAAAATGGGACACGCTGTATGTTAACGTTTTTATTGTTGTAAATGAATAAAATAATAAAGACAATAATTGAGATTACTACATTATATCTTTGATGAAATTCGCTTTTTATTGCAACTAATAGAAGTTAGGTACGACAAATTTGTATATATATTTTTTTAATTTTAAGACTTATAGTTTATTTATATATTATTTTTTCTATAGGTGCAAACCCGGAGATGAAATAGATGTAACCGGAATATACACAAACACCTATGATGGATCTTTAAATATTGATAATGGATTTCCAGTATTTTCTACAGTTATTTTTGCCAATCACTTAGTAAGTTATTCTTAACTTTATTTTGAAATAAGGCGTTTACGTGACTAAGACAATTTACACGATTCAATTCAAATGAAATTTTCCAGACGTAACATTTTAAATAAATAGTTTAATGAAAATTTAAATGTATTGACAATTATTACTCCACAGACTTTTTCTTTAATATTTACTAATATTTAACTTGTTTATGAAACTTCTTACAGTTGTCCATTATTGGCTTTTGCTTTTCCCTTTAAAATCAAATTCGTCAATTTTGAAAATGCCACTAATAAATCTTTGTGAACAGACACCATACTTATTGTTGATGGTTTGAGGTTTGAGGTTTGTAGAGCCGCGGGACTGTAAACGCGCTGGTCGTTTTATAAAATCTGGGTGCAAAAATCCTTAAATGTATTAAAATATTAATTTTTCCGAGCCACACAAAGACAATATAGAGGATTGGCACTCACCTTTTTAGTTGTTTCCGTCGTCCAGAGGAGCTCCTCTCGCTGGCCCAGTCGTTGCAGTCGATCCACACTAGAATCACTTGTTTGTGTAATGGTTTAGTTTGATTTTCTAAGAATGTTATTGGATTTTTTGGTTAATAGAATTTATCACCATGCTGCGTGGTGATCTCGATAGAATACGACAGACGAATCCCTTTCCTCGCAGATGCACCTTTCGTAGATGGCGCTGGCGTTCTGCTTGTGCCAATCAAAATTGAAACTGTGTGGGTTTTCCGAATACGGGAATTTGGCGCAAAATTTGAATTTAATATTAAAGTTGCACGAACACTTATAACAATTTATCTTGTTTATAAAAACGGGTTCGGGCTATTTCGTAGTGGTGAAGACATTTTGTAATCTAATTTATTTTATATCGTGTGTAATTGGCAAAAAAGAGAAAAAAGTTTTAGCTACTGACGCTAAACTTCATATCATAATTTTTGAGATAATTTTTTGACAGTTATCAGCTGTTTACCATAACATATAGCAGGGCTATCAAAATGGACGGGCCACGATCCTCCACTTTGTTGACGTCACATCCGGGGCTGATTTTTTTTTGATGGTCACGTTACGTCACAGCTGATTGTCTTTAAAATATTGAAGTTGGAATGACGGTTCATGAATAATTGATTTTTTTTTAAATAAAGCCGTTTTTGAGATTGTTTTTACTTTATTCTGGCAGAACAATCTTTTTTAAATGTATAGTAAGCCCTAATTTTTCATAGCCGCTTCATTAGCTCACACAAAAATTAAGTTTAAAGCAGAAGCGAATGTAACAATCACATATGACAAAGTCAAATACATGTCAAATATAACAGTTGGTATGTGGTACATGGCGGGTAATTTGAATTCAAAATAAGGAATGCTAAATCTTGAAGATTTTAACCTTTTAATCATGTTGCTTCCTTACAAACCTTTGGTGGAATATCGGGATGGTGTCTGAGAATATTTCACTGAAATTTCGCGGAAATCTGTAATGCCATTTTGAACATATCATAAAAAAACGTCTGACCTCCCATAAGACCCAATGTAAAATTCAGCCCCGGGAGAACAGCTGATTTTTTCAGGGTCGTGGCCTCTATTTTTGTGTTGGCCTTGGACAAAGTCAAATACATGTCAAATATAACAGTTGGCATGTGGTACATGGCGGGTAATTTGAATTCAAAATAAGGAATGCTAAATCTTGAAGATTTTAACCTTTTAATCATGTTGCTTTCTTACAAACCTTTGGTGGAATATCGGGATGGTGTCTGAGAATATTTCACTAAAATTTCGCGGAAATCTGTAATGCCATTTTGAAAATATCATAAAAAACGTCTGACCTCCCATAAGACCCAATGTAAAATTCAGCCCCGGGAGAACAGCTGATTTTTTCAGGGTCGTGGCCTCTATTTTTGTGTTGGCCTTGGATATAACATAGGCCCACAAAAAAAACTTGTAAAAAGTTTTCTCAAAAATAATGATATGAACTGTAATTTGTGGTGTAACCACTATAACGAGCTTGCCTTAATGTTTTTACATAGAATTTTTGAGATTTGCTTTAGAGTGAGGTGTAAGGGTGCAATGCGGACAACACAGAGACACAATAGCTTTCGTGGTACACATCCCAAAGAGTGCTTATTTAATAGTGATCATTCATAGAGATAAAGCACAAAATAATCTATTTTTTTTGTATGTTTGTTTCAGGTAGTCAAAGATTGTAAACAGATAGTCCAATCTTTAACTGACGATGATATAAGTACGATTATAAAAATGAGCAAAGACCACAGAATAGCCGATAGGATTATTTCTTCTATTGCGCCCTCTATATACGGTCACGACTATATTAAGAGAGCGTTAGCCTTGACTCTTTTCGGAGGAGAACCAAAAAATCCTGGTAAGATGGCTTTGTTTAATAGCATACAAAATTGTTTTGTCATTTAATCCAAGGAAAATTTATTGTTTAGTAATAATGATGGCTCTAACCTTTTCATCATTCAAATAAAATGGACTTTTGTTTAAAACATTTGAAAGACTGATGAAAAAATAATGCACCAAATTTTAAGAGATGGAAGGACAAAAAAAAATTGCATCAAACTTCTTGTTATGCCCGCAGTAAGAAAAACGATAACTGCAATGGACTGTAAATATTTTAATTAAATGAAGCGCGAACAAACATAAATATATTGATATGAAATTACGAAATAATGAAAAGGTCCATAGGTTAATTGTTGTGCCACACAACGGCAATCAGAAACAAAGGCACTCACCAGTTTGCAGCCAATTTCTCCACGTTCTAAGGGGCCCCTGATTGGATCTAATGATGTCACCACGTAGCTGAAGGGCTGAAGTTTCTTTTCTATGCTTTAGTACACCAAAATCGAGCACTTTCAGGTGTAGATATTTGAAATAGTTGGAGAACGAAATTAACACGCCATTTCTCGAGGCACTTGACAAAGGATCTCTGCGGTTGTTGGTGCGCATGTCCAAAATGCGCAAATGCACTCTGTCCTTCATACAATTGTGTGGTTTTAAAAATATATAAACAACCGCGAAATTTAGCGGGAGCTAACACTTCTTTGTTTTTTAGATACAGTGTCAAAGTTAACAATTTTTACTTTCCTAGCCCGCGTAGCAATGGCTAGAGAAGGTATTATTTTTTTTTAAGTTAGCTTTTTTTAAAATTTTTTAAATGTCAAAAAAGTGTCATTGTCATTAATGTATTTTGACCAAAATCTAATCAGTTCGTTAGTGTCGAACACTATTTTACCAGACATTTTTTTGAAAATCGGTTTAGCTGCTTAGGAGCTATCGTGTTCCGGACATACATACACACACACACACTTGTTGATCCCGGCTTACCTTGAAGTTCCTATTTTCTGCGCCTCGTGTGTACACACTTCTCTTGTTGGATTGGAACAGAACGGCGATAGTGCCGTTAATCGTCACCTCATGGCGGGGCTGGCGCGCAGGTGTCATCAAAGCTTTGACAGCCATATTGCGCGCGCAATTCAAATTTTAAATTGATCAAAACAAAACAAAAATGTTGATCCTTTTTTTCTTTACTACAGTGCAGACTCGATAATCCGAACTAATAAAAACCAAGGCGATTCGGATTAGCAAATAATTTGAATTACCGAAGCAGTTCTTTTTTATTAAAATTTTTATTATGAAACGCAAAAAAAAACAGTAATTACGAATAAGTAGCACTAGAAAATATATGTATAAAAAACTAAGAATATTGTATTAATTTCTAAAGTAATTTGTAATTTTTGTTTGCTTTACACATCTTTGATTATTCATAAAGGCCTTTTCTTTTAATCTTTGAAGTACATAGCTATAGGTAGTTTCTTACCAGATATATGCTTTGCATTTGAAAAATAAAAAACCACATTAGAGGGCCGAGGGTGTAACAGCTTCTTTGTTAAGGAGCTATAAAGCTACCACTCAATCGGACACCTACTATAAACAAAAGGGAGCGCGAGAACAGCAGAACGTAATTTAGGCTGACGCAGTAAGGTCGGGGAACGAACCTTAATAGGTATGTCGCCTTTTAAGGATACACGGATACAATATTTATATATTTTGTCAATACTATCCTTTTTTAATGCGGTTTGATTATACAGGGTGTCTAAAACCACCCGTCAACCCATTTTAAAACCTTGGGGTTTTTTTTATTTGAAAAATTATTTTAAATGATCGAGAGATGTATAAGTTTACGACCTCACTACGAAGACAGCTAACGTCAATCTCATTAGGTCTCCTTAGCCCAGGTTCAATATTAAATATCAAAGGAATTTTTAGAGGTGTCACCAAAGACTAAATAAATTAATTTTCGAGCTCGATTTTGATATCTAAATGTGCGACTTCTATAAAACCCGCGTAGCAATGGCTAGAGAAGGTATTATTTTTTTTTAAATTAGCTTTTTTTAAAATTTTTTAATTGTCAAAAAACTGTCATTGTCATTAATGGATTTTGACCAAAATCTAATCAGTTCGTTAGAGTGTCAAACACTATTTTACCAGAATTTTTTTTGAAAATCGGTTTAGTTGCTTAGGAGCTATCGTGTTACGGACAGACACACACTCACACTTGTTGACCCCGGCTTACCTTGAAGTTCCTATTTTCTGCGCCTCGTGTGTACACACTTCTCTTGTTGGATTCGAACAGAACGGCGATAGTGCCGTTAATCGTCACCTCATGGCGGGGGTGGCGCGCAGGTGTCATCGACGCTTTGACAGCCATATTGCGCGCGCAATTCAAATTTTAAATTGATCAAAACAAAACAAAAATGTTGATCCGTTTTTTCTTTACTACAGTGCAGACTCGATAATCCGAACTAATAAAAACCAAGGCGATTCGGATTAGCAAATAATTCGGATTACCGAAGCAGTTCTTTTTTATTAAAATTTTTATTATGAAACGCAAAAAAAAAACAGTAATTACGAATAAGTAGCACTAGAAAATATATGTATAAAAACTAAGAATATTGTATTAATTTCTAAAGTAATTTGTAATTTTTGTTTGCTTTACACATCTTTGATTATTCATAAAGGCCTTTTCTTTTAACCTTTGAAGTACATAGCTATAGGTAGTTTCTTACCAGATATATGCTTTGCATTTGAAAAATAAAAAACCACATTAGAGGGCCGAGTGCGTAACAGCTTCCTTGTTAAGGAGCTATAAAGCTACCACTCAATCGGGCACCTACTGTAAACAGTAGGGAGCGCGATAACAGCAGAACGTAATTTAGGCTGACGCAGTAAGGTCGGGGAACGAGCCTTAATGGGTATGTCGCCTTTTAAGGATACACGGATACAATATTTATATAATTTGTAAATACTATCCTTTTTTAATGCGGTTCGTTTATACAGGGTGTCTAAAACCACCCGTCAATCCCTTTTAAAACCATGGGGTTTTTTTTTAATGATCTGAGAGATTATTTTAAATGATCGAGACGTGTATAAGTTTACGACCTCACTACGAAGACAGCTAACGTCAATCTCAGTAGGTCTCCGTAGCCCAGGTTCAATATTAATATGCGACTTGCATAAAACTTTTTAAAATTTTTAGGACCCAGATTTTTTTGCGATTTCATTTTGTTCATCTGTCTGTATCACAAAATATTGACACATGACAAAACTGCAAAATCGCAAGAAAATCAAGTCATATCAAAAGTGACGTTTTATAAAAAATTAAAATAAAATTTTCGGTTTGATTCAAAAAAGCAAGGCGAATTCCTTAAAAATAGGCATACATTTTTGTATTTTTTGCAGAAAATTTAAGTTTACGGACAAATAACTTATGATTTGGACAGGTTACCTTCGTCATAAGTTAAAAATACTATTAATTGAAAGAGCAGTTACTCCATATAGCTGTAATGATTTTTCAGATCTAAAAAAACAATTCCCTAAATTTCAAAAAGGGTAAACGGACCTTGGATACCCTGTATATGCATCTGTTTCCTTAATAATGTCAAGTCCTCCCAGTCATGCTTTCAAGATAATGTAAGACTTTGGGCACCTATATTTTTGTTGTTCCAGAGTAGTGAGAATTATTAACACCCTGTTTCCACCAATGCATGCCCACCCCGATTCAAAAAACGCATCAGGTGACACTGCATTTAAAACCGGTGCAAGTCCATGGGCCATCACGTGATGCGTTTTAGCTCACACATATTATACTATAGTAGTGTGAGCTATGGTAATCCTAATTTTTTCAAGAAAAATTTTTTTTTATATATTTTTGCGTTTCAGATGATTTTGAAACTTTTTTGTCGCGCCATCTGTCTGTATGTCTGTCTGTAACGACAAACGCGCATAACTCAAAAACCGCTTGCCCGATTTCAATGAAATTTGGCACCTAGGCTGGGTCTTGGGTCGAGATGGTCCCATTTAAAAATTAACAAAATCCACCGAACACAAGCCAAATAAAAGGGTGGGGGTAGATTTCAAAAATTAGAGTTTACGTGAAAATATGGCGTGTGTGATATCAAAGGAAAGGTAATTGAATCTGGAGTTAAACAAAATACATTTTAGTTTTTTTTAAAGGGTAGATTTCAAAAATTAGACTTTACGTGAAAATATGGCATGTGTGATATCAAACGAAAAGTATTTGAGTCCGGAGTTAAACAAAATACATTTTAGCTTGTGTTTTTTTTTAAGGGTGGGGGTAGATTTGACTTTAATTTAAAACATGGTGAACTAGCATATAGGTCCACTACCAACTGATAAGTATCAATTTTAGATTTGCGTAACGTTTTAATTATAGAAAAAAAATAGCGAGGACAGAGCTCACACTTACCAGTCTTGTAATGTCCATATGCTGAGTCGAACAAACTGCGGGTTGGGTTTAGAGAACGTTTTGGCACTTTTTAGATGGAGTTTTCTTGGAATGTTGAAGTTTTATTTTCACTCCGCGCGCGGTTAGCTTGACATTCTTTTCTCAAGTCCCAGTTTTATGCGCATGTTCTTGCGCCGTTTTTACGTTGCATTTCTTCGCCACCAGAGGGCTCTTCCTGTGCTCGCTCTAGTCCTTTCATTGGATACACGAGAAATTTAAATAAAAGTCGCGGCGCGGGAAATAAAGGTTTCTTATATTATTAGGCGTAATTTTATAGTTATAATTTAAATAATAAAACGAAATAAAATAAACAAAAAATTCTAACTTATTTAGCTAATAAATTGAGGATGAAATTCGAACACATGGATTGTGTGTATCAAACGAAAGGTAATTTAGTCTGGAGTTGAATAAAATATAATTCAGTTTTTAATTATATTAGCTCACACGTACACTATAAGTATAGTACCTAGTGTGAGCTTAGGGGCCCATATATTGGCAGAGTATTTTGAATCGGGGTGGGCATGCATTGGTGGAAACAGGGTATAAGTGTACCCACAGTCGAATGAGATGTGATTGGTCCAGATTAATTGTATTTCTGCTTTAAATCTAAAACAAGATTTTAAGTTTAAAACAAGTAACGTTTTCTTCACAATCTTTAAGAATTTACGCATTGATAAATTGATTGTAAGCAAAATCACATGGAGTGAATTTTTACTGTCAAGATAATTTAGCAAACCAACAACCGAAGATTTAGCTAAATTTGTTAAGGAAATAAAAATGTTTTTATTATTATAAAACAGGTCACAAGCATAAAATTCGTGGTGATATCAACGTCCTAATCTGTGGAGATCCAGGAACGGCCAAATCCCAGTTTTTAAAGTTTGTAGAAAAAATCGCACCTAGAGCAGTATTTACTACAGGACAAGGTAAGATTTTTTTATTTGTCAAGCATACTGTGCTTATTAATTTGCTAGAGAAGTTAATCCACACAGTCTTTAACTTATATATACTGGAATATGTAAAGTTTATTATAAAAACTATGATAACTCTTTGAGAAAAACCAAACTTCTTATTCATACAATACCAGACTTAAAAATAACCTTAAAGCTGAACTATAGCTACATTCAAAAAAACATTTCCCACAATATCCTAAAAATTTGGAATATCGTTTCACTAACTGGAAGAGAACTCCCACCTAGACAAAATCAAAACAAAATTAAAATTTTCTTGAAATGAGTGCCTATTATAGCTTAGATGATTTTTTTAGAGATTACCAAAGATTAATGTAGAAAATCTGTGATATAGAACTGTGATAAACACCTAAGTTAATTTTGTTTTCCTTTTAATGTGCTACAGCTGTAGAATAGTACTTACTTATTACTTTTTATATGTAATGTAAAAATTTTGTCGTGCAATTTTGTATATTGCAAAACTTTTGTGTTTATTCTAGTTTTTGGATCTGTAAATAACGAGTTCTCCACGTTATAGGTATATACATATTTTTTAAAATGAGATCGAAAAATTAAGTTCTATACTATTCTATTTTATTCTATTTACCCTTGTTAATATAAAAAAATTATTCTAATATCACCCGGTATAAATCTCAATAATAATAATTGTGATGATTCTCCGCAATAAAAGGTGAGAAGAATGATCAGTGATAAGAAAAATCAATCGTGGATGCAAGAGTGCCAGAAAATAGATTCTTACTTAGGAGGTAGGAGAAGTACCGAAAGCTGGAAAACTATAAGATCGATCAAAAAAGAAACATGCAGAGATATTATTTCACCAATACCAGACAAAGAATGGGATGAGCATTTTAAAAAACTTTTAACTGAAAATAGAGCAGAATTCAAGGAAGACGAAAGAGACGATATCATTAGAACGATGGGATCTCCAGTACTCCTCACAATCTATGAGGTCAAAAACGTGTGCACAACCTTAAAAAGCGGTAAGTCTGCCGGACCCGGAAATACCCCAGCTGAACTTATTAAATATGGCACTGAAGAACTGTTTTGGAGATTAAGGAATCTTTTCCAAAAATATTTAAATGGAGCTGTAGTACCAACTGAGTGGAAAACGTCATATATATATATATATATATATATATGTGACAATTATAGAGGTATATCTGTAACTAATACGCTAAGCAGAATATATGGCAAAATAATAAGAAATAAAGTGGAGAGCGAATATAAAGACACGGAGGCAGAAGAACAAGCTGGTTTCAGGGCGGGTAGATCGACTTCAGATCATCTCTTTTGTATAACCCAAGTTATTGAAAAGAAAATGGCATACGGACAAGAGCTGCATCTGCTTTACGTGGATTTGCAGAAGGCATATGATAGTATACCACTAAATCTACTTTGGAAAGCGTTGGAAAACACAAACATAGGCGTACAACTAATTAAAGCCATCAAAGAGTTATACCGCAATAGTAAGGCAAAAGTTAAAATAAAAGCAGAACTAACTAAAGGCTTTCAAGTAAATAAAGGTCTTAAACAAGGTGGCTGTATCTCGCCTACGCTCTTCAAGATATATTTGGAACAGGTCCTTAAGGTCTGGAAGAGAAAATGCCAAAACATGGGAGTTCCGTTGGATGAAACCACCTTGTACACTTTATGTTTCGCCGATGATCTGATAGTAGTGGCTCAGGATTATGACGACCTCGAATATATGACACGAAAACTAATAGAAGAGTACAATAAGTGGAGACTAGAGGTTAATCTCAATAAGACAGAGTATATGTGTATCGGTGGAATGAAACAGGATCTAATCTTAAATACCGGGCAGCGAATTCAGTCCTGTGATGAGTATAAATACTTAGGTCTAAAAATTACAGCTGACGGAACACTAGACAAAGCTATAAAAGATAGAAACGTACAAGGAAGAAAAGCAATAACTTTATTAAATGGAATAATTTGGGACCAAAGTATATCAAAACATAACAAAAAGCTTATATATAAAACATCATTGTAAAAAGTATTATTACATACGGCTCAGAAGTATGGCCAATCAAGGATAGAACAGAAAAAATGCTTTCCGCTACGGAGATGGACTATTGGAGAAGAGCAGCAGGGAAATCAAAAAGAGAAAGAGTTACAAATCAAAGAATAATAGAAATTATGACAGTGGGTGAACGTACTTTAGTGGATGATATAAGAACAAAACAACTGGTGTGGTACGGACATGTACAATAATAATATATAAACAAATATTACAATGGAAACCAACTGGCCGAAGAAAACGAGGAAGGCCGAGGAGAAGCGGGAGAGAAGGAATAGACAGTAAAATAAGAATAAGAGGCCTAGATGATGAATTATGGGCAAACAGAAACGAGTGGAGATTGGGTATCGCAAGACGTAGAACGTTGTGAAACCGATATATATATATATATATATATATATATATATATATATATATATATATATATATTGTCACGAGGGGGTTGTCGTGACTATTTACATACATGACAATATGATTATCCGCCCTTAAATGCACCTATCAGTGTGTCACCGGCTTGTGCGATATTGATGTAACTGAAGAACTGACAAAGCATTCGTTCTATGAAGATGGATAAAAAAAACGTTAAACATTCTCTATTTACCTGTTTCTAGCAACGAGCTGAATAGTACAATAAAATAAATCAGTTTCACATCTCATCCATGTACTATCTTCACCGGGCAATGTTTAAGCTGTAAGGATGGATTTTGGCGTTATCTCAAACTAATTTAGCATAAAACTTTCATAATGATGATTGATGATGATGATTCATATGTGAGTGGGTCTTGCAGCCCTTCTACTGCGACCACCAGTGAGTCTATTGTGGCTCACTTTTGAGTGGTTTCTCACCACTGTATGCCTAATCCTCCAAAAAGGCCGGCTATCAGTTTGGGTGAGACACTGTTCAGATCTTCTGAGTCGATCTGAGGTTTACCGAAAGTATTCTGACGTAAACGTGCAATAGCCGGACATTCGCACAGTACATGTCTGACTGTTTCGTCATCCTCCATACAGAGTCTACATTAGGTCTCTTCTGTTAGTCCCATTCTGTGCATGGGTATTCTCAGTCGACAGTGACCCGTATAAAGACCAGTCACTATACGTATCTTCTGTCTGGTAAGTCCAATAATGTTCCTGGCTCTGTTTCTACAAGGTCCTTTAATGAACTCTTTAGAGTGAGCCAGTTCTGGCATATTTATCCAGTATTGTTGGAAGCTATTCTCCATCCATTTTAATATGGTTGATTTAGCAGCATTGTATGATATCCCCAGGGCTGGCTCGGGGCCGAAAAATTCGGCAGATGCCGCTTCCCTCGCTGCTAGGTCTGCGGCCTCATTTCCCTCGTGCTTAAAATGCCTTGGTATTCATACTAATGATACATTGTTAGCGCTACCAAGCGCATTCAGCGAATCTTTACAGCTCCTCACGGTTCTCGATGAGACCGTATAGGATTCAAGCGCTCTTAAGGCTGCTTGACTCTCGGAGAAGATTTTTTATTGTCCTGTTGGTCCATTCGTGGTCAGTAATCCACCGGGCACACAGTTCAGCCTGAAATATAGTAGCCAATTGGCCAACAAACTTTCATAATAAAACCAGGTCTTATAAATTTTAAAACATAGTTTTTTTGTTGCTGTCCTTTGAAAGATACCGTAGCAATTCCTATTTTTATGTGATAGGTGCTAGTGCGGTAGGTTTAACAGCCTACGTACGAAGAAATCCAACTTCAAAAGAATGGACCTTAGAAGCCGGGGCTTTAGTTCTGGCCGACCAAGGAGTTTGTTTGATTGATGAGTTTGACAAGGTATGCATTTAACTGATTTTTTATTTAAGGCTTACAGTTTTTATTTTCCGGAATAGGAAAAAACATTGCGTCACGTCGATCGGATGATACAACCTGGAGAGAAACTTTGATAAAGATTTAATTTATTTCAAACTTACATGCAATTAACTTATTGTTTTGTTACACAATGGTAACATTTTGGGTTGTTTCATGGTCGTTTGGTTCGGTTCGGTTCAGTTTAATTTTACTTTATAACCCTCTCCTTGTTGATATACCCATAGGATCTCAGAAAACAACAAAGATATTGATTTGGTTTTGACTGGTTTAGTGAGTACAAATTATATGTTTTCTTTACACCCCTATTTTAAGGATTGTCAAAAAAGATTTTAGAAATACTACTCAATTCGTTTAGTTTGAAGAAAATGTGACATAGGAGTTTTGACATAGCAACTAAAAGTTGGCAGATTTGTTCTTCTTGGATCCTGGTTCGGTTGTGTTTGACTGCCAGAACCTTGTCGGGCATTGCATATATAATAGATAGTTTTTGGTCCTGCCAAAAACGGCCGACCACTAACGCAACTTGACACTGTTGACATTTGAACATAGGTATTTTGACGTACGTAGAACGTGCGCGATTGTGTTTTAGCGAGCTTTTATTAAATTCCGCGCCAATTGGTGACGTTGGCTGCACAGGTCACAGCAGTGTTGAGCGGACGGTCCCTAAGGACCGTGTTTTGAGCGGAACCAGGGACAGATGGAAGATGATTCAGCAGTCTCTGGCGAGACCCATTTATTTCACGTAGAGGAAGATGGGGTAATAGGAAATATTATTTTTTTGCTTCTCTTGCAGTTTGTCTTCATCTTTGAAATTTTTCTACTACAATATTAATTAAGTTTAAGCACTTTTGTTTTTTTTAAACATATTTTTCACAAGCAAATAATATTTTTTTTTGTCTGAAGGAAGCACTTTATTTTTCAGTTTTAATACTGTTGTTGTCCAATGTAAGACTTTCTATGTATTGTTTTAAATTTTGCTTGTCATAAACAAGTAGTTCAGAATGGAAATGTTTCTTATTACCCTTTCGATTTGACTATCGTAATAAAAAACATCGCAATGGGGCAATTAGAAATAATATATTTTATTGCATATTGATTTGAGTACTTAGTGCAGTTGCCTTCAAATTTGACAAAATTGACCTAGGTAAAGCTTTAGAAATGGCAAGTTGCAAAAATATTAACTGGCATCTAACTCAAATAGTCCACAGTACACCGGTCTAATTTTTAAGTGAATATATATGCAACAAAAAGGATAATACTTCTTATTGCCCCATTACGATGGTTCCTCTTACCCCACGATAGTCAAAACGAAGGGGTAATATGAAACATTTCCATTGTATACTACTTGTTAAACACAAGAAAAACGACAAACAAAGTATTAACACTGCAGACAAAATTTTCCTTTCTAGACAAAAAAAAATATTCCCTCCTCTATCCTCTATGAAATATCTCGATTTTAATAGTCTTGCACATCAAACGACCAATACCGTCGGCGTCGACTAAAATCGGTACCAAAAATGCTATTTCGAACTGTCAAGTTATCGGACCTAAATTTGGCACGACCAAAAACTCTCTAATATATAAGTTGTACTTGCTCCGTATACTATAAACGTCATACTTGACAGAGGTGCCGTCAAGGGTAAAAAAAGAAGATATCTCATTTAGAACGTTTTTGCTTGACATTTGTATGACTAATATTCATACTTTTTCTTAGAGAACACAACACTAGGGAGTCAATTTAACCTAGAAATTTATGATGAAGAATACTTTTTTAAATTTGGTAGCTTAGTAATGTTACGACGTCACAAAGATTGCCACCCACCGCGTCGGTCGAATTCCGTTTAGTTGTATTCTCTCTAGATTAACCAAAACTGCTGCAATTAAAGGATAGTGTTTTTTCTAACTCTACATATGTACCCCAAAATATGTAGTTAAAATTTGTTGGAACATTAGTATACTTACAAACCAATTATTATCAAACGAATTTAAAAGTTTTCGTTCCAAAATATGTTAACATGTGGCTATCTTCACGAGGGCTGGAGGTGGTTCCATTAAAGTCAGAATAATAATTTCTTCCGTAGATGAATGATCAAGACAGAACCTCCATTCACGAGGCAATGGAACAGCAGTCCATTTCCATTTCTAAAGCTGGAATCATCACAAGTTTACAGGCAAGGTAAGAAAGTAGCTGAAATGCCATTAAATTCGAATTGTCCGAATTTATGACTCACAATGCAATTACGTAATTTTATTTATTTATTTTTATTACAAGAATTACAAAAAAAAGTAATATAATAGATCCAATATAATACTACATAAAAATTAATGGTGAGGTCTTCAACAATATAAGATATGCCGATGACACCTTTGTTGCAGCTGAGAGTCTACGGGATCTCCAAGTGTTATTAGAGAGACTAAACAGAGCATTCCAAAAGTATGGTCCGAAGATGAATCTTAAGAAAACCAAATATATAATAACAAAAAATCCAAACATCGATGGCAATCTGATAATCGAAAACACATCAATAGAAAGAGTTTCACAGTACAGCGTGTCCCATTTTCGATGGGATTAAATGGGAAACTCGGCTATTATTAAAGATATTGATTTTCTGATTGCACCTAACCGTGATCTTTTTTTGAGCTCTTAAAAATGGTGTAATCAGATTTTTGCTATACCTTGTAGTTTCGCTAATACAGGGAGTTTTTGAAAAAATTGCATTTTTATTAATTCCTTATATCTCGCTTATTTTGCGAGATATTTTTATTCTATAAAAACTTTTCTATGGCAACTTTTTTAAAGGAAAATAATGACGTCAGTTTTTCAAAATATTGTTTAGTTTTTGAGATATGGTATTTATCATAAAAAAATTAAATACGGACCTGTATTTTTTTTTATCACTATTTTGATTGGCTTCATGCTATTATTATCACAAAATAATAAAAATCTAATATTTTTTTTGTTTTAAGATTTAAAAAAAATATTTACTATTTAAAAAAAAAATTAGTCCGAAACTGGAAGTTTCCAACATAAATATAAATAAAATACTCTGCCAATTTATGGGCACAAAAGCTCACACTAGATACTATATTTATAGTGTACGTGTGAGCTAATATAACTAAAAACTGAAATATATTTTATTCAACTCTAGACTCAATTACCTATCGTTTGATACCACACAAGCCATGTTATTACTTAAACTCAAATTTGTGAAATCTACCCCCACTTTAAAAAAAAACATTAAAATGTATTTTGTTTAACTCCAGACTCAATTACCTTTCGTTTGGTATCACACACGCTATATTTTCACATAAATTCTAATTTTTGAAATTTACCCCCACCCTTTTTTTGTTAAATAAAATAAAATGTATTTTGTTTAACTCCAGACTCAATTACCTTTCGTTTGATATCACACACGCCATATTTTTACATAAACTTAATTTTTTAAATCTACCCCCACCCTTTTATTTGGCTTGTGTTTGGTGGATTTTGTTCATTTTTAAATGGGACCATCTCGAGCCAAAACCCAGTTTAGGTACCAAATTTCAATAAAATCGGGCTAGCGGTTTTTGAGTTATGCGCGTTGGTCGTTACAGACAGACATACAGACAGACAGACAGACAGACAGACAGACAGACAGACAGACAGACAGACAGACAGACAGACAGACAACACAACAAAAAAGTTTCAAAATCATCTGAAACGCAAAGATATATAAAAAATTTTGAAATCGGAGCAACTTTTTTTTTCTCGAAAAAATTAGGATCACTATAGCTCACACTACTATAGTATAGTAGTAGTGTGAGCTAAAATAGCTAGTTGAACGATTTTTAGTTTAACTGTTTTGATTCTTAGCAAATTAAAATGGTTTTACGTTAATTTAAGGATTTATTTGAAACAAAGTCTACGACAAATACAAAAAAAATAACGAATTACAAAAAATAATAACTAATTTTTCTTTAATGGCATAAATGTTCAAACTGATTACCATTATGTGTGAGACATTGTTGGTATTTTTGAGCAATTTTTCTTAACGCATTTTGCTTAATAATATTTCTGACGTTTAAATATTGGGATTTTGTTGTTTGAATAAAGCAGTCAAAAATATTACATTTTTCAAAATCTGGATATGGTCGATTTCTAGCCATTTTAGAATTATTTTGAGTGAGCTATTCACAAAAATGACACGTAAAATGACAATGTCAATTCCACGCTTTTGTTTTTCCATGTTGAAGTAAATTTCATGAGTTGCTGTGCTACCATCAAATAATTTGGTTTTCTACTTCATTTATAAATCTTTTAATTAACGTTTTAAAACAGATAAACTAAAAATCGTCCAACTAGTGTGTCTTGCAATTTTTAATTTATATTTACGTTGGAAATTTCCAGGATTGGACTACAATTTTTGTTAAAATATAAAAAAAAATTTTTAGTCTTAAAACAAAACATTTTTAAAGTTTTATCATTTTAAGATAATAATAGCATGAAACCAATCAAAATAGTAATAAAAAAATCCAGGTCCGTATTTAATTTTTTTTATGATAAATACCATATCTCACAAACTAAACAATATTTTAAAAAATTGACAACGTCTTTTGCTCTAAAAAAGTTGCTACAGAGAGGTTTTTACAGAATAAAAATATCTTGCAAAATAAGCGAGATACAAGGAATTATTAAAAATGCAATTTTTTCAAAAACTCCCTGTATTAGCGAAACCATGGGGTATAGCAAAAATCTAATTGCACCATTTTTAAGGGCTCAAAAAAAGAGCACGGTGAGGTGCAATCAGAAAATCGATATCTGTAATAATAACCGAGTTTCCCATTTAATCCCATCGAAAATGGGACACGCTGTACAAATATCTAGGTACGTGTATAAACGAAAATGTAGATCAATATCAAGAAATTACATCAAGAATTGAAATTGCAAGAAATGCTTTTGTAAAACTAAAAAATTCCTTTGCAGCAGGGACATTAATTTAAAACTAAGAATAAGAATGCTGCGCTGCTACGTTTTCTCAACTTTTCTTTATCGATGTGAAGCGTGGAGTGTGAAAAAGAATGAAATGAACAGACTTGAAGCTTTTGAAAGATGGTGCTATCGTCGAATGTTGATAATTTCCAGGGTTGATAGAGTAACTAATATAGAGCTGAAACATAGAATTCAAAAAGATAAAGAAATTGGTCTCACTCTGAAAAAGAAAAAGTTAGAATATTTTGGCCACGTAGTGAGAGGCCCTAAATATAAACTACTACAAAATATAATGGAAGGAAAAATTCGAGCCAAGAGAAGCCAAGGTAGAAGAAGAACATCCTGGCTTAAAAACTTGCGCGACTGGTGTGGTATGACGTCGAATCAACTGTTTAGAGCGGCAGCGAACAAGATTCGAATGGTCATGATTATCTCCAACCTCCGCTAGGAGATGGAACTTCAAGAAGAAGAAGAGCCAATATGATCCTAAAGAATAAAACAAAACGCAATTATAAAATTTTAAAATGGGTAAATTTCTATGTAAATTTTTGAAAATTAACAGTATCGCTAGATTTAAACTTAATTATTTAATGATGTCAGTCTTGTGCTAAAGGGTCAAGACAATGTGTATTGTAAAATCTTAATATACGAGTAACTGGGGAGAAAAAATTCATAGTTAACATGATGATAAGAAACATTGGTGAATTGGTCTTTCTTTGGATGGTGTTAAATGATATTTACTAAAGAATCGAAGGACAGTAAAATAAACCATTTAAAATTTTGCAAAGGGTCAAGACATCAACACAGGTCCTCCTTGTCTCCAAGTTTTCAATGTTAAATTTTATGTTTGCTGTGAATGCCAACGACTTAAAAAAGTTTTTTGGACAGACTCCAAACTATCAATATGTATGTATGTATGTATAATATGGGGACCACACTGTAAAGGCATATTTCAACACAGAGCGCAACAGGGAGCAGTAAAGCAGCCTGAAACATTGTGGTGATTATTGTGAATTATGACGCGTTATAAAGCCAAGGTTACGCATAGGTCTATTTCTATATATTTATTTATCGGTTTCACAACGTTCTACGTCTTCCGATACCCAATCTCCACTCGTTTCTGTTTGCCCATAATTCATCATCTAGGCCTCTTATTCTTATTTCACTGTCTATTCCTTCTCTCCAGCTTCTTCTTGGCCGTCCTCGTTTTCTTCGGCCAGTTGGTTTCCATTGTAGTATTTGTTTAGGTAGTCTTTCATCATTCATTCTTTGTACATGTCCGTACCACACCAGTTGTTTTGTTCTTCTATCATCCACTAACGTACGTTCACCCACTGTCATAATTTCTCTTATTCTTTGATTTGTAACTCTTTCTCTTTTTGATTTCCCTGCTGCTCTTCTCCAATAGTCCATCTCCGTAACGGAAAGCATTTTTTCTGTTCTATCCTTGATTGGCCATACTTCTGAGCCGTATGTAATAATACTTTTTACAATGGTGTTATATATAAGCTTTTTGTTATGTTTTGATATACTTTGGTCCCAAATTATTCCATTTAATAAAGTTATTGCTTTTCTTCCTTGTACGTTTCGATCTTTTATAGCTTTCTCTAGTGTTCCGTCAGCTGTAATTTTTAGACCTAAGTATTTATACTCATCACAGGACTGAATTCGCTGCCCGGTATTTAAGATTAGAACCTGTTTCATTCCACCGATACACATATACTCTGTCTTATTGAGATTAACCTCTAGTCCCCACTTATTGTACTCTTCTATTAGTTTTCGTGTCATATATTCGAGGTCGTCATAATCCTGAGCCACTACTATCTGATTATCGGCGAAACATAAAGTATACAAGGTGGTTTCGTCCAACGGAATTCTCATGTTTTGGCATTTTCTCTTCCATACTTTAAGGACTTGTTCCAAGTATATCTTGAAGAGCGTTGGCGAGATACAGCAATCTTGTTTAAGATCTTTATTTACTTAAAAGCCTTTGGTTAGTTTTGCTTTTATTTTAACTTTTGCCTTACTATTGCGGTATAACTCTTTGATGGCCTTAATTAGTTGTACGCTTATGTTTGTGTTTTCCAACGCTTTATTTCTAACATCCTCAAAATGAGAGAGAATGTTAACTTAGTATCAAAAATAACCTCCAAATCATTTACAGTAGTCACACTTTTCAATGGTAAATTGTTGATAGAATACTGATTTTGTATTTGATTACTTTTACGACCAAGGGAAATGGACATACATTTTTAACATTTAGCTCCAAAACCATTCTTATTACCCCATCCTACAACTCCATTGATAACTACTGAATATAATATTCTTATCTTCTTTATGGTTTGCGTTATCCGCATATTTCTATACATAAGACGTCGTGCAAAAAGTGCACATTTTCGTGATTGCCAAATTTGAAAGCATTTCACCTGATCTAACCTAACCTAATATGACATAAATCTAACTAGATCTAACCTAACTTGGCCTGAGCTGATCAGGTTAGGTTAGATCATACAACTGCTAGTTTTTTCTACACTGCTAGGAGTTTGACCTTTGATATTTGCGTAAAAGGTTTTTCATATGACCACATACGAAAATAGCGAAATCTTCATTTTTTTTGTTTCAGAAAGCTGCATTTTCACACGCATATTGTTTTTTATTTTCGTCACACGGAATTAAATTATTTTGTTCTCTATAGAGGAAAATGAATCACAGTAGAAGAAACCCTGTATGTATGATATATTTTTAAAAAATGTCATACATACAGGGTCTCTAACTCACACTATAGCCTTGTCTGTCCATTGTTTTGACGGACATATTTTCCTCTCTAGAGAGAAAATTCTTTCGGTTCTTGGGATGGAAATAAATTTTTAATAAGTTTATTTTAATAAAAATAAGGAAATTGGAGTTAATATACATATTATGGTCGTAGGCAAAATAGCGTACATAACTCGTTAGAAAGTGACGTGTGAATCTGAGCTGTCAGACTTGTGTGAGAGATGTCACTTACTTCACTTGTTATGCAAAGATACTATTTCTGTTTCCACCCTTACTTCAACTTAACTGCTTGCTCATGTGCAAGCCTGGCTAATTTCCGCTTATCTTTTTGTAGGTGTTCGGTAATCGCAGCAGCTAATCCCATAGGAGGGCGATACGATGCTAGTATGACATTCACTGAAAATGTCAACTTATCAGATCCCATTTTGTCAAGGTTCGACATTTTATGTGTAGTAAGGGACGAGACAGATCCAATACAAGATAGGCATCTGGCAAGGTAATCTAAAAGCTTTTTATTTGTTGCATTCCAATTTAAGGCGCTGACTGTGACGTATCACGGCACCCCGACACAAAATATGATTTCGGAACGTAACAGCAACTAATCTAATCGTGTCATTGACTGAACTTATATATCCGATTATTTACCATCTCTTTCTAAACTAAGGTATCAGTAAGGGCGCTTAATAATATTAAACACACATGAGTCTAATAACTAAACAGTGGTTTTATTTACTAAACTCACACATTGTCATCCAGCTACTTATTCTCTCTTTTTAACTCAAAGTAGTGGGACGGGCGCACCCAATCTAAAACAGTCATGCCATTTTGACAATCAACGTCAGTCGATTTTCTGATGCACACAGTGGGCTCGCGGACCTAATTTTTGGCCAAAAAAGGTTAAATTAAATATATACTGAAACTTCTAAACACCTTTACTAAAAATAGTAGATAGTCCAGCAGGCCTTGAACAACTATGATTTAATTGACGTAACTTTCAGTTATTTTTTAGAAGTGTCATTTTTCGCGTTAAAGTACCATATTTGTATGGCGGTTTGATCCAGATTTTAAGCCATTTTACGACAATATTTTATGTTGTATAAAATTCGCATACAATAAATCTTGGTAAAAGAGGTAGGGGAAAGGGGGGCAAAATGGGGTACGCGGGTAAAACGGGATATCGCAGTTTTAAGTAAATTGCGCAAAAATAAAACTTCTTAATATCAGATGTTTTATCCTTATGACTGGTTCAACTCTCTGCAATATGATTGGTGCCGGTCGGCTGAGCTTAAGTTGGTTTTTGCTCAATGTGATGTTGTGCGCTGCTTATTGCGCATTTTGTGACGGTAAGTACATTTTTTACAGACTTCTAAAATTTTGTTTACATTGAAAAATTAGTGGGTTTATGTATTATTTATAATTAAACGCATCGCCCATAACATTCGTCCTTTACTATGTATGATTTTTGTTTGAATTTAACTGGTGGTTTGGGGCAAAACGGGGTTTTTTCATTGGGGCAAAATGGGGTACCTTGTTATACCTAGTAACCTATAGCCCATTTTGGCCAAAAAAATTTTTTGATAGCATTACTGAAAGTCATATTTTATGTTGTCTTTGCAAAAAATTGAAGCAAAATTCGTGTAGGAGAGTCGACAGCGATGACTTGGTTACTAAATTTAATTTTTATAAAATGTCTTTACATTATATTACAACTTTTTATTTTTTAAATAAGTATTTTTAACTTGTTTAGTATTTTAATAAATAAAACAAAAATATTGATTCTAAATTATACAACCTCCCGGCCTGTTTCGCCACATAGGCACCCCATTTTACCAAAGGCAACTTTTTACAAAAATAAAAGTAGAACCATAAAGATAACGTATCTAGCTAACTTAATTCCAAATGACGGACGCAATGGTGACCATTTAATAGGAGAAATAAGCCTATAAAATTAAGTCTCCCATTTTGCCCCCCTTTCCCCTAATTAGACTTTCTACCTGTACATTTTGATTCAAATTTTGATGTGTAGACAGGTCAGACAATGGTTTTTGCGTGGCATTTCTGAAATTATATAAAAAGATAAATTTCTTATAAATGTTGGACAAAAATTTTGCTTCCCCCATCAACCATGTTTTTAAAAATTTTATTTTTATAAAGAGTATGTATACATATTTATCAAAAATTGTACTTTAAAATCTGCTGCCACAAGTTGCCCGTATGAAAGATATTATTAATTTACTAAAAATGGATTTCTTCGAGAAAAACTGAAACTCAAAAAAAAGCATGTCAATCTTAACAAAAGTTTTTGTTTATTATTTTCAAAGTACTTTACTTTTAAACAAATAAACATGGAAAAATATCTATTAATAAAAAATATAAATAATGTATAAAAAAATTAAAAGTTCAGTGTGACACGTCATTTTAAAGAAATATTTATACTTATTTAAAAATCAAACAAAAAGATGGTCACTCCATAATACAAACCAACTGCAATATCTCAAAAACCGAAAATTACAGATGAAACTTTTACAGGTGGATTGTTTATAAAATAAAAAATTAGGTAAAAAAGCTTTTAAGGTAAACGGTTCTATTTCAAATCATCAGCAGTTTCCCAAATCTGACTTTTAACAAACTAGTATAAAAAAGTGGACTCTTTAAAAATATTTATTTTGTTGAACAAAAACAAATTTTTCTAGAAAAATCATTCTTATTTGATTATGCAGTCCTTAAATTTGCAGGTTCTTATCCGCTACAAAGTTAGTGTTACGTTTGTATTATTTTTTAGTTTTTGGTAGAGCCAAAGAATAATACCGTTTAACTTTTTTTAATATTTTTAATTTTTAGTTTGATTTTTAGTTTATGTTATTATGTAAACTCCTCATCCTTTTCAACGCAGCTTTGTTGCACAATACACAGTGAGCTTTAACCCTAAATAACCTAAGTACCAGGTTTGACACAAATCGGTTTATAAATATAGGATAGTCTATAGGATAAAGATTTTGGCTCCGCCATGCAAGTTTTTTTTTGTTTGAGTAAAAAATAATAATAAGCGGCGTTAAACACCGCAGAGTTCCAGATATAATACATATCGGTTTAAAAATGTAAAGGTTCTGCATTTTGGATCCGCCAAGATATTTTTTCTAGGTTTAAGTCAAAAATTTTAATTATCGGCTTTACACACCCCAAAGTTCCAATTTTGATACATATCGGTTCATAAATAGAAAACTCTGCTCTTTTGGATCCGTCATATAATTTTTTAAGTTTGATTTCACAATTATACTCAACGACTTTAGACACGCCAAAGTTCCAAATTTGAAACCTATTGGTAAATAAGTTTTTTTAAATTCAAGTCAAAATATATATTTAGCGACTATTAACACTAAATGTAATACTTACGGGTTCATAAATAGGAAACTTCGCCATTTTGGATTCTCCATTTTGATTGTACATACTTCTTTGTCATTTCAAAACAAAATATTGTTACTAAACCTATTTTTCTAATTTTGGTCAAAAATCAGATCCGGGGGCCCACTGTACACAGCGCTATGAGTTGGACAGCAATAAAAAATAAGCTGTGCTTTAAAAAGAGATGCAAATGAGTACGTAAATACAATTTATGTCGGGGTGCTAATGTCAACCTACGTCACGAGTCAGCGCCTAATTATAAAAGCCTAAATTATTAGCCTTTTGGAACTAACGTGTTTATAAGCCTTTTTTTGTTTCTAGGTTCGTAGTCGGATCGCACATAAGACATCACCCCTGGAAAAAAGATGACGCTGCATCCGAACCCGTACCTCAGAACGACCTTCAGGTACCTCAAGAAATATTGAAAAAATACCTTGTCTATGCCAGGGAAAACATCCATCCTAAATTGCAGAATATGGACCAGGACAAAGTTGCCAATATTTACAGCCAACTTAGACAGGAATCTTTGGTTAGTATCTATGTTGTAGAAGTAATAATCCGGCAACTGGAGTTCTCTAGAAAGTTTGTTTCTTAACCCATTTTAAATATCATTTTTTAATTTTTTAAGAAATATACTGATTTTTTATTTGGTTGCTGATGCTGTTTAGGTTAAATTTAATCGTTATTTTCTTTTCTTTAGGCCACCGGCAGTTTACCAATCACAGCACGTCACATAGAGAGTGTCATCCGGATGAGCGAAGCCCATGCGCGAATGCATTTAAGGTTAGTCTTATTTACTAGTTTTTTAGATTCGTTGCTACTACTGCTTCTATACTATTTGACTGAATTTTCCCAAATTTTAGGAATTATTGCATAAAAATGCCAGAGGAATGAGGACCAGAGGAATGAGTTTTTTAATGGTTTTCCAATTTAAATCAAAATCTATTTAGACTACTTAACTTAAGTTTTATATAAACAAAGTTCCTATACTTATAATTTTAAATCAACAAAAAAATTATACTATTGATATCAGTCGAATATTTACTTACCAGAGAGAATGATAATTAAAGCGTTCCTTTTTGATTTCTCCGAAAAAAACTAATTTTCTGCCGAAAATAAAAAGATCTATAACTTAAACCAAACTAAAGTTGACATTATCTGTCAAAACTTGTCATCCTCACAAGTAAATTAGATATCCAGGGCCGTCTCTTTCTCTAGAAATTAACCGGTGGTATTCACAAATATTGTGTTATTAAAAATGGAGCAGGTGTAAAATTGTAAAATTTTCCGGGAAGATGTAAATTGGGATTTTCAAAAATATGACTGCAAACTTAAGTTTTATCAATTTTTTTATAAATAGTTAAGACTTGGTTAAATATTATTTATTAGGATATTTGAGTTTTTAATATTTGGTTTGGGACTACACCAGAGGAATGAGGTATTTGGTTTGTAATAAAAAAAATTATAAACTTTTTTTACAATTTTTTTTATACATTAAACTCAACTGCTCCATAAAGAAAACATTTCGTTTTAAATCTTATAACTAAAACTATGCTTCATTTGCAGTCTGTGTTTGAAAAATATGCATTCCCACTCCACAGCACCATTTTTGTAGAATCATCCATATCAATTTATCAATCCAAGTAATAAAACAATTTTAATTTTAAAGTTTGATTGAGAAATTATGGTCTGAAAAAAAAACTATTTGACTGACAAAACAATTTTTTATATTTTCTAGGCCAACAAGACTGCATTTGCGATAAAAATCAGATTTAAAATTATATATCTTACTAAATAGTACATGCTATTTATATTTTAAATGAATACTTAAAAATAATACTTATTATTTTTATAAACTTTTAATAGCTGTTCTGCAGATCATTTCCTAAAGAATATAAACTGTGTCTAATTTAAAACTTTCCACCTGGGATTTCTCGAGAACTGCTGCGGTAATATTTTCTGACGGATATAGTCCCTATATAACTTAATTTCGTAAATCGTCATTTGATTTTTCAGGTTATCAGCAAAATCAATGGTCAAATCTTAAATTAATTTCAGACCATAATTTCTCAATCAAACTTTAAAATTAAAATTGTTTTATTACTTGGATTGATAAATTGATATGGATGATTCTACAAAAATGGTGCTGTGGAGTGGGAATGCATATTTTTCAAACACAGACTGCAAATGAAGCATAGTTTTAGTTATAAGATTTAAAACGAAATGTTTTCTTTATGGAGCATTTGAGTTTAATGTATAAAAAAAATTGCAAGTTTATAATTTTTTTTATTACAAAGCAAATACCTCATTCCTCTGGTGTAGTCCCAAATCAAATATTAAAAACTCAAATATCCTAATAAATAATATTTAACCAAGTCTTAACTATTTATCAAAAAATTGATAAAACTTAAGTTTGCAGTCATATTTTCGAAAATCCGAATTTACATCTTCCCGGAAAATTTTACAATTTTACACGTGCTCCATTTTTAATAACACAATATTTGTGAATACCACCGGTTAATTTCTAGAGAAAGAGACGGCCCTGGATATTTAATTTACTTATGAGGATGACAAGTTTTGACAGATAATGTCAACTTTAGTTTGGTTTAAGTTATAGATCTTTTTATTTTTGGCAGAAAATTTGTTTTTTTCGGAGAAATCAAAAAGGAACGCTTTAATTATCATTCCTCTGGTAAGTAAATATTCGACTGATATCAATAGTATAATTTTTTTGTTGATTGTTTTAAAATTATAAGTATAGGAACTTTGTTTATATAAAACTTAAGTTAAGTAGTCTAAATAGATTTTGATTTAAATTGGAAAACCATTAAAAAACTCATTCCTCTGGTCCTCATTCCTCTGGCATTTTTATGCAATAATTCCTAAAATTTGGGAAAAAAAATGTTTCTTAGCTTACACCTAATTAGTTACATAAATTTAACAAAACAATTATTTACTGTGCTGTACTGTTATTTAAAGGCAATGACCAAAAATGATATCCATATAGCCCACTTTTGGTAGAATCATCCATATCACAAATGACGACACATCATGTAGTATTTTAAAATTTTTGGACTGAGACTGTGTCGTTTTGTTGTGTTTTACTCGCAAAAATTAAGTTTTGAGATAATTTATGTTTTAAGACATCTTTTCTCCTTAAGTTTCTAACATATCAATCAAGATAAATTTATATAGAGAAGGAAAAAATAATTCAACAAATTAAAAAACTAGGTAACTTTTGAATTTTTGCGAGAAGACAGTCTTTTGCCGTTGCATTGTAGTTTTGTCGGGCTCATTGTTTTATAGTTTTGGTGGTGAAGTTTGTAATATCCACTAAAACAGTAAAAGGATGGCCCGAACTACTTCTTTTTTAAATTATTTGTACTTTGCCGCCATCTCCTAGGGGCTGTGAGGGGCCAACATTTTATTTTTACCCCACTTTATAATCAGGGAATCACTCATTCAAGATGAAAATTCTGATCCTTAAGGGCGGCCCTACATGGGGCTATACAATTTTAAGCAATCATTTCGAAGGGAACTAATCTAACCGAACCTGTAATAAAAAATTGTCTATGTATTTATTTATTTCTTTGGAGCTCACGTTCATAATTTTGCACATATAATTTAAATGTCGCTTTGCCAGAAAAGTGCATGTAAATTCAGATTGTTGCGTACAAAGCGCTCTCTGGACTTACAAGTTTTCTATGAGCATCAGATAGTTAACAGTCTGACTTTTGGAAAATTATTATAAAAAAAATCCGTCAACAAAAATTTAGAATGTGTAGTTAAAAAATAACGAATTTTTTGTCTGGGTCTGAAGGGAAAATATCATAGGGTCATTGTGAGGAAGGGTGTCAAATGTGTAGGTTCGTCCCTAAAGACGCGTATTCATTTATGGAAGAATTCGCATGCGTGGTTGCAAGGCCGAATGAGCATACATATATGTACGTGCATTCGGTTATGCCATGGATTAGCAACATGCGACGCCATCCAATCGGAATCGATACTTCAAACGAACACTCTGTTGTATATGGACGGCATTTGTTCGTCTCAATGCGAACGAGGAATTCGTTTGACCTCGCAGCGAGACATGCTATTTATGCATCAAATGAATACGCGCCTCAAGAATCAAATATTAAACTAACCAAAGGCTTTCAAGTAAATAAAGGTCTTAAACAAGGTTGCTGTATCTCGCCTACGCTCTTCAAGATATACTTGGAACAAGTCCTTAAAGTATGGAAGAGAAAATGCCAAAATATGGGAATTCCGTTGGACGAAACCACCTTGTATACTTTATGTTTCGCCGATGATCAGATAGTAGTGGCTCAGGATTATGACGACCTCGAATATATGACACGAAAACTAATAGAAGAGTACAATAAGTGGGGACTAGAGGTTAATCTCAATAAGACAGAGTATATGTGTATCGGTGGAATGAAACAGGATCTAATCTTAAATACCGGGCAGCGAATTCAGTTCTGTGATGAGTATAAATACTTAGGTCTAAAAATTATAGCTGGCGGAACACTAGACAAAGCTATAAAAGATCGAAACGTACAAGGAAGAAAAGCAATAACTTTATTAAATGGAATAATTTGGGACCAAAGTATATCAAAACATAACAAAAAGCTTATATATAACACCATTGTAAAAAGTATTAATACATACGGCTCAGAAGTATGGCCAATCAAGGATAGAACAGAAAAAATGCTTTCCGCTACGGAGATGGACTATTGGAGAAGGGCAGCAGGGAAATCCAAAAGAGAAAGAGTTACAAATCAAAGAATAAGAGAAATTATGACAGTGGGGGAACGTACTTTAGTGGATGATATAAGAACAAAGCAACTGGTGTGGTACGGACATGTACAAAGAATGAATGATGAAAGACTACCTAAACAAATACTACAATGGAAACCAACTGGCCGAATAAAACGAGGACGGCCAAGGAGAAGCTGGAGAGAAGAAATAGACAGTGAAATAAGAATAAGAGGTCTAGATGATGAATTATGGGCAAACAGAAACAAGTGGAGATTGGGTATCGGAAGACGTAGAACGTTGTGAAACCGATAAATATAAAATATATATATATATATAAGAATCAAATATTTTGCATATAGAGGTATACGACTCATCCAAGTGATGTGGTTAAGATATCCAAAAGAACACATATGTAATATTTTGGAATCTTTTAAAAGCTGAAGAGTCATTACTTCAAGGACGATATGCGTGCCAAATGTCATTACCCTTGCTCAAACCGTTCAGAATTGTAAAAATCGTTTCAAGCTCTTACTTTGTGAGTGAGACATTTTTGGGTCTGTCTAAATGTTGACGCTATGGCCCCCTATTAAATTGTTTTTTTTTTAAATTTCAACTTTAGAGAGTACGTCCAAGAAGATGACGTCAACATGGCTGTCAGAATGATGTTAGAAAGTTTCGTTGAGACCCAGAAATACAGCGTGATGAAGTCCATGCGACAGGTGAGTTTCTCATATTAAACAATGAAACGTTGCAAATACCTTTAATTTTATTTTTATATTATGTATTTATATATATTTTTTATATAGGTGTTCCAAAGATATCTCATCTTCAAAAAAGATCACAGTGAACTACTGTTCTACATCTTGAGGCAGTTGGTTCAAGATCAGTTAGCTTTCCAGAGGTCGTATAACGATAGAGATGCGTTAACTATTGAAATCGATGAAAAGGATTTGTTAGATAAGGTAAGAGAACTGTTTTTAGTATTAGTAATGATTCTTCTAGGAATCTTTTAAGTTCTACTTTTAATTCTGACAATACTTTATTCCTGTGGTCTATTCACTATTTTATGCAATGTAGAAAATAAAATATATTTTCTAAAAAGACAGCTTTAACGGAAGAGGAGATGCAAAAAGTAAGGTCCCCTTAAGAAATAAAGGCTTCCCAGACTAGAGCTAAGTGCCGCTCTAATGGCATCTAAATTGCTTAAGTTTGTTTTGGACACCTATAGCATTCCAGATGTTTATACGAGCAATGCCTGTTCGGATTGGACAATTGCCCTTGGTTGGATAAAGTCGCCGCATCGATGGCATACTTTTGTGTCAAATCGGGTCAGTCAGATCCAAGATAATGTAGCACTTGATTGCTGGTATCATATCAGATCAGAAGATAACCCTACCGATCTAGCCAGTCGACCCATAAACTCTATATCATAATTTTTGAGATAACTTTTTGACAGTTATCAGCTGTTTACCATAACAAATAGCATAGGCCAACGAAAAAAAAAGTGGTAAAAAGTTGTCTCAAAAACAATGATATGACCTGTACTTCCTTCTCAATAAGTCGATTGTGCGTTATGGTGGTTCCAATTTTGGCCCATGGAACAATGGTCCAAAATTGAGTCTTTTTTGGTAGATGAGCCTTTGCCCAAAGAACGATCTGTAGTTTTCATGGTGTCTACGGGTTACGATCCTAATCTATTTTCTTGCCTGCAGAAAATCTTAAGTCTTTTAACATACTGGCGACGTTTTCTTACTTTTAAACTAAAGTCGACTCTGTTCTTAAAAAGGAACCTTCTACAGACTCAAACTTTGCTCTGTGTTGTAAAAAAGTTGCAGTGTGAAGTGTTTTATCAAGACATTGCTACGAGGGCTGTCTTTTATATTTTGCATATAGGAACGTAGAGGGCGACACTGATCAAATGTCGTTACTAAAACCAGGGCTATCAAAACGGACGGGCCACGATCCTCCACTTTCTTGACGTCACATCCGGGGCTGATTTTTTTTTGATGGTCACGTTACGACACAGCTGATTGTCTTTAAAATATTGAAGTTGGAATGACGGTTCATGAATATTTGATTTTTTTTTTTAATAAAGTGATTTTTGAGATTGTTTTTACTTTATTCTGGCAGAACAATTTTTTTTAATGTATAGTAATCCTTAATTTTTCATAGCCGCTTCATTAGCTCACACAAAAATTAAATTTAAAGCAGAAGCAAATGTGACAATCACAGATGACAAAGTCAAATACATGTCAAATATAACAGTTGGCATGTGGTACATGGCGGGTAATTTGAATTCAAAATAAGGAATGCTAAATCTTGAAGATTTTAACCTTTTAATCATGTTGCTTCCTTACAAACCTTTGGTGGAATATCGGGATGGTGTCTGAGAATATTTCACTGAAATTTTGCGGAAATCTGTAGTGCCATTTTGAAAATACCATAAAAAAACCTCTGACCTCCCATAAGACCCAATGTAAAATTCAGCCCCGGGAGAACAGCTGATTTTTTCAGGGTCGTGGCCTCTATTTTTGTGTTGGCCTTGCTAAAACTTAACTTCAATCTTTACCTAACCTAAATTCAAATGTCACTGCGATAGATATAGTTTTATAGCTACAGTAAATTTTTTAAGTTAACAAATCAGTCGAAAAATGGAATTAAACCGAGAACATTTTTGGGCTATAATTTTTTAGAACTTTCTTAACAAGAATGCCTTTCCGAGTTGATTTCTGTTTTCGGTAATGAAGCGTAATGAATCAGTCGACACCCAAGTAACATTATTACCACTCAAGGTTTTATTAATTTGGTGCCTAGGTTATTTAGAGGGTGCTATTATGGGTTTTAGGATCAATTTGGCTACATAAAGGTAATTTATATTGCCAATTACCTAAAGAGGTGTTATACAACCAAAAAGTGATTTATAAAGGGAGTATAATAAAACTGATATTCCTTCTGTTCCTTTTAGATACTTTTGGTTTTATTAATTTCTGATTTATAAAGATGGTCTTATAAAACCCTTTTACCTAAAGTTTTTAAAAAGAAATAAATATAAACTTTGGTCATTTAGTTTTTTTCATTACTTTAGGTCATCAAAAAAGTGTTTTATATTAGAGCTAAAAGGTTACCTTATATCCTTTTGTTTTTATAGTTACCAGTAGTTCAAAAGTAAATCTGATTAGATAGGCGGCCATATAGAACCTAGTTTCCTTAAGGTTTTTAAGAGTGGTAAATATAAACTTTAGACTTTTGGTTTTTGCCATTACTTTTAGGCATTTTAAAAAGGTTTTATAGGAAGGCTTAAAGGTAAACTTAATTCTTCAGTATTTATAGTTACCTATAGCTGTATATTAAATATTATTTAAATAGGCGGCCATATAAAACCTTGTTTCCTTAAGGGTTCTAACAGAAGTAAATACTTTCGTGTTTTATTTTTTTTAGATATTTTTGGTAAAAATAATAGATATACCTAGGTACAGATTGGTACCTACCTATTGCAAGATTGATTATTTAAAGCCCAATAATTAATAATTGTTGAGTTTTCGTCCTCCTGGGTAGGACACCCAGGCCTAGATAAGGCCTGTTTAAACTGCCAATATAAGAGGTTGCTCTCCAACCTGCAGGCACAACCAATATCATTGCACTGGCCCTCTCGATTGTGTCGAAATTGCACGATAAAAAACATTTAAAAGTGTTAAATTATACGCTTTTAAACACTTTAAAAACAAATACAAAAAATTTAAGTGAGGTTATGTTGATTATGTTTACATTGTTCTTTTTTGTTGGTTTCATAAGGGCACTCAAAAATCTTTGTTGCGATACAGTAACAAATAAAACCAAGTGACCACTATAACACCACAATGGCGTATATAAATTTATTTAAAAAATATTCTAAAGAGAAAATATTTATCTAGTCGTTTTAGCAGTGTTTTTTAACAATAATTTTACTTTAATTTTGATTTATGTAAACCAAACAGACTTTTTTAATGGTGAATAGTGTAAATTATTTTATTTTTATTTTAAATATTTGTTATTTTGTTATCAAAAAACTATTAAAAAGCATTTTTGAGATGGCGCGCTTGTTTTGAGAGCTTTTCAGATACGATTTTATCAGAAAAATAAATCTGGCAGGCAATTTGATCATCAACATAACGACAAACTCGGTATATTTTTATATGATAAAATAATTTTGGGACTCTGACATTTTTTGCAATTTTGTGACCTAAATTATTTTATATAGCCATTGTGAATCGAAAATATCGCCATAGGAAAACTTCTTTACTCTAAAGGTATTATGGTATTCAACAGAATCGCCAGGATACCAAATTACCAAATCTAGTTTTATAATAGGATAGAGGACGTTTCTGAGTTGCTTTTAGAACCTGGCATAATAGCTTTAGGCTCTAAAAGGTTCTATACTGGTGGAACCGCTAGAGGGCGAAGCTAGAGTTTATTTCTTATGGTTTTATAGTGAGTTTAATACATAGGTTGCCACCACCAATTGGGGAGTCCCATTTAGGAGGTCTATGGGGTATATAAGGGTAATGGGAACGTGCTAGCGACTAAACATTGAAACTAATGGTTTTAAGGAAAGGCGCTGGCAACCGTTTAGCTTCTGCTATAAATATAGAAATTTTACTTGGGCAGTTTCTCGTTGGCTTGAGGTTGAGGTTTCATTGGGATCACAAAGCCCTTAGTTCAAAACATTTTGCATGAAGATTTAGGGTTAAGAAAATTAGTTTCCCGCTCGATACCGCATCTGTTTCGGTTTATTTAACGATCATCAGATATTTTTGTATATTTTGTCTGATCTGTATTTATAATTTAATAATGCAATTTTTGCATTAATTATTTAGAAGCGATCGATGCGATGTGGTGGTTTCAAAGTCTTTGATAGTTAAATATACCGAAACGTCACAAACGAACAAAAAATATATCTTTATTTTGACCGATTCCCAGGATTTTTTAAATAATTTACAATTTCAACAGTCAGGAATAATATGTGAAAAAGTAAACTAAAAACCTTTTAAGACAGTCTCAAGTTTCGGAAGTGACAACAAATTTAAAAATGTAAGTAAATTACTTAACTATCACCGAATTTTCACTTAAACCGTCTACTATACCGATTTAAATCCCTAGTTTAATTGAGTCTTTCACGTATTTTTCCATTTTTTCCACGGAATCCTTGTAGATTCTTATTTAAACCGACCTCCATTTAGTAAAGTTTAATAAGTACGTAACCTAGTTGGACCTAATTGTATCGCAGTTATGAGATACATAGAAGAAGTTTGCGTCTCAAACTATACTTAATAACCAACCTTCCCCAATGCTAGTTAAATACTCTGCCAATATATGGGCACCTAAGCTAATACTAGGTTCTATAGATGTAGAGTACGGGTGAGCTAATATAACTAAAAACTTAAATATATTTTATTCAACTCCAAACTCAATTACCTATCGTTTGATACCACACAAACCATGTTTTAAGTTAAACTCTAATTTTTGAAATCTACCCCCACCCTTTGTTAAAAAAACTAAAATATGTTTTGTTTAACTCCTGACCCAATTACCTTTCGTTTGATATCACACACGCCATATTTTCACTTAAACTCTAATTTTTTAAATCTACCCCCACCCTTTTTTTTAACTAAAATTAATTTTGTTTAACTCCAGACTTAATTACCTTTCGTTTGATATCACTCACGCCATATTTTCACATAAACTCTAAATTTTGAAATCTACCCCCACCCTCTTATTTGGCTTGTGCACGGTGGATTTTGTTCATTTTCAAATGGGACCATCTCGACGCAAGATCCAGCCAAGGTACCAAATTTCATTAAAATCGGACAAGCGGTTTTTGAGTTAGGCGCGTTGGTCGTTACAGACAGACAGACATACAGACAGACAGACGGCGCAACAAAAAAGTTTCAAAATCATCTGAAACGCAAAGATATATAAATACTCTGCCAATCTATGGGCACCTAAGCTCACACTGGGTACTATAGTTATAGTGTATCTACGTGAAAGCTAATATAACTAAAAACTGAAGTATGTTTTATTGAACTCCAGACTCAATTACCTTTCGTTTGATACCACACAAGCCATGTTTTGACTTAAACTCTAATTTTTCAAATCTACCCCCACCCTTTTTTTTAAACTAAAATGTATTTTGTTTAACTCCAGACTCAATTACCTTTCGTTTGATATCACACACGCCATATTTTTTCATAAACTCTAATTTTTGAATTCTACCCCCACCCTTTTATTTGGCTTGTGTTCGGTGGATTTTGTTCATTTTTAAATGGGACCATCTCGACCCAAAAGCCAGCCTGGGTACCAAATTTCATTAAAATCGGGCAAGCGGTTTTTGAGTTATGCGCGTTGGTCGTTACAGACAGACACACAGACAGACAGACATACAGACAGACAGACAGACAGACGGCGCAACAAAAAAGTTTCAAAATCATCTGAAACGCAAAGATATATAAAAAATTTTGAAATCGGAGCAACTTTTTTTTTCTCGAAAAAATTAGGATCACCATAGCTCACACTACTATAGTATAGTATATGTGTGAGCTAATTTTTGAAATCGGAGCAACTTTTTTTTTCTCGAACAAATTGGGATCACTATAGCTCACACTATAGTATAGTAGTAGTGTGAGCTAGAAATGCTAACTACTTATTTGAGTATTAAAGATTTGATAATTGAAAATTATAGAAAAAAGGTTAAAGTATCTTACTATGTATACTCTGGCCAACAGAATAGGTAACCTAATATATGAAATATTGAACACTTATTAATATTTAATTAAGAAGACAAAATTACGTCGACACAATTAAAAGAAACTACAATTACTGCATATCAACGTCCCAGATAAAAGCAACTATTTATACATATAAGGATTTTGGAAACAGTTTCCAGGAAAACTAGAAGGCCTAGAAACAAATTCTGTAGCGTTATTCGATTGGCCATAGTCGCTTATAAAAAACTACCAAATTTTATTAAATCGTTAAGGAAAGTATCGTATTTATACAAAAATAACATCAATTCAAATTTTCAAAAATCCTTTGGATCTATGTGTTGCATCATGAATATTTTTAAGACCGTACAAAATGAGTATTTATTGTAACCACTTTTTCACAATTGTTATAGGTTTTGGAGGTCACATGGCTTACAATACTAGTGCCAGTCTCCCAAAGTTATTAGCTCACACATATACTATACTATAGTAGTGTGAGCTATGGTGATCCTAATTTTTTCGAGAAAAAAAAAGTTGCTCCGATTTCAAAAATTTTTATATATCTTTGCGTTTCAGATGATTTTGAAACTTTTTTGTTGCGCCGTCTGTCTGTCTGTCTGTATGTCTGTAACGACCAACGCGCATAACTCAAAAACCGCTTGGCCGATTTTAATGAAATTTGGTACCTAGGCTGGGTCTTGGGTCGAGATGGTCCCATTTAAAAATGAACAAAATCCACCGAACAGAAACCAAATAAAAGGGTGGGGGTAGATTTCAAAAATTAGAGTTTATGTGAAACTATGGCGTGTGTGATATCAAACGAAAGGTAATTGAGTCCGGAGTTTAACAAATAACATTTTAGTTTTTGTTTTTTTTTAAGGGTGGGGGTAGATTTCAAAAATTTGAGTTTAAGTCAAAACATGGCTTGTGTGGTATCAAACGAAAGGTAATTGAGTCCGGAGTTTAACAAAATACATTTTAGTTTTTTGTTTTTTTTAAGGGTGGGGGTAGATTTCAAAAATTTGTGTTTAAGTCAAAACATGGCTTGTGTGGTATCAAACAAAATAATATTTAGTCTGGAGTTAAATAAAATATATTTCAGTTTTTAGGTATATTAGCTCACACGTACACTATAACTATAGTACCTAGTGTGAGCTTAGGGGCCCATATATTGGCAGAGTATTTTTCTGTTGCGATTGTTATAAATCTATTTTTATCTTCACCCCTAAAGAAAATCTCCGGATCTAATTACTCTTGGACCAGAACTACAGTAAAATCAAAGTGGCTCCAAGATAAAGGTCCCTTCGAACTTATTTCCACTAGTAATTGCATTTTATTTGCTTGAGGTCGACCAATTTCGTTGGATTTTGCTGGTTTAGGGTATTTGTAGCATGGAACTATAAATAAGTTTGCCTACAAGCACTTAACTTTTGATGCGAGGTTACATATGAAAAGCGCATCTTAATACATTACGCTTCTAGCTACAGAGGACGACTTTAAAGAGCATTCAAAAGAAATAAATAATAACTTTATGTATAAAACAGTACTATGCGCCCGCGGGCGTTAAAAACCTATTTTAATTATTAATGATAGTTCATTTTGAAATACTTGTCAACTGCTGATTTGTTTATTAGGAGATTTTGGGTCAGTTAAAATAACAGAAAATTTGATAGCTGTTACCGTTATTGTTACTAAGCATAACGGTAACATTCAGGGTAAAAAAGATAGATTTTGGATACTAAAGAAAAGCATAACACAAACATTAATTTAGTAGTTTCTCACTCCTTCAACTTTTTGTTTATTTATATTTGTTTATTTAATTTTATTACATTTATGGCTTTTTACAAACCAGGCTACCGAATTTTAGAAAAAAAACAATACAAAACTAACCTTAAAAAAAACGGTAACATTAAAGGACGGCCACCGTAAGTACTGGGCGCCGTTACCGTACAGGGTGATTTTTTATAATTGCAAGATCGCTGTAACTCGGTTATTATTGGGAGTAGAAAGTTCAAGCAAAAACTATTCGGTTTGGTAAATTATGGCCACTTTAGGCCAACCATTAGTATTTTTTTATAGGTTATAATATACAGGGGGCGACAATCAGATCAATTTTTTTAAAGGGAACATCCTATATATTTTTGTATTTTTAAGTTCCGCAAAAAATTAGCTTTACAGATATATGTAACACTATGGCTCTATCTTTGTTAGTTTTCGAGATATTGACGATTGAAATTCCGAAAATTAGCAAATTTTTAAATACGGTGCGAAGTATTTCCTGTGACAAGTCACAAACAATATTAAGATGTGTGGATACCTAATGACATTGTCAGTGCCAAATTTTAAATATTTATCAACAATGTTGCTTTATTCCAATGCAGAAAAGCAAGAGATACTTTTAATATATGCAAAAAATAATAAAAATGCCACTGCTACTGCGAGAGAATATCGAGAACTGTATCCAGCCCGACAATGTCCTAATATATCCACAATTCTTAGGATATATAGAAAATTTCGTGAAACATCGTCTGTGGAACGAAAAAAACGAGTTGTTCGTCCAAACGAAGAGGCTAATTTAAATATTTTACTACATTTTCAAGAAAGCCCACAAATTTCTATAAGAAAAGTATCTTCCGCATTAGTGCAAGAAGGACAGGAACGCTTGACGTCTTTTACCAAAGTAAGAAGTGTCCTAAGAACAAATTCTTATTGGGCATATAAACAACAAGAACTTCAAGGCCTAACACCCGATCAGAAAACAAAAAGGGTAGAGTTTTGTCACTTTATGCATGAAAGACTAAACGCAGAACCCCGTTTTTTAAATCACATTTTGTGGTCGGATGAGTCGACGTTTACAACTTGTGGTCTGCCAAATAGACCAAATAGACAGAATAGCAGACTATGGTCCACGACTAACCCTAATTTTGTAAAAGAAATTAAAAGACAGGGAAGACAATCCGTGAATGTCTGGTGTGGCATACTGAACGACCGTGTTGTTGGGCCATTTTTTTTAGCACTCTTTAACGGGACAAATTTATTTAAATTTTTTACAAAATTACTTAGAAAATTTGTTGGATGACTTGCCACTAAATCAAAGAAGAAGATTGGTTTTTCAGCAGGATGGGGCTCCTCCTCATAATGTTCATGAGGTTCGAGAATTCTTAAATAATAATTTTAATGAATGGGTTGGGAAAAACGGCACAATACGCTGGCCACCCAACAGTTTTGATTTAACTCCTTTAGACATTTTTTTATGGGGTCACCTTAAAGATAAAGTTTACAGATTAGAAGCGAGGAATACTCGAGAGCTCAGAGAATTAATATCACTGTCTGTCAATGAGCTTAATGAAAATTTTTCTAATTTAATAACCAGAACAATAAATAATTTAAGAGACCGGTTTCAAAAATGTATTGAAAACAATGGTGATAGGTTTGAACATTTGTTACGTTAATTTTTATTTATTTATGGATTTAAAACAATTAAAACATTTAAAAAATTGTCGCCTTTGATTTTAAATTTCTATGAAAATTGACAAAGATGATTATTTATATTTATCAAACTGTCAGTCAATATTGTTTCAGTTTGTTATTTACAGTCTATACGTTAAATACTCCGCACCGTATACCTATTTAAAATTTGCTAATTTTCGGAATTTCAATCGTCAATATCTCGAAAACTAACAAAAATAGAGCCATAGTGTTACATATATCTGTAAAGCTAATTTTTTGCGGAACTTAAAAATACAAAAATATATAGGGTGTTCCCTGTATATTATAACCTATAAAAAAATACTAATGGTGGGTCTAAATTGGCCATAATTTACCAAACCGAACAGTTTTTGTTTGAACTTTCTACTCCCAATAATAACCGAGTTATAGCGATCTTGCAATTATAAAAAATCACCCTGTACATAACAAAAAAGAAGTGAGAAGCTGCTAATGCGCAGACTCAGTAATAACAATAACGGTAGCAAAGTGTAAAATACGCGACCCAAAATGTCCTATTGTCCAAATATTACAGAGGTTAAAAAAATAATTTTTTTTAAATTACTATTTAAAAACACTTTTTTCTTTTGTATATAAATTGTCCTTGGCGTGTAAAAATAGTCCCCTGGTAGTGAAGTGAAAAAAAAAATACCACGATAGAAAAACAACTACTCCGAGTGTTTCTGGTGGTTTTACACAACTTATGCTCTACACGGAGCTATCGCCTACATTCACCTGTGGATTGGCATGGAACATTTGTTCCTGACTATCAGGACGTGTTCCAGACGGGGATCACTCGTATCCTCGTGATCGACGTTGGAGAAAGTGAAAACCAAACAGTTTTAACAAGTTCCCAACGAAAGCCTCAAACCATCAGTATAATTCAATGCCGGTAGGGGTATTTTCCCTCGGAGTAGTTGTTTCTGGTGGTTTCACACAGAATTTAAACAGTTTAAAAAATAGCAAAATAAAATTACTGCAATGTAATTTAATTTAAATCAATTTCCATCTCGTCTGTGTTATTCTTGATTTTCACCGTGTCACTTTTTTGTAGAACTTGGGCATTTTGTGGTGCCAATGGGGCCTCATTTTAAGTTTTAAATCAAAATAAAAAGTCAAGACAATATTTTGTTTCAAAAAACTACAACGTAAAACGGTTTCAAATATTTTTATTCATTTTAATTATTTTAAAAAGTCAGTATATTAGCTCACACTACTACTATATAAGTAGTGTGAGCTATGGTGATCCTAATTTTTTCGAGAAAAAAAAAGTTGCTCCGATTTCAAAAATTTTTATATATCTTTGCGTTTCAGAAGATTTTGAAACTTTTTTGTTTTGCTGTCTGTCTGTCTGTCTGTCTGTCTGTCTGTCTGTATGTCTGTCTGTCTGTCTGTCTGTATGTCTGTCTGTAACGACCAACCCGCATAACTCAAAAACCGCTTGTCCGATTTTAATGAAATTTGGTACCTAAGTTGGGTCTTGGGCCGTGATCGTGATGGTCCCATTTAAAAATGAACAAAATCCACCGAACGCAAGTCAAATAAAAGGGTGGGGGTAGATTCCAAAAATTAGAGTTTATGTGAAAATATGGCGCGTGTGATATCAAACGAAAGGTAATTAAGTCTGGAGTTAAACAAAATGAATTTTAGTTTATTTTTAAAAAAAGGGTGGGGGTATATGTAAAAAATTAGAGTTTACGTGAAAATATGGCGTGTGTGATATCAAACGAAAGGTAATTGAGTCTGGAGTTAGACAAAATAAATTTTAATTTTTTAAAAGGGTGGGGGTAGATTTAAAAAATTTGAGTTTAAGTCAAAACATGGCTTGTGTGGTATCAAACGAAAGGTAATTGAGTCTGGAGTTGAATAAAATATATTTCAGTTTTTGATTATATTAGCTCACACTATAACTATAGTACCTAGTGTGAGCTTAGGTGCCCATAGATTGGCAGAGTATTTTTAAATGTTATCTATTTTTACAGGCCAAACAAATTGACATCCATGATTTAAAACCATTCTATCAGAGTCACATTTTCGAAAACAATCACTTCACTTACGACTCGAAGAGGAAAGTCATTATCCACACAGTGCCAGAGACGTTTGCAGAAGATTAATGGAAGTAAGTGCAGATGAGTATTTTATTTGCACTGTAAGATTAGATTTGGTTAAACATAACTATATAATATCTGTCTCAAAAATATCCAACCTTTTTATTATTCAAGAGTTATGTAAATAAATTTCGACAAAAATTTTAAATTGTCCCATTAGGAAACTCATTTTATCCTAAATAAAAACGATTTTGCCCGTTTAAACTGAGGTTGATATAACTCAGGGGCGTATTATTCGATAGTGGGTTTTTAGGAGATTATAAAAACAATAAACCAGTATCATTTATTAACTTTTTAATTAATAATAATAATAATAACAAATACATTTATTTGCAACAAAACTATACAATACATTTATATTGATAATTTCAATAAAATAAATAAAAGAAAAAGTTGCTAAAAGGAGTCGAAAACAGCAGAGCTGATCAAAGTTCGACCCCTTGCTTTTTTAATTGTTACACGCATAAAAAACTTTTTTAAATTAATTTAATTTTAATTACCTACCTGTACATTTAAAAAAAACATTATATATCTTAAAGGTACAAAAATGTTCAACTATAAAGAAGAAGTTTAACTATAAGGAAGAAGTTTAACTATAAAGATTTGTTGCCTAAAAATAAAAACTTACTTACGCAAGAGCAACTATATTATTAGGGTAGGTTCCTTTTTTATATTCTGCATTTAGGTGCTAGTTGTGAGTATTATGGTTTAAATCATGTTTTAATATTTAGAAAACAAACATTTCAAATGTATTTTTGTCATAATTTCAAATTTGAAAATACTACTGAAATTTCAAAAAATTACTTTTGGAATCATTACTTTACTGCCTCGCAAAGTAATGACCGGGGATGGTATTGTTTTTGGTCAGAGCTGAGATATTAAAGAAATAGTGTTTTTGACACATTTATATTTTAAATAGTTATTTACCTAACTAGTGCGGAAAGTGATACTTTTACGCACGCGACGGCAGTTGCCCGAACGACGCTTTGCGAAGTTCGGGCACGCCGTCAAGGGCGGAAAAGGCACTTTCCGCAAGAGTTAGGTACAAAATTTTTCCTAGTTGCATAAAAAGCTTGGTTTTACATTTTAATATATTTGGTATTTTTTACATTAAAACAGCAAAAAACAAATTCTGTTTTCATTTTTAATTTAATTGAGTTTATAAATGGGTCAATAAGTCTAATTAGGCCTCATTTTTAATTTAATTGAGTTTATAAATGGGTCAATAAGTCTAATTAGGCCTAAAATTCACGGCGTGCGTAAAAGTGCACTTTTATGCACGCAAGTAGGAAATAGTAGTTTATCTAACTAGTGCGGAAAAGACACTTTACGCACGAGTTAGGTACACTATTTTTTCTATAAGCGTGAGGAAAAAACTAAAAATTAATCAGAAAATTATTTATATTCAAAACGTTTTAATCAAATCAATTATTATTATTTACATTCTAGCGGCTTCTAGAACTGACTGGGGTAGATCTTCGTCCGAAGAATCCATTGAAAATCTGATTTTTTTGTTTGAAAAATTCAAAAGACGCTTGTATCTGCAAAATTGGCTTTGTTTTGACAGTTTGTTTGTACTTTGTTGCTATGGTGATTTAAGATGCCAAATCTAAAACCACTAGTGTTCATTGTTGTTTGACATTGACAATGACGATATTTATACCGGGGAGGTTTAAAACTTATAATTTGAACCTATTTTACTGAAAACTTTATTTTATCGAAAATATTGAAAATATAGCAGAATTTTAGTCAATTTGAATATTTTTAGGATATTTCGTGTGCTAGGAAAGATACAAATGTATTTTGAACGGTCTAAATGTTATAGAACACCTCAAAATCGTAACAAATTTACTTTACAAAAAATATTTTTCCGCACTAGTGCGGAAAAGTGGCACTTTCCACACTAAAATGCGTGCGGAAAAGTGGACTTTTCCGCACGCTTATAGAAAAAAGCATTTTTCTGATCTAAGCTGATTTTTGAAACATTTTTATTTTTACAATTTTTTACAATAATTTAAACATAATAATAAATCAGCTCTCGTTTAAAAAAAGTTCCAAATAAAAAACTCGAAATTTTATGTTGTCAAATAAAATGTGTTTTAAAAAAATTGGAATTTTGCAATAAGAAAGTTGAACTTAGAAAAATTTTGTATGACATTTGTCAAAATTACATTTCTACTTAAACCAGCCATAGTGATTGATGAAAAAAAACTCAACTTCATTTATTGTGTGATAGAAGTAAATTAATAACTCATATTGTATGTTAGCTCCCGCTAAATTTCGCGGTTGTTTATATATATTTTTAAAACCACACAATTGTATGAAGGACAAAGCGCATTTCGCGTATTTGGACATGCGCACCAACAACCAGTGAGATCCTTGTCGACCGCCTCGAGAAAATGGCGTGTTAATTTCGTTCTCCAACTATTTCAAATATCTACACCTGAAAGTGCTCGATTTTTGTGTACTGAAGCATAGAACTAGAAACTTCAGCCCTTCAGCTACGTGGTGACATCATTAGATCCAATCAGGGGCCCCTTAGAAGTGGAGAATTTGGCTGCAAACGGGTGAGTGCCTTTGATTCTGATTACCGTTGTGTGACACAAATAATTTTACCTATGGACGTTTGATTATTTCGTAATTCATATCAATATATTTATGTTTGCTCGCGCTTTCATTAATTAACTTATACAGTCCATTGCATTTATCGTTTTTCTAGCCGCGAGCTAACATTGTATATGAGAAAAATGGATGACGTTCACAATGTCGAAATACATATAATCGAAATTTAAAATCTTGAACTCATTATATCGAAAATCAAAATCTCGAACAATCAAAATGTCGAATAATTAAAACATAAAAAATCAAAATGTCGAAAATCAAAATCTCGAAAAATCAAAATGGAGAAAATAATAATATCGAAAATTAAAATATCGAAAATTAAAATGTCGAATTGAAAAATGTCGAATAATTAAAATATCGAAAATTAAAATATCGAAATTACAAAATATCGAAAATACAAATATCGAAAAATTAAAATTTCGAATAATCAAAATGTCGAATACTAAAAATGTCGAAAATCAAAATATCGAAATAACAAAATATCGAAAAGGATAATATTAAAAATTAAAATGTCGAAAGAATTAAATATTGAAACCACAAAATATCGAAAAATTACAATCTCGAATAATTAAAATGTCGTTTGGTTGGGTATGGTTAGGTTTGGATAAGTTCAGTTCGGTTCGGTTCGAATTCACACCTCCTAGGATCCCGGGAAAAAAGTCAGGAAAGTTTTTTTTTGAAAAAAATTGTTGGTTTAGTTTGCTTTGGTTCGGTTTGATTCGGTTCGGTTCGGTTAGATTTCAGTAGGTTTCGTGAGGTTAGGTTTTTGAAACTATCTATTTTCGTGTTTTTAAATCAGATTAGGTTACGTTTGATTAGGTCAGGGTCAGGTTAGGTGAAGCTTCCGAAATTTTCTGTTTTTGATTTTCGATATTTTGTTGTTTCGATATATTGTTATTCCATATTTTGTGTTTTCGATATTTTGTATTTTCGATATTTTGTTGTTTCGATATTTTGTTGTTTCGATATTTTGTATTTTCGATATTTTGTATTTTCGATATTTTGTTATTCGATATTTTGTGTTTTCGATATTTTAATTTTTCGATAATTTAACTATTCGACATTTTTTATTTCGACATTTTAATTTTCGATATTTTAACTTTCGATATTATTATTTTCTACATTTTGATTTTCGACATTTTGATTATCTATGTTTTAATTATTCGACATTTTGAATATTCGAGATTTTGATTTTCGATATAAAGAGTTCGAGATTTTGATTTTCGATTAAATGTATTTCGACATTGTAAACGTCACTCGAGAAAAATTTCCCTCCCCACCCCCAGAAACTGAGTAATTTTAGAATAAATTGCAAAATACTCAATTAGAAAAACACTAGTTTTCGAAATTCAAAATTTACTTTCCTGTTCACACGTTCAAATTTCAAGTTTGTGCTGTACTTAAAGTTAAGGCGCAGTTCACTGTTAACTCTGGTGACTTTTAAACTATTTGCGTACCTACCACTCTTGTATCTAGGTTCGATATTTGTCTCTGCAGACTTTTGGCATTATTTCAATAGTTTTTGTGCAACTTCTTTTGAGTTCACAACAGAAACGATTACAATTTCGTCAATACTACTAATGCAACTAGTAAGCTTTTAAAGAATCACTGGTTTTGCTCGTACCCCATTAAGGTCCTTATAACGTTCTGGCGCAGAGTTATTAACGCAGGTTGGATATTTTTGGGACAGACCACCCCGTATATTAAATTTTTCCTACATTTCCATACATCAAAATGGTTAAACCAGGTGAGCGCGCCGTGCCCCGCCGTGTGAAGCGTTCGCAAACGTTTACTAACATAATAGAGTGCTTTTCCAGTCTGCTATAGCCTTACCTTTATTCTGCGCGGGCGCAGCAGCGCTCTGCCATGCTGTTACCTTTATTAAAGGTAACGCCAGGTGCTAATTAGAGCCGAGTAACGATTATCTTTACCGTTAGCCAACCAACTGTATCACGTATCAAACTAATCAAATTATGGTGATATGTGATTCTATGATAGGAGATTTATAGGTTAGAAAGATTGTTTTCTTTTGATGTTTTTGTTCTTTAGATAACAGCATGGCAGAGCGCTGCTGCGCCTGCGCAGAATAAAGGTTAGGGTCACAGACTAGCAAAGAACCTGACTAAAAGCACTCTATTGTGATCATCGGAATGGGACAATTGGGCGCAGCCAGCTCGGCGCCGCCACATGGACGCCGCCAATTCGGCGCCGCCAACTGGGCGCCGGGTCAACTCGGCGCTAGACTAAAAATTTTTTTTTTATAAAATGTCTAGATGAAAAACAAAATATATTATTTATATAAAAACATCTTTAAAAAATCCTTTACGCAATTTTTTTGAAATTTGTATTTGTTAAGTAAAGTTAAATCCATTAAGTCGAATGTTGTAGTGTTTGGTAACCTGATAACACTACAATACGTTTTTTATTACAATGGCGGATCCAAAATGGCGGATTTCTTTATTTTTAAACCGATTTTTCTGAAACTTGAAAGTTTGCAGTGCCTGAGATTACTAAATACAGTTTTATCCTCAAACTTAAAAAAATCAAAATGGCGACTCTAAAATGGCGGATTTTCTTATTTACTAACCGATTGGTCTCAAACTTGAAATATTACATTGCTTGAAGTCATTTAACAAAATTTTTTACTCAAACTTAAAAAAATCAAAATGGCGGATCCAAAATGGCGGATTTTCTTATTTACTAACCGATTTGTCTCAAACTTGAAATATTAAATTGGTTGAGGTCATTTAACACAATTTTTAAGTCAAACTTAAAAAAATCAAAATGGCGGATTTTCTTATTTACTAACCGATTTGTCTCAAACTTGAAATATTACATTGCTTGAATTCATTTAACAAAATTTTTTACTCAAACTTAAAAAAATCAAAATGGCGGATCCAAAATGGCGGATTTTCTTATTTACTAACCAATTTGTCTCAAACTTAAAATATTACATTGGTTGAGGTCATTTAACACAATTTTTAAGTCAAACTTAAAAAAATCAAAATGGCGGATTTTCTTATTTACTAACCGATTTGTCTCAAACTTGAAATATTACATTGCTTGAATTCATTTAACAAAATTTTTTACTCAAACTTAAAAAAATCAAAATGGTGGATCCAAAATGGCGGATTTTCTTATTTACTAACCGATTTGTCTCAAACTTGAAATATTACATTGGTTGAGGTCATTTAACACAATTTTTAAGTCAAACTTAAAACAATCAAAATGGCGGATTTTCTTATTTACTAACCGATTTGTCTCAAACTTGAAATATTACATTGCTTGAATTCATTTAACAAAATTTTTTACTCAAACTTAAAAAAATCAAAATGGCGGATCCAAAATGGCGGATTTTCTTATTTACTAACCGATTTGTCTCAAACTTGAAATATTACATTGCTTGAGGTCATTTAACAAAATTTTTTACTCAAACTTAAAAAAATCAAAATGGCGACTCTAAAATGGCGGATTTTCTTATTTACTAACCGATTGGTCTCAAACTTGAAATATTACATTGCTTGAGGTCATTTAACAAAATTTTTTACTCAAACTTAAAAAAATCAAAATGGCGGATCCAAAATGGCGGATCCAAAATGGCGGATCCAAAATGGCGGATCCAAAATGGCGGATTTTCCTATTTACTAACCGATTTGTCTCAAACTTGAAATATTACATTGGTTGAGGTCATTTAACACAATTTTTAAGTCAAACTTAAAAAAAAATCAAAATGGCGGATTTTCTTATTTACTAACCGATTTGTCTCAAACTTGAAATATTACATTGCTTGAATTCATTTAACAAAATTTTTTACTCAAACTTAAAAAAATCAAAATGGCGGATCCAAAATGGCGGATTTTCTTATTTACTAACCGATTTGTCTCAAACTTGAAATATTACATTGCTTGAGGTTATTTAACAAAATTATTTACTCATTTTGGATCCGCTATTTTGATTTTTTTTAAGTTTGAGTTAAAAATTGTGTTAAATGACCTCAAGCAAGGTAATATTTCAAGTTTGAGACAAATCGGTTAGTAAATAAGAAAATCCGCCATTTTGGATTCGCCATTTTGAATTTTGTAAGTTTGAGGATAAAACTGTATTTAGTGAACTCAGGCACTACAAACTTTCAAGTTTCAGACAAATCGGTTTAAAAATAAAGAAATCTGCCATTTTGGATCCGCCATTGTTGTAATAAAAAACGTAAATTGTAGTTACCAGTTTACCAAACACTACAACTACCAAGATTCAACAGTCGACTTAATGGATTTAATTTTACTTAACAAAAACAAATTTCAAAAAAATTGCGTAAATGATTTTTAAAGATGTTTTTATATAAATAATATCTTTTGTTTTTCATCTACAAATTTTATCAAAAAAAAACAAATTTTCTCCGGTGTTGAGTTGGCCCGGCGCTCAGTTGGCGGCGCCAAGTTGGCCCGGCGCCCAGTTGTCCTAGACCGTGAGATCATTCAGTTAAATATCGAACACATTTATTGTCGCTCCTTTGTGTATGATTGTGCGCGCTTCAGCGTCCATACCGAATGCGCTGTTACACAAATAAAAGTTTTGCGCCACTCGGCGCCACGCGGCACTGTGCGCCTTGTCTTGGCACACCTTTATTTGAAAGGTAAAGAAACTGCTTCAAAAAGTCAATTGGCCGTTGTTTTGTCTATTTTTATTTATACTAAGATTAAAGTAAAATGTTTTGTGTTTTTGTAATATTTTCTAACGACATTTTAAGTTTTATTTTGATTATAAATTGTAAAAGTACAAAATTTTTATGTTTTTTAAGATTTGTTTTAAATTTGTCGAAAGTTTCCATTTATAAACCTTTTTGTGTTTCACATTCTGATATTTATTTTTCTATTACATTTAGGTACGTTTTGTAAAATCTAATTTTTGTCTTTTTATTTTCTTAATACAGTTTTTTTAAACGACAAAATTTTTTAATTATTCCCAACATCCCAACAACGGCAATGTGCATTGGCGTAGCTAGGGGAGGAAGGGGGGGCCTGGCCCCCCCTGAAGTCTCTCAGGCCCCCCCTAAGATATTTTAGGCCTCCCCTACCGACTACTAGTAAAAGAACATGACGCTGAAAATACATACTTTTCTATTATTATTCGGGAAATATTCAAATAAAATAGGTGCATTAAAATTTAAAATCATTCAGATAATGTTTACATTTCAGGAAAAAGCCCTTGTCTTGCGAAATTAGGCTTTTTCTCTTTAAATTATCGGTAACTTTTCTGCGCTTATGCAGTTTCCCGAAAATATTTTTTAAATTTAAACATAATTATGCATATTGAATATTTCATACATATTGGCGACATCTTGTAAAATATTATAGAAGTGTAAGTTAAATTTCGCATTTAATAAAGACAGCGACCTTTGCCCCTCTGTTTCCGAAATCGGGTGGTAGATGTCGTAAGGTTATAAAAGACCTTTTTAAACTGTTTTTCTAAAATAAATATAATTATCTTTTTAGTTTTTTTGAGGTTAGCGTTTAGTGTCTTATGAAAATTTTCCGATTTTGGTGACAATTTCATAACCATTTTCATATTAAGTTTTCCCACGTCGTTAAATGGAATAAATTCGTCGAGCAATACTGAGAAATTTTTAATATTAATACTTCTACTCTAAGAGCAGAAATTACCGTTTTAAATAATTGTATTTTTCGGTTAAATTAAACTGTTGGTCATGATTCTATCAAACAACATATAGCAGAAAACACCTATCCAAACCTCTACCAACTTTTTAAAGTTGCGAGTATTCTTCCAATTTCAAGTGCAACTTGCGAGAGGTCTTTCTCTGCCATGAGGAGAGTTTTTAATTGGCTTAGAACAACTATTACTCAAGAGAGACACTCAGGTTTGTAATTGTTATTCATAGAAAAAGATGTTGAGGTCGACTTAGACAGTGTGGTAGACGCTTTCAGTCAGCGACGTAGAAAACTTTCTTTGTAGAATTGCTGAATACCATACTTCCTGTGTATACATATAAATAAGTTGGTAAATGTATTATTAAATTTGTTATATTAAAATATTAGAACATTTAATGCGCGTATTTTTTTTTATTCATTGCACACTTTGCACGACTCTTTAAAACCTATGTTTGCTTTTTGTTCAAGATAGACCGGGGCCACGGCCCCCCCTGAAAAGCAAGGCTAGCTACGCCAATGGCAATGTGACTGACTGGTGGATTTTAAGTTGGCTGCCTGTGTCTTTATGTCACAAAAGCTCCGAAAATATTGAATGGATTTTGATAAATATTTAATTAAGCAACAATTAGACCCTATACAAAAATTAGTTTAATGACATAGAACTGATATAATACAGGGTGTTCCAACTAAAAGGTAACATACGTGTTTTTTGGTATTTTTTGTGTGAATTTGGAGAAACGCTCGGACACGTCGATTTTGTTTGCGAGGGGGTCACCTTTTGGCTATCTTGAAATTTTTGTAGTACTCATCATCTTCGAGGGGTATACTTTACCCCTATATTTTGAATAGGGAAAGTGGGTCTAGTGATACCTTGTTTTGAAGGCCTCTTGAATGTCTTTACAACCGTGTAAAAAATTTCAAAAATCTATTCATTAGTTTTTCAGATAATTGCCTTCAAACTTCCAAATTTAACATGGACTGATAAAATAAAAATTTAATCAGAATTTTATATTTTTTGGATTTTATTTTTATTTTATCATTTAATGTAAAATTTGAAAATTTGAAAGCAAAATAATAAAATTTTTACACGGTTGTAAAGATATTCAAGAGAACTTCAAAATAAGGTATCACTAGATCCACTTGCCCTATTCAAAATATAGGGGTAAAGTATACCCCTCGAAGATGGTGCGCCCTAAAAAAATTTCAAGATAGTCAAAAGGTGTCCCCCTCGCAAACAAAATCGACGTGTCCGAGCGTTTCTCCAAATTCACACAAAAAATACCAAAAAACACGTCTGTTACCTTTTAGTTGGAACACCCTGTATAATGTGGCGTTTACATTATAAATAGCACGACCGAATTAATTATTTTGTTCGATTGTGCTTTCATAGTGTAAACGGCCTGCGACCGATATTCGCTTCAGTAGATCACTTTCTTTCGTTCAGTAAAATCGCAATAACAAACATTCGGAAAGCAAAAGCGAATAAATGCGTTCAATCGTGTTCGCTTTGATGAAAAGGAGGCATAACTGATCTGAGTTTATAATAAAACTTTAAAAAATTAATAATTTTAACAAATATATAACTTAGCTAATTAAAAAATGTCCTCAAATATTCACAATAGCTATGTACTTTCAACAACAAGTGAAATTAAAGAAAGAAAAATAAGAAAAAAGTTTTCTGCTTCGGCAGGGACGCGTATTTACGTTTCCGTGCTGATTTCACGGCAGCGTTGTTTTGAAATAGACACGGAAATGTTGCAACATATTTTTGTTACAAATGCGTGTTGATTTTAAGGCACCGAGGCTCGAACAAGGCACGGATTTGTATTGAATTACGCAGCGCAGGGGTTTACTTATTAGTGCACATTTGAAACTTAAATTGAATTCACGTTGTTTATTTGTTTGATTTTGAGGTTATATGTTTGTTAATATGAAAATTATGGAGCAGTTTAAAAGTATTTGTACTAATATTACTCAAGATTTTGAAATTCTTTGAAGTTTGAAGAACACTCTTCCAAGTTCAGTGTTCATTGTCTTACACCGGCAAGTACGACGCCAGATGTTGTTCTGTTATTAATGATTTAAATGATTTTCACTTGATTTCTAACCACATGAAAATAGAAAGTTTCAAAAACCTAACCTAACAAAAGCTAATCAATCAAATCTAACCGAACCAAAGCAAACTGAACCAATAATTTTTTTCAAAAATAAAACTTTCCTGAGTTCCTATCCGGGATCCTAGAGGATGTGAATCCGAACCGAACCGATCCTAACTAAACCGAACCAAACTTAACCTAACCAAACTAAACTACAACACTATTCACACCCTCTAGGATCCCGGGAAAGAAGTTAGGAAAGTTTTTTTTTAATTGTTGGTTCAGTTTGCTTTGGTTCGGTTCGGTTGGGTTTGGTTCAATTCGGTTCGTTTCGGTTCGGATTCACATCTTCTAGGATCCCGGGTAGGAAGTCAGGAAAGTTTTTTTTTTTTTTAATTATTGGTTCAGTTTACTTTGGTTCGGTTCGGTTAGATTTGATTGATTAGCTTTCGTTATGTTAGCGTTTTAACCTGACAGTGAATACGCTTTTGTAAAAGTTTAATGAGCGATGTTCTCTTACAGATCCGTGCTCATTTCGAGATCAAAACTCTTAAAATAAACACGTATTTGAACCCAAATATATTGTAACATTTCCGTGTCTATTTCAAAACCGCGCCGACGTGAAATGAGCACGGAAACGTAAATACGCGGCCGGGACTCGAACCTGGGATCTCTTGCTCTCTAGGCAAACATTCTCAGCATTGAACTACCGAAGCCATACATAAATTTTCGGAAAACTTCCATCTATGCAGGGTGCGATGTCTCAATACAAGAACGAGAGACCCTCAGGGTATTAACTCGACCAACTCATCAAACTGATCTCTATAATTCTTCCTTCCCACTGTCAAAGGTATGAAAACTCAAATTAGACGTAAAGAATCAACGTCTGAAGCATGAGATGACCTTTTCGTGTGTTAAAATTTCTGATCGCAAATGGGCGATTGCCAATATAATTATCAAATACCAAATTGCATGATTTTTTATGTCACTAAGATCGGTTCAGTAATAGTGAGTTTATAAGGAAATTAATGCAGACAGGATTGGCAATGCAATCGTATAATCTGTAAAACAATGGCTGAAACAAAAATAGATTTTTTGAGAACCACCACACCGATTTTACTAACTTGTACCTCGTTGTGCGGGGAAAAAGTATAGCTTTTCTATAAATTAAAAAAAACATACGTTTTTAGAAAATAAGAATAAACACACTATTTTGAAGAATCAAGTATGATTCTATCCGCCATCTTAAATTTTACGATGGCGATAAATTTTGAACATGATCTTTAAAGAGCAATCAATTCTCACCAGGATGTTTTTTATTTAATTAAAATCGGTTCAGTAGTAATAAATTTATAAGGAAATAAATGCAGACATAATTGTCAAGGCAATTGTATAATATTCAAAACAATGGTTAAAACAAAAATATTTTTTTTAGAACCACCGAACCGATTTTGTTGATTCGTACATTGTTGTGCGTGGCAAGAATGCAGCTTTTTGGCTGTTTTAAAAAAATAATTTAAACAGGTTCGCATCACAAGAATAAACGAGCATCTTTGAAAGGTACAATTTTATCTTGGATTTTGAAATGGACAAAAAATACATTCAGTCAAAACACTGATTAATTATCTGCCAAGTGCAGTTTGTCTGATTAAAATCGATGATATAGTTCGAAAGTTTTAATGAAAAAAAAATGTCCGGTTTCTTTGGCCCACCCGGTACATTAAATCTGTGGTCGGCACTTAAAAGGTCATTATTTTCTTTGTCATAAGTATAGATTTGACACTTGTGGGAAACAGCTGCTAAAGTTTAAAAGTCGACCATGAAATCATGTAAAATATTTGCGTTGGTGATTTACGAGGTGTAAATAAAAAAGAAACATGCAGAGATATCTTTTCACCAATACCAGACAAAGAATGGGATGAACATTTAAAAAAACTTTTAACTGAAGATAGAGTAGAATTCAAGGAAGAAGAAAGACAATATAATTAGAACGATGGGATCTCCAGTACCCCTCACAATCTCTGAGGTCAAAAACGTGTGCACAACCTTAAAAAGCGGTAAATCTGCCGGACCTGGAAATACCCCAGCTGAACTTATTAAATATGGCACTGAAGAACTGTTTTGGAGATTACGGAATCTTTTCCAAAAATATTTAAATGGAACTGTAGTACCAACTGAGTGGAAAACGTCATGTATATATACACAATACACAAAAAAGGACGGAAAGATATATGTGACAATTATAGAGGTATATCTGTGACTAGTACGCTAAGCAGAATATGCGGTAAAATAATAACAAATAAAGTGGAAAGCGAATATAAAGACATGGAGGCAGAAGAACAAGCCGGTTTCAGGGCGGGTAGATCGCCTTCTTATCATCTCTTTTGTATAACCCAATATTAAAAAGAAAATGGCATACGGACAAGAGCTGCATCTGCTTTACGTCGATTTGCAGAAGGCATATGATAATATACCACTAAATCTACTTTGGAAAAAGTTGGAAAACACAAACATAAGCGTACAACTAATTAAGGCCGTCAAAGAGTTATACCGCAATAGTAAGGCAAAAGTTAAAATAAAAGCAAAACTAACCAAAGGCGTTCAAGTAAATAAAGGTCTTAAACAAGGTTGCTGTATCTCGCCTACACTTTTCAAGATATACTTCGAACAAGTCCTTAAAGTATGAAAGAGAAAATGCCAAGACATGGGAATTCCGTTGGACGAAACCACCTTGTATACTTTATGTTTCGCCAATGATCAGATAGTAGTGGTTCAGGATTATGACGACCTCGAATATATGACACGAAAACTAATAGAAGAGTACAATAAGTGGGGACTAGAGGTTAATCTCAATAAGACAGAGTATATGTGTATCGGTGGATTGAAACAGGATCTAATCTTAAATACCGGGCAGCGAATTCAGTCCTGTGATGAGTATAAATACTTGTCTAAAAATTACAGCTGAAGGAACACTAGACAAAGCTATAAAAGATCGAAACGTACAAGGAAGAAAAGCAATAACTTTATTAAATGGAATAATTTGGGACCAAAGTATATCAAAAAATAACAAAAAGCTTATATATAACACCATTGTAAAAAGTATTATTACATACGGCTCAGAAGTATGGCCAATCAAGGATACAACAGAAAAAATGCTTTCCGCTATGGAGATGAACTATTGGAGAAAAGCAGCAGGGATATCAACAAGAGAAAGAGTTACAAATCAATGAATAAGAGAAATTATGACAGTGGGTGAACGTACTTTAGTGGATGATATAAGAACAAAACAACTGGTGTGGTACGGATATGTACAAAGAATGAATGATGAAAGACTACCTAAACAAATACTACAATGAAAACCAACTGGCCGAAGAAAACGAGGACGGCCAAGGAGAAGCTGGAGAGATGGAATAGACAGTGAAATAAGAATAAGAGGCCTAGATGATGAATTATGGGCAAACAGAAACGAGTGGAGATTGGGTATCGGAAGTCGTAGAACGTTGTGAAACCGATAAATATATATAAGAATATGCAATTTTAAAGCAAGTTGCAGAAAAACCTGTATTTTGCTATATTTCGACTTATGACCTTTCAAGTGCCGACCACAGAAATGGCTGACCTTGAAAGAAAAAAAATAACTCAAAACGTCAAAAACCGAACCGAACCAGAACTCGACATGTTGGTATGTTTGGTAAACGTCAATGGCTTAAGTTTAATCACGATAAAAAAATTAATGAAGCTAGCGTGATATTTGAAAACTTTTCTCTAACAACCATTACAACTTATTATCTTACACATTCAGGTGGTATTACACTTAATGTTACAATCGTTCTTATTGCTTTTGAAAATTGTGTGAATTTCGTCAGGTGCGCGACCCTAACTTTGTTATGGAAACATTAAAATTACCCTTTAAAACAGTCATTATATTTGGTTAGGGTCGTAAACTAATGCTTTTAAAATGATAAGGGGTTAATTTTTCATGTGTAGAAAGTATTCGAATAGCCTATTTTTAAATAATACAACTTAAGGTTTGATATTTCTTATTTAGAATATTTTCATCAATAAGTTTAACGTAAATAAAAATTAATATGGCATCGGAAAATACTCTGCCAATTTATGGGCACCTAGGCTCACAGAAATAATGTAAAATGTAATTTTTACCCATTTTGGTCCGCGAGAACAACCCCCAAATCCGTGTACGCGTCTGATTGGAGTTACCCCCCCCCCCCCAGTGTAACACCACTGAACAAAACAAACTATAATGTATTTTTTTTTTATCTTCAAGCATAGTTATCTTTAGTATAGTATCACAAGTAATATTTTTACAGGACTCTTAATTTTTGAAATCTACCCTCACCCTTTTTACCTTCCTAGCCCGCATAGCAATGGCTAGAGAAGGAATTATTTTCGAAATAAAAATTTTTTTTGAGATAATGCCGAAAATGTGATATTTGGTCTGTGGTGTGTGTATGTGTGTGTGTGTATATTATTTCTGTCCACAACACGATAGCTCCTAAACCGCTGAAGTGATTTTCATAAAATTTTAAGGTAAAATAGTATTCGACACTCGAACGAGCTGATTAGATTTTGGTCAAAATCCGTTAACGCTAAGTACAGTTTTTTGACAATTAAAAAACTTAAAAAATGCTAACTTTTTACCGAAGCGTCGTATCGATATGCGGTTTTCGGAATATAGTAGACTATGGACTTAGGAGCTTTAGTTTCTGAGATATTTACAAAAAACACACACTTGAAGTGTGATAATAGGCTAGCTAGGAAGGTGTCCGATCCGTCATGGATCCATTTATTCTTGTAACTTTTGGCTTGAGGTATTAGGGACCTATTGCAATGAAGCCAGACACAAATTGTGCCGGGCACTATATTGACAGTTTCGCATTAAAACCTGACAGTTGATCTTTCAAAATTGACATACCAAAGTCAAATTTAGAAATCCACTCGTTTATTTGCCATTAATAGTGGCGTCACTATTTCTTATAATACAAGACAGCTGTTTTTATAATGCGAAACTTACAATATAGTGCCCGGCACAATTAGTGCCTGGCACTATTGCAATAAGTCCCTATTTGATGAGACAGATTTTATCTGTTTTCGTAGTGGCGTCAGATTTTGCGTCAAACCTAAGGCTACCCTGACTGATACTGCATGTTTGTCCTCACAATATCCCTTTCAATCTTTTACCTTCCTAGCCCGCCCAGCAATGGCTAGAGAAGGTATTATTTTCAACGAATTTTTTTTTCAAATAACGCCGAAAATGTGTTTGTCTAAAACTTGAAAGTTTGCAGTGTCTGAGATCACGAAAAACAGTTTTATCCTCAAACTTAAAAAATTCAAAATGACAAATCCAAAATGGCGGATTTTCTTATTCACTAACCGATTTGTCTCAAACTTGAAATATTACATTGCTTGAGGTATTTTAACAAAAATTTTTACTCAAACTTAAAACAATCAAATTGGCGGATCCAAAATGGCGGATTTTTTTATCTACTAACCAATTTGTCTCAAACTTGAAATATTACATTGCCTGAGGTCATTTAACACAATCGGTTAGTAAATTAGAAAATCCGTCATTTTGGATCCGATATTTTGATTTTTTTAATTTTGAGTAAAAATTTTGTTAAATGACCTCAAGCAATGTAATATTTCAAGTTTGAGACAAATCGATTAGTAAATAAGAAAATCCGCCATCTTGGATCCGCCATTTTGATTTTTTTAAGTTTGAGTAAAAAATTTTGTTAAATGACCTCAAGCAATGTAATATTTCAAGTATGAGACAAATCGGTTAGTAAATAAGAAAATCCGGCATTTTGGATTCGCCATTATGAATTTTTTAAGTTTGAGGATAAAACTGTATTTAGTGATCTCAAGCACTGCACACTTTCAAGTTTCAGACAAATCGGTTTAAAAATAAAGAAATCCGCCATTTTGGATCCGCCATTGTTGTAATAAAAAACGTAAATTGTAGTATTACCAGGTTACCAAACACTACAACTACCAAGATTCAACAGTCGACTTAATCGATTTAACTTTACTTAACAAAAACAAATTTCAACAAAATTGCGTAAATGATTTTTTAAAGATGTTTTTATACAAATAATATATTTTGTTTTCAATCTACACATTTGATCAAAAAAAAAAATTTACTCCAGCGCCGAGTTGGCCCGGCGCCCAGTTGGCGGCGCCGAGTTGGCGGCGCCCAGTTGTCCTATACCGAGCTTGGAAGGTATCAGATCGTCATCATTTATTTTATAACTCTGGGCTTGAGATATTCGCTGAGGCTGATTATATATGTCTTCGTCGTGACGTCAAATTTTGCGTTAAACGCAAGGCTACCGCGACTGACTGCAATTCGGTAGTTTCCTTTTCAGACATCATCACCATTCCATCGTCCCTTAGCACTGGTTACGCTCGTACCGAGGAGTGCCCAACAAGGCCGAAACACCCGGACAGTAAACGAGCTAATAAAATATCTCACTGAGGATTCGCCCTTAATTTTTTTTTATTTTGGTTTTTCGACTATATTCTCGCAATATTTCTTGTAATGAATTTTCTGCCAATGGACAAAATACACTGATTTAATGTACACGAACATTAAACTTATGAAATTATCTTTAAAAGTTTATTATAATAATAGTTCCGTTTCTGAAAATTAATGTACAGGGTGGGGCATTTTCGTTGGTTTTATAGGGTACAGGCTAAACGGTAAGAGATACAAAAAAACTGACATACGTGTCCCGTCCTCTTTTTTAGTGTCTTTTTTAATGGCATCATCAAATCTAGGCTAACTAGCTTGGTTTAGCAGATACAGGGTGATTCTCAAAAATTGCCGATTTTTATTATCTTTTATTACTCGTTTATTTATGGAGATAGAAAAATTCTTCAAATACAAAAGTTTTATGATTTTATACGTATAATTCAGTGGCGTACCCAGAAAAATTAAAAATATTTTATTTTACAAGATATTATCAAAAGTAACATTTTTTTAACGGAACACCCTGTATGTAAGTACCTCAAAAAATTGAATTTTTTCTTGCGATTACAGCGATATATAACACTTAATACTTTTCATTGTCCTAAATAGATAAAATACAAAAAATATTTTTTTTGTAGTTGGCTATGGATGGGATGAACTTTTGTTTTGCTTTTTTAACTTGTCACAAAGTCAAACGTCAATTAAGTATTGTTTTTGCTTTGTTGTTATTACTTTTGTCTAAGATGAATCTTTATCAAAACTATGAAAAGTTAAACATGTTTGAGTGCTATATTGAATCTAATAAAAATAGAGATGCAGCACTTACACTATATTTTGACCGTTATACGGAACGACGTCAGCCAGATGAAAGGATGTTTCAAAGAATGTATCACAATTTAAGTGAGTATGGGTCATTTGGAAAACCAAGAAATAAAATTTACAATAAAGAAAATAGAGAAACGGATGAAATTAACACGTTGGCTTGTGTTGCTGCTGATCCGACGGTATCTAGTCGTAATATTGAGAATGATATTGGTATAAGTAAACGTAGAGTTTTAAGAATATTGAAAAAGCATCAGTATAAACCTTATAAAATAAGAAAAGTTCATAATTTACATCTTGGAGAAGAATAACGGCGTTTAGAATTTTGTAATTGGTATTTGCAACAGATTAATCAGAATCCCTATTTTTTTCTAATATGGACCGACGAAGCTTATATATCTAGCGAAGGAATGTTTAATCGACATAATAATCGATATTGGTCAAACATAAATCCTCATCAGACGGTGGCCAGGGTACAACAAGGACGGTTTAGCGCTGTATCGAAATAGAGTGTTTAACTACAGGCTTTTTAATGAAAACTTGAATACAGACAAATTTTGGAAGAATATGTAATAATAGAGTTGGATAACATGCCATTAGGTGAAATAAATAACATTTATTTTCAACAAGATGGTGCTGCAGCACATAATAGCCATATGATAAGGAACTTGCTAATTGGATTGGTACATATGGGCCAAACCGATGGCCCCCGCGTTCTCCCGACCTGACCCCCCTCGACTTTTATTTTTGGGGATTTATCAAAAATGAAATTTATAAAACACGAAGTAACAATGTAGAGGAACTTAGGGAAAATTTTATTATTTGCATTGAGAGAGTACCAAATATTGGCATCTATAACGCCACTTGTTCGGTTACAAGTCGAGTAGAAAAATGCATTGAGCAGAATGGGAGACAGTTTGAGCACCTTTTGTAACTAATTTTTATAATAACTATTTAGTTCTTATTACAAATTTATGTTGTTGTTGTTATAGTTTAGTAATATCTTAATATTCTCGTTAAGTAGGTTCTGAATATACCTATTATAAAATAAAAAAATATTGAATCAATTCATAGCCTACTACAAAAACAATATATTTTTCCGTATTTTACCTATTTAGGACAAAGAAAAGTATTAAGTGTTATATATCATTGTAATCACAAGAAAAAATGCAATTATCTGAGATACTTACATACTGGGTGTTCCATTTAACAAAATGTTACTTTTGATAATATCTTGAAAACTAAAACATTTTTAATTTTTCTGGTTACGCCACTGTATTCTATGTAGAAAATCATAAAACTTTTGTATTTGAAGTTTTTTTCTATCTCCATAAATAACCGAGTAATAAGAGATAATAAAAATCGCCAATTTTTGAGAATCACCCTATATCTGCTAAATCAATATAGTTAGCGTAGATTTGATTGCGCCATTAAAAAAGACACGAAAAAAGAGGACGGGACACGTATGTCAGTTTTTTTGTATCTCTTACCGTTTAGCCTGTACCCTATAAAACCAACGAAAATGCCCCACCCTGTACATCGTACATTTTGTTTTTCTGTGCATATTTAAACAAAGTAGTGGAGTGTGATACATTTTTTGTTAAAATTTCACCCCCTCACAGTATGCGATACATTACTACAAGAGATTTAAATAAGATAGCAGAAGCACTGACCGAGGGTATTCACAGGCTCGAACGTTTGATTTCATGTCCCAAAGCGCTCTGTAGCTCTCTTAGTGAAAACCATTTTTCTGCGAACTATACCTTTTTCATATGCAACAAGAGTTTGTTAGTCGTCTTGATTAGTACCAATTTGTTTTTCTGGGGTTATTTCTGAGGTTGTATTTTTGAAAAAAAAATAAATACTTACGTCTAAAAATTACAGCTGACGGAACACTAGACAAAGCTATAAAAGATCGAAACGTACAAGGAAGAAAAGCAATAACTTTCTTAAATGGAATAATTTGGGACCAAAGTATATCAAAACATAACAAAAAGCTTATATATAACACCATTGTAAAAAGTATTATTACATACGGCTCAGAAGTATGGCCAATCAAGGATAGAACAGAAAAAATAATTTCCGCTACGGAGATGGACTATTGGAGAAGAGCAGCAGGGAAATCAAAAAGAGAAAGAGTTACAAATCAAAGAATAAGAGAAATTATGACAGTGGGTGAACGTACTTTAGTGGATGATATAAGAACAAAACAACTAGTGTGGTACGGACATGTACAAAGAATGAATGATGAAAGACTACCTAAACAAATACTACAATGGAAACCAACTGGCCGAAGAAAACGAGGACGGCCAAGGAGAAGTGGAGAGAAGGAATAGACAGTGAAATAAGAATTAGAGGCCTAGATGATGAATTATGGGCAAACAGAAACGAGTGGAGATTGGGTATCGGAAGACATAGAACGTTGTGAAACCGATAATATATATATATATATATATATATATATATATATATATATATATATATATATATATATATATTTCTGAGGTTGACCTAAGAAGTAGAAATGAACCCAAGGGCTATTCAAAAATTAAGTGAAATAGAGAATTTGATAGTTATTTCTTGCATATAGGTTGAACAAATAAAAAAATCACCCTTTACAAACATCCTAAAACATAGGTAATACAAATAATTTCGTCATTAAATCAAACAAAAATAGATAATATCTTTATTACCTACCCATCTATGTAGATTATTCAGGTTGGCTAACAAAAGTTGAACAACAAGCAATGTTTGTAAATCCCTTATAATATCATTAAGAAAATGAGTTTGAAATAATGCTATTGACCTACGATTATAGTGACTAGAAAGTTATTTATTTACTAACTTATTAGCCGACGATTTTATGAGATTTTTATAAAGTAGAAAAAATATGCCCTTAATTTTAAGTATTTAGTTGTTTGACATATTATCAAGTCAAAAAATATCAAGCCAAATTAACCATTTACTAATTGGGAGGGGAATCATTTCACCTGGGACGTCTTTTCTTTGTTCTTTTTATAATTAATAATCTAGGCATCTTACTATCTTGTAATTTTTTTAATGTTTGCTGACGATTTAAAACATTTCCTCAAAATAGAGTTAATAAACGATGTGCTCATTCTGCAAAGAGACATTGATACTTGATTGGTATAAAGCGAGAATTTAGTGAAATGCTGGTTCATAAAATAAGATTACCAAATAATTTTAATTTATTATGAAATTTGAGTTGAAAATAATTACGAACAGTTAAAAATGCACTTCGTGACGTCTTTCACACAGAATTGCTTTTCGACAATGTCATATCGATGCGCGCACACCCATTGTACAAATTCAACTGGATAGTGCGCGAAAATGCAATTGAACATGCTCATAGAGTAAAATAAAATAAAGGTTTTTATCGCATTCGCCAAAACTTTGAAGACAAATACGGGCGTAATAAACGCGAAAAAATACAAAAAATAAAAGAGAATTCTTATACCCAAAAGTATATGTACAAAGGCGAGTGAATTTTGGACAATATTGTTTTCTCATGGTGCCAGGCTGATGACATGTTTTTGAATGCAGATAACTGTAAATTTTTGAGATTTAGCCGCCTAACAACTAAAGTGCTAGTGGCCAGCACTCAATCAACAATATTACTCTTGAAAAAATTCGTGTCATAAAAGATTTGGGTGTATATTTAGATAGTGAACTGACTTTTCACTATCACTATGAGAAGACTATCAACAGGGCGAATCATATGTTAGGGTTTATAAAGCAATGGCGCACCCAGAAATATGTCTTGGGGGGGGGCCGAGACCTCATGATGACGTATTTTATGCCATTTTATCTTTTTATTCGTGAAATATGTGGAAAATGTCTATAAAAATCTTAGGCTTGGGGGGGGGGACGCCGGGCCCCGAGCCCCCCCCCCCCTGGGTGCGCCCATGTATAAAGAGAACATGTAAAGACTTTTAAAATGTTTTTGCACTTAAAACATTATACATAAGTTATGTTAGGTCGACACTTGAATTTTCCAATATAATTTGGTGTCCTTATAACCAGATTCACATAGACTGAATTGAATAATGTTGAGAACAAATTTCTTGCGTTTGCTGGATATTCTCTTTCTAAATTAGGAGTCATTCTCACTAAAGACCTTAACCTGAATCGTCTGCCAATTAGAAGGGAATATTATGTTGTTTGCTTTGCATACAAAATACTAAATTGCATTATTAAAAGCCCAGAATATCTGGAGAACTTTAGAATCCATTTCCCAGCTTATGCTTTGACACCTATGTTTTTTGCGAAGATTGTTTGGGCGTCTGTCGTTTTGGTTTGATTAAGGACACATACTATTTAGGCGCAGACCATTTGGGCGCTGAACGTTTGGGCAATAGCCGTAAACAACAAAAAAAAAACGACAGGCCAGGCATTATTATTTTTTTTTGTTTACGACTATTATTGCCCAAACGTTTAGCACCTAAATGGGCATCGCCTAAATGGTCGGCGCCAACACAGCAAGCGTCCAAAAACTCGTCGCAAAAAAAGGGTGTCAAGGAGGTGTTTTTGTTGTTAACGGCAGTACCGTCTGCTGGAAAGGTCATGACAACGGTCTTTTGGGACGCTAAAGGGATACTCCTCATATATTATCTCGAAAAAGGAACAACAATAAATTCAGAGTACTACAGCGACTTACTGGACCAGCTCAAGCAGAATATAAGCAAAAAACGCCCTGGTTTGGCAAAAAATAAAATTTTGTTTCATCAGGACAATGCACCTTGCCACAAGTCCGCTCTTGTAATGGCTAAAATCTATCAGCTAGGCTTTGAACTATTAAACCATCCACCTTATTCACCAGACCTAGCCCCGTCAGACTGTTATTTGTTTCCAAACCTAAAAAAATTTCTTGCTAGAAAAAAAATTTCCTCAGATTTAGAAGTCATTGCAGCTACAAACGCCTATTTTGACGAGTTGGATAAATCAGACTTCAGTGATGACATCAAATCAGTTGAACATCGTTGGGCCAACGCAAGGGGACTATGTAGAAAAATAAATTATTATTAATGCCGTATTCCATTGGGAAAATGAGTGCAGCACTGGTGGTGCACTGGCACTGAAACGGTGCTGTCAAAAATTTGCACCGAGTGCAGTTTCAATGAAACACGCGGAAAATGAAAAATTGCACTCGTGTGGTATAAGGTCACTATATCACGAAGTTCCTAACATCGTGATATAGTGACCTTAGTGTGGTATGCCATTATGAGCTGTAGAACTTCTTTTTTATTCTTGCTTTAAGCAACGTTAATATAACATTTTCTTGCAAATAATTTTTTATAGTATATCCTATATGAATAGGGCAAATTGATTATGCAAAAATCTCATTTTTGAAAAAAATGTCACACAACCTGTAGTTTTATCAGGCCAACGCCAATATCTATTTTTATTTGTTTCAAAGTTACACGCCGATAAATATTATCCTAAGATAAATAAAATTCGTTAAATAAATAAATAATGATTTTATTTAAAAAAAGTTAATAAGAATATTTTAAAAATGCCCACCTTCTTGTTGAATGCAGGCTTGTGCTCGTATACCAACAGATAGAGTAGTTATCTATATTTCGCGCTTGTTTTTCAAAAAACCCTAACCAGAAGTGTACTTTATGCTCCCAAAATTTGAACATAAGTATTCGAAACACCTTGTATACATATATAATATTTCACAAGTTTCTTTCAACTAAACCCAACTTTCCTGCCTTGCGGAATTTGTTCAAAAACATGTTGTTCAAAATCCATTTGTTCGAAAGTAATATTAATACTTCAATAACATTTTCTTGAAAAGGAAAATTATATAAAAACGTTTCCTTCAAACAAAAAATTGTTTGAAAACATTTTATTAAATTTTTTTTGTTCAAAAACATTTTCTTTGAAAGTCATTTTTTTCATAAGGAAAATTGTTTAAAAAAGTTTTTGAAGAAAATATATTTGAACAAATTTCCATTCAACAAGAACATAACCTAACCTAACAGCTAAACGTAAGGGTGTTTTAGCACAAGGACTGTACACAGCTCTGTGTACAGTCCTTGGTTTTAACATACCATAAAAATGGCAAGACATGTGCCTCAGCGCTAATGAGGTTTTGTCCCCCTTGTTCTTTTTTTGGACAAAATTGAGGCTACTTGAATTTATTTATGAGAAATTCTGCAGTGCTCATCTCGAGCCGAACTAAAAAATACATTTATATTTACTTATAATGCCAGAAAACCCCAACTGTCGGAAAATTAGCCCCAGGGCCCCAGTCAACCAAATCCATACAAATCTACTTACCTGTTTGTTGTTAAATCGGTAAACCACATTTTCAATAAAGTTTTTTATTTTTGGGGTTTCCGTTCTCATTGTTTTTATTGCACAGAACTGTTCTTCTTCATCTTCATCGCTGCTACTACTTAGCAGCGAAGAAAATAATAAAAAATCGCATACCACTTTATTTTCACTCATTTTTACGTCCCACGACAATAATAAGCGTTTAAAATTAATGGCGGGAAAAAGTTTTCGGTGCGGCACGAGCCCTCAGAGCCGGTGTCAAAAAAGCCGCACTCAGTGCAAAACTGAATTAGCTTGTCTAACGAACTGTCACGATCAGCTGTTTTTCGATCCAAGATGGTCGCCATGGGACAAACAAAGTGTTTTCCCATAAGCCGCAATGTTAACAAAAACGTAATTTTTAAAAAAAGTGAAACGATTTAACTTACAAAAAAGATGCTGTTTTAAGTATTGAACCTTTGTATACATGGGAAAAATGCGTTTTTCTTAAAAAAAATCAATTGAAGCCAGTAAATCTCAAATAAAAGGGACCATGTTTTGTTCAAAAGTCAGGTTATGTTTTTATTTACTTTTGTTTTTTTTTACTTTTTTTCCAGTTTTTTACTCAGTTTGAATCATTATTATTAGTTTCTGTGCTGTTATGAATTGTGGCAGCTGGGGAGAGCTTGATAATGTTAGTTTTGATGGAATGCCAAGTATTTTGACCTTAAAAAATCATCTTGATTTAAATGAACTAGGTATCAGCTCAAAGAAGGGAAAAGAAAGTGGATAAGTGCTCTATTACCTGACTTAACAGAGGATAAATTGAAATATTCGAGAGTTTTTTGTCAGGTTTGTTTTGGATAAATGTGTAACTGCCATTTTGGCAACATTTTCAATTGGGATCTTTTTTTGTGCTTGAGTGGACCTTTTGCAGAAGTGTAACATAGAATTGTGTTAAACTGTAAGAAATATTTCACTATGATTTTTTTACTATTTTAGGCAAGCAACTTTCAAAACTAGAATACAGCAATGATCATGACTGGGTCTCTCCTGAATGGATTATTGTTTCAAAACGGTTGAAAAATTTTAAAAATGATGGTTGAAAAAAGGGTCCAGAGAAGAAAGAAAAGGAAGACAATATGAGGTTAAAGTGTGAATAATGAGCTGAACCAAATTTGTGCACCATCCTACAGAACTCTTAAATAAACTTTTGGTAGTGTAGCATCCTGTATAGTGTTGAGTGAAGTCCTGTATCATCAAAGTTTATTTTTCTTTAATAAATATTTATTTTACAGACCTCAAAACAGTTTAGAATAAACTGGTGAATTTGACAATCTCCCTAACTCAAACCTCTTTTTATCTTAAACTATTTTGGTGCAAATTTTCCTTTATTTCCATGCTTTTTGACACCTAAAACTTGTAGACCGTAAAATTTGTATAGTATCTGACTGGACCTACTACAAGTCCTGTTGTAAAATTTCTATGGTACTGTTCTGAGCTTATTACCAAAAAATTTTTTTTATGGCATCATTAATAATAGATGGAAAAAAAAGTCATCTTTGTTGACTTTGATGACCACAAGAAAAACAAATAAGTTCTCTCAGATATTTTTTTCAATTTCTCTCAAAAAAACTTGGGTTCTTATACTCCTAATGGGTCATATGCTGTTACGCCCAATTGTAGAGTAGAGTATATATTTATTTGCATAAACTTTTAGATACATAATTGAGCAAATATTGTTACAAAAAAACAGTAATAAAAGTAATATTAACAGTAGTAATACAACAGCGAATATTGTACTGTTGTAAAATTTAAACAGTACTTACTGTTGTGAGCTGATGAACCTTAGGTTTGACCGTACTTAAGCCCTATGTATTATAGTTCATGGAAAATCATATGGTGATGTACGGTGTGTGAGGCCAATGACAAGGAAAAACTGTATTTTAATTTTGCAAGTTTTTTTTTTATATAATGTTTACTTATATTTTTTTAAATAAACATATTTTGTAAAGTACTTATTAGAAGTTTGCTTGACCAACCTCGGTTGGAACTCATATGTGCATATTGATCTGTTGGACTGACCTACCTATCAGTTGTGCCTCTTTTCAATGTCACTACTGGAGGGTCAAAACAATTAAACTTTGTCTAAACCTAAAAATCATAGTGAAATATTTTTAACAGTTTAATGCTATAGAAGGCCTATTACTTAGCAAAAGGTTTAGTCAAGTACAACAAAAGATCCTAATAGAAAACCTGAATCTGATGAGAAAAGTCTAGTCTGTTTCAATTCCGTCTCTGTTAAGTGAGCCTTGAAGTGGTCTTTGAATAGAACTACTTTCCCCTACCTTGGGCTGATAGTTCATTGATTCATTGGTCAAAAAAACTTCAAAAACCTTTGGGGGCCCGATACTTTAGGGGGGCCCCCAGAGGTCTTATGATGTACTTTATGCTATTTTTTCTGTTTATTCATGAAATATATGGAAAATATCTAAAAAAATATGTGGTTTGGGGGGGTCCGGCCCCTAGCCACCCCGCCCCCTTGGTGCGCCCATGTAATAATTCAAAATAAGTGAAAAAACTAGAAAAAAAGTTAAAAAAAAACAAAATAAACAAAAACATAACCTACTTTTTTGATGAAAACATGGTCCCTTTTATTTCAGATTTTCTCGCTTTAGTTTAATATTTTTAAGAAAAACGCATTTTTCCCATATGCACAAAGGATCTGTTCTTAAAACTGATTAATTTTTGAGACTAAAGCTCTTGTCGTTTTTGTAAAATTTACGTTTTTGTTAACATTACGGCATATGGGAAATCGGTTTGTCTGTCCTATGGAAGACATCTTGGATTTGATCATATGTTTTGTTAGACAGCCCTATTCATAAGTTCCTCAATGGAATACGAAAACTGAAAAAGTGCATGTCAATGGAATGCAAACACCGAGCCAGTTGTGCACTAGTGCTGCACTCATTTCCCCAATGGAATACGGCATTAGTCACTATTGCGTTCTATGTTAGGCCGGAAACTTTTCATCCCATCCTCGTATGTCCAGATTTTACCTGAAAGAAGTCACCAAAATAATATTTAATACCTTTAAAAAAATTAGACGAATTGGTATGCCTATGCAAATAAAAAATCCACAATAAATTTAATGAAATTAAGATCGGGTTTCCCACGTATGTCATGAACAGTAATTGGTCAGTCCACTATAAGAATAGTACCTATCGGTAAGTAGGTACTGCGTTAGACAAAATAAATGTTCTAAGTTTTGTTGTAGATCTGCATGTATGTATATTGATTTTCATCACTCTATTTAGTTAAGGGTATTTCCACTAAAATGTCAAAAACTAAAATTTTACTGCTTTAATGCCATTTTGAATTAAACATGACTATTGATTTCAACTAAAAGTCAATAGGATGCTCAATGTGGCGGCGCGGCCGGCGCCGGCGGTTCAAAACACACGATATTTTTGCAAACGTACCTTGCGAATTTGTTGTAGAAACATATGGAGTTAAAAGGTGCATGGAATTTGAGGGATATTAATATTTGCTATCAATTTGCAAGAGATTTTATTTCTGCAAAAACATTTTTATGGCCCTTTTAAAGCTAAATATGTAAGGAGGGCAAACGTATAACTATAAATGCGAAGGACCGGGAAAAAACTATGAATGTAACTTTGGAGTTTTGGCACAAAAATACTATCAAAAATAAATAGGCAATATCAAACAATTTTGGATGCGTCACAGATAGCTTACCTTGTCTGTTGGTAGTTTTTGTTAATCTAGCAGACCATTTTCTTGGTCGCAACTTGTAATATCAGGAGCTGGCACACACGTGCCGTTATCTTGTACAGATTCTAAGCGAATGTCCCCTACTCTCTCGAGGGAGTGGAAATGCGCCCAATATCATTCGCGAAAATAAAAGTTAAATGTGAGCGCAACAATGCCAAATTTAGCAAAAAAAAAACAAAATTAATAAAATAGTTTTTTTTTCGTAATAAAAAAGTCATGATTATGTTATAGAATAATTTTTGTTTAAATTTTTTGATGTTTTTTTAAATGTTTATATGTCAGAAACGAAACATTATATTAAAAATAATATTTTCTCCTTGAAACAATTACCGTAAAATTTTTTTTACAAAATTAAAATGTCATACCCAATAATAATTAAATGTTTAAGGAATTCTCAAAATTACGAAATTGAAATTTTTTATACTCAAAATACAAAATTTAAAATCTTGTGTTCAAGTTTGTTAAAAAAATTATAGCAACAACAATAAGGAAAGGGAAAAAAGGACATTATAGAATTATTGAAATAAAGCCAGGCTATAATAGTGCCAGGCACAATTTTGACACCTTCACATTGTAATATCAGCTGTGATCTTTCAACACACGACCTTTGTTTACTATATGAACCAGAATAAATAGTGCCTTCTTTTATTAATTGAAAATAAACGACGAAAGTTTTAAATTAGACTTTGGTATGTCAATTTTGAAGGATCAACTGTCAGTTTTCAATGTGAATGTGTCAAAATAGTGCCTGGCACAATTATAGCCTGGCTATATTTCAATAATTCTCTAATTATGAAAATTTTAAGATATCAATGGGGACAATTTTAAGGGCACACATCCTAGACGCTCTATGATGAGTGGCATTTTTCGGGCATTGCATTGCAATTTGGTACACGTACCTAGTGTCCCTAACGAACACTGGTTAAGAAAAAAACAGATGGACACACAGCTTAACCCACCCATTAGATCAATATTCGTTCATTTTGACTACAATAGTACCTACCGACTTGAACGATCTTCCTAAGAGGTATGGCTATTGGTTATAACACCATCGAAAAAATAAATCAAAATTAACTGGTCTAAAAAAGACGTCCTTCTTTGTGTACAACATATTCTCTTTTAAATATTATATAAAATATGTATATAGACGGACGTCGAAAAAGATTACATATTATTATGTATATCCCCGACAGTGGCATTACAAGGGGGGTATCGCCCCTTAAAATTTTGCGGGCCTCTTTAAAAATACTCTGCCAATCTATGGGCACCTAAGCTCACACTGGATACTATAGTTATAGTGTATCTACGTGAAAGCTAATATAACTAAAAACTGAAGTATATTTTATTGAACTCCAGACTCAATTACCTTTGGTTTGATACCACACAAGCCATGTTTTGACTTAAACTCTAATTTTTCAAATCTACCCCCACCCTTTTTTTAAAAACTAAAATGTATTTTGTTTAACTCCAGACTCAATTACCTTTCGTTTGATATCACACACGCCATATTTCCACTTAAACACTAATTTTTGAAATTTACCCCCACCCTTTTTTTTTAAATAAACTAAAATGTATTTTTTTAACTCCAGACTCAATTACCTTTCGTTTGATATCACACACGCTATATTTTTACATAAACTCTAATTTTTGAAATCTACCCCCACCCTTTTATTTGGCTTGTGTTCGGTGGATTTTCTTTATTTTTAAATGGGACCATCTCGACCCAAAACCCAGCCTGGGTACCAAATTTTATTAAAATCGAGCAAGCCGTTTTTGAGTTATGCGCGTTGGTCGTTACAGACAGACATACAGACACACAGACAGACAGACAGACAGACAGACAGACAGACAGACAGACAGACAGACATACAGACAGACAGACAGACAGACAGACAGACGGCGCAACAAAAAAGTTTCAAAATCATCTGAAACGCAAAGATATATAAAAATTTTTGAAATTGGAGCAACTTTTTTTTTCTCGAAAAAATTAGGATCACCATAGCTCACACTACTATAGTATAGTATATGTGTGAGCTAAAAAAATGTGTTTGTTTAAGACCACACGCCAGAAGTATAAACTTCAACAAGGCGAAATTAATAATACTGGCCTTCATCTACAGCATCATATCGCTCGCTGAATGTTCCTTTCACAGTTAGTCGACTCGAGCCGACTTCACCGGAATGAGCGTTACATAGCCGAGCCTGACGGCTCAGTTCAATTCACTACCCACAGAAACTGCTAAACGCGCCTAAAGAAGTTTACCCTTCAAAAAACATTTAGAAGGCAATCAAAAATGCAAATAGAACTAAAAAGGTTTCAAAAGACAATTTATTATAAAATTAGCGGCAGTTATATTGAGTAACGTACTTCTCGTAATTTTACTGAAGGATTGGAGGCCATTGTCCAGAGATTGCAGGATTGTTAGATTTGTTGAAACTCGTCAGAGTTTTAGCTCACACATATACTATACTATAGTAGTGTGAGCTATGGTGATCCTAATTTTTTCGAGAAAAAAAAAGTTGCTCCGATTTAAATTTTTTTTATATATCTTTGCGTTTCAGATGATTTTGAAACTTTTTTGTTGCGCCGTCTGTCTGTCTGTATGTTTGTCTGTCTGTCTGTCTGTCTGTCTGTATGTCTGTATGTCTGTATGTTTGTATGTCTGTCTGTCTGTAACGACCAACGCGCATAACTCAAAAACCGCTTGGCCGATTGTAATGAAATTTGGTACCTAGGCTGGGACTTCGGTCGAGATGGTCCCATTTAAAAATGAACAAAATCCACCGAACACAAACCAAATAAAAGGGTGGGGATAGATTTCAAAAATTAGAGTTTATGTGAAAATATGGCGTGTGTGATATCAAACGAAAGGTAATTGAGTCTGGAGTTAAACAAAATATATTTTAATTTATTTTAAAAAAAGGGTGGGGTTATATTTCAAAAATTAGAGTTTAAGTGAAAATATGGCGTGTGATATCAAACGAAAGGTAATTAAGTATACATAGTATAATACATTTTAGTTTTTGTTTTTTTTAAGGGTGGGGTGGATTTCAAAAATTTGAGTTTAAGTCAAAACATGGCTTGTGTGGTATCAAACAAAAGGTAATTTAGTGTGGAGTTGAACAAAATATATTTCAGTTTTTAGTTATATTAGTTCACACGTACACTATAACTATAGTACCTAGTGTGAGCTTAGGGGCCCATATATTGGCAGAGTATTTTTAATTAAATTTTAGTCTTAAATCATATTTCTAGGGTTACTTACAATATTTCTTTAAAAAATAACGGACCTTATTTCAACATGCAACAAATATTCTGTCTTGACCATGTAAGTATTTAAAAACAGTAAATACTAGTCAAAATTTAAATATTATAAAAATCATAATTCCAGAAACACAGCAAAATGAGGTTTATAAAGTACCGTTAGATTAAGAATTATATCTTCAACAAGACACAGTTTTTGAGATATAATTTGTTTTTAACCATCTCTTATAAACCATAGCAGCCAGCGAAACGCGGTTTTCAAGTCAATGTTTGCCAACAAAATACAGCTGTCTTGACACCAAGAACCACTAGATCTGATGGATGGCTGTACATGTTTACTGGCCCAATTTTTTCTAATATCTAACAAGTTTTCTTAACAAAATTTGTATCAAGACTAAATAAAAAGGGAATAAAGTTGTTATACTGTAGCGACTTTTTTATGAAATTTAAAAGAAGTTTCTTCACAAAATACAAATCCCAAATATGCCTTTAAATTATTTTGACCCGCCTATGATTTATTTTGATTAAACTCGTATTCTTATTAAGAATTAATTTTTAACAAATAAAACAACAAACATAATATTTAGTGTTTGCTACTGCATAAATCCAAGCGAAACAAACAAAAAAGAACTATCTTTGCGAGATAAAATCTGGTAGTTCCCGACGAAGTGCCGGTCAATCTAGTACTGCTAGTACTTAACCTTGGTTTAAAGTACTTTATTTTTAATGGGTAACCTCCGGTTATTTTAAAAGAAATTTGTTTTGATTCTGGTAGATTTTGCGAATAAACAAAATCAGTATCTAAAAATGTTGAAAATATACTTCAACTTGGCTGTGATTTTTTTAATTAGTGTTTTTTGTGATACAGTTTTTGGAAAATGTAAGTAGTTGTAGTACCTATTATATTATTTCTGTCTGTCTGTATTCCTGGCAATAATGGAGCTCGACTATGTAATACGCTTAGAGGTTTTTTGGAAATTAGTTAATGCTAAAAGAGGTGTGTTGTAAAAATTTTTAAATGTTAAATCGAGCATCATCTTTATTATTCATTTTATGGGATATGAATACGTATTTTTTCATTAAGTATATTTTATGTGACACCCTAAAATTAAGTAAAGCTTGACCTAGCTACTGAGGTACTAAAAAAAAAAGAATTGTGCGTGCATGGATTTTACGTGGCTAGAAAAAGCTGTTAATTTTTTTCCTATAATATTTGACTATGATGACGATACAAATTTTTAAAAAGACGCCCCCTAAATTTTTTATCTAAGTTTCAAGCTTTCTAAAACTTTTGTAATATATGATCATATAATACCTACAAATCGACGGAAAGCCAGCATAAGTAAACCTGCCCCCCTACGTGAGAATTTTCGACACATATATCGCCCCTTATTTCACGTACCGACGTAACTGACAAAAATTCAAAAAACGAGATACGCTATCAAAATGTTTCCCATAAGTAGATACGACTTTCTGGTCAAGTAGTGGTGTAACCGTATCTCTAGCGATAGCAAGGCAGTAGAGTTGTTTGTGTTCGCACCAATTTTAAGACAGAAGATTTGTTATTTTTCGCTCTCTTGAGAAATCCATCAAATGCTAGTTAGGTCGGTACGTGAGATAGGGCACGATATTTTAAAACTATAAAAAAGAAACGCCTATATCTATAAATAAAACTGTTTAATGGAAAAACCAAATTGTTATCACAAAATGTGTTTTTCTCTCTCCTTTTAAACACCTTTCTGAATTTAATTTTGGTTGTGTCCTTTAATTTTAGACAGAGTTTGCATAGTAGATGGCAAAGGGCATTATAAAAAATCTCTAAGACACTGCCCCAAATTAGACCATATAGATAGTCCAGTGGAATGTGTGGTAGGCTTAGACAGGTGAGTTTATAAAAGTAATGCCGAGTTTACACAGCATCAAAATGAAATCATATAAATTTTGTATATGTCGCTGCTCTGTAACGAAATAGCGCGTATCAAAATAGCGAGTATGAAGACAGTGCTTTTCAAAACAGCGCGTTTTTAAAACAGCGCGTATCAAAACAGCGCCTGTTCCAAATAGCGCGTATCAAAATAGCACGTAAATAGCAAGTGACATTAAAGAAAGAAAAATCAGAAAAAAGTTGTTTTCGGCCGGGACTCGAACCCGGAATCTTTTGCTCTGTACGCAAACGCTCTTTCATTGAGCCACCAAAGACCATCCATACATTTTCGGAAAACTTCTATCTATGCATGTGTGTGGTGTTTCAATACAAGAACGAGAAACTCTCAGGGTATTAACTCGACCATGCCATCCAACTAATTTCTGTAATTCTTCTTTCCCACTATCAAATGTATGAAAACTCAAATTAGACGTAAAGTATCAACGTCTGAAAACAAAACATCACCTTTACCGTGTGTTAAAATTTCTGATCGCAATGGGCGATTGCCAATATAATTTTTAAATACCAAAAAAAAAAAATTTAAGTATGAACCTACAAAAAAAAAATTGGAAATCAGAAAGAGTATTTCATCGTTTAAGTATTTTTGTATGGGTAGCGTCGCCGCCGGTAAATTAGTTACCTAACTTTAATTAGTTATATAAAAAAAAATACCTACCATAAAGTAAGATTGTTGTTGTTATACCTACCAGTTTCTTAAAAATATAATTTAAATCTTATGAGAAACCTACAAAAAGTATCTTAAAAATGTTAAACCAATAAGTTTCCTTTAATTTATATGTGCCTACATAAAGTTTAGTGCAATGTATACAGTACAATTATCCCTTTAATTTATTTAAATAGGCAAAATAAATTCTACTGATAATTTCTGAGTGTGGATTAACATAGTATTTTGTAACTTTATTTGTCTATGCTGGGTTCAGTAGAGTAACCAATGGCTAGACTTGCGCCGGGCGTAGCCAAGAAGTAATAATATTATCTTTGTAACAAATAAGTCTGTAAATTATTTTTCTCAATAAAGTCATTTATTATTATATTATTATTATTATTATTATTAAATTGCAAATAATGCAAGGACCTAAAACCATAAACAAGTGCAATTAAAGAAAGAAAAATCAGAAAAAAGTTGTCTTAATTAAATTATTTTCTTAAATTACCTCCCCTATCCTCCTTTTGGAGGTCGACATTGGTATTTTTCTAACCTTTGTCAATTGATCGCAAACGTATCCTAATCGTTCCAGATACTCCCTAAACTTTTTCTACCAAAAAAAGGTTCCCAAGACACAAGTTGGGATATACGTTTGGGCTCAGTTGACAAAGGTTAGAATAACACCGATTTCAACCTCCCAAAATAAGGACCGGACAGCTAATTTCGGGAAATAATTGTTCAAAAAAATGTTTCGGTTTGGTTCGGTTTAGTTCACACACTTTAGGATCCCGGGAAAGAAGTCAGCAAAGTATTTTTTTTAAATATGTTAGAAAGGGACCCCTTAGTCGAACTATTTTGTAACAGCGACGTTTTATAACAGCGATCTTTTGAAACGCGCTATTTTAAACACGCGCTATTTTTGGATGCGCCATTTTAATACGGTTTTGAACACGCGCTATTTTAATACTCGCAATTTTGAATATGCGCCATTATGGTACGCGCTGTTGTGAAACTCGCTATTTTGAATAAACGTTATGTTAATACGCGCTCAAATGAGCGCGCTATTTTGATATGCGCTATTTCGTTACAGAGCCATATGTCGCAGGCCAATCAATATCCTTCCTATTATAATACGTCTAAGCTTTTGTAGTTTGACAAGGCTTATGATATTACTGCCTAAATCAATAATAATCTCACCATTTGTTGTTTATTGTACGCCTTCCCACATATCACAATCACGTGTTTAACACGTAAAAAAGGCGTGAGAAAAAGAAACGTTGATTTTAAGAGTTGCTAGAATTGCTTAATAGGTCATTCATTAACGTTATAAAAAATAACGTTGCTAAAAACTGTGTTTTAATAACGCCATTATCAAATTTTGTTTTAACCACAATGTTTTTACGTTAGTTTTACGTGATTTTTATCAACGTTAAAATCACATTAGATTCACGCCTTTTCTACACGAATTTTAAAACACGACTTGCATTGCTTTTCTAACGAATATTTTTGAGATTTTACTAGCAGCACCGCCACCTATTGTCGGGATTTTTCACTTTGACGAAATCTATCAGGCAGTGCTTTGGCCTCTCCAAAAACCTGTTAAGGTACTGATCCCTGATCCATGATCACGACGCGTCTGTTATTAACCTGATAAAGACACATTAATATTTTGTGAAAGTGTTTACTGTTCATAAATCTTGTTTAGCTTTTAAAAAAAACTTAATGTATATAGATAGATACATAGATATTTGTTTTGCCTTGAGCGCCATCTTTAAAATTGTCTTAAAGTGTTGTAGTCTTAAACTAGTGAACTTTTATAACTTCCTTTCGCGTCTCTTTTAAGTTAAAAAAATGTTCTTAAAAAAACGTGACCAAAAAAGACGCAGAACGTCAGTAGGTTTAAGAAGTCTTAATCGTTTTAGAACATGTTGTGGATGACTTTTCAAGTGTGAATTTGGTACATGAAAATAACGAGGGTAAAAAACACGTTATATACACAGTAACTTCAGAAAAAGTACATGTTTATAGCTTGATTTCTCCTTGTTATTAAGTTATCTTTAGGCATGTATATTTAACAAAATAAATAATACATGGTATTGGGTTGTTTTCAAGTAAAAAAAAACTTTGTTATTTTTGTTCACGTTAATTTAACGTTGATGTGATTTTTGTGCTATGTGGGTTGTGGCGTGTTTTAGTTAAAATCAAAGACCATTTAGGTGGTCGGGTCAGTTTAGGTTTAGCGTTTATTTGATCAGGTTTGTTTAGAATGGTTTAGGTTAGTTTATGTTCATTTAGGTTACTTTTTGTTCAGATGAGTTTTTGATAGTTCAGGTTGGTAAGTTCGTACATTAATTCAAGTAAGCTGAGGTGAGTTTAACCAACCTACACTAACATGAACTAATCCTAAACATATACTAACATCCGAAGTAACATAAACTGAATATTCCTTAAACTAATAAGAAGTAACCATTCGCGTGTATTTTAGCCATAAAACCATTAATCATTTTTGTTTATTTAGGTAATAATATTATACGCCCAGTCACATGAAAAAAGCCTAGATTGCCAACGTAATATCACTTGTATTAAAATTTTTAGTTTTTTGTTGTTACAATTGTTGTTTTTATGTAGGTCAATTCATATTTTAGGAATTTTTTTTTAATTCGAGTTTTCAAAGTGATTTCAATATTTATTTTTGGATTTTTTCTGTGTAAAATATTTAAAATTGTTGAAAAATTTAAGTTATTAAGTTAGATTTTTTGTGAAAATGTACAACATAATATAAGTACTCGAATTGTAATAACTTCATGAAATTTGGCACAGTCCAAAGATGTAGGATAAAATTTCATGCATCTTTGCGCAGTCCTTGTTGTGAGTGAGGAAACATAATTTGTGTGAGTTAAAAATTAACAGTTTTTATTTATTTTCCTGTCTAGATTGGACTGTTTAAGAAAAATTTACAAAAACAAGGCGGATTTCGCTGTTTTTACAGCTGAGGATCTAGTAACTGCCACAAACTCAAAAATTGAAATTTTGCTTACTAACGAGCTAAGATACGAACCAGGTAAGCTATATTATTGGTGACAATTCCCCCAACGTTTATACGAGACACTTAAATGTGGATCATAACTTACCCTATAGCGTAATTTCGGTGCTGATCAGCACTTAACTGGGGATATCTCGCTTCTGATTATGGACAGTAGTTAAAAATAACTATAACAATAAAAGTGGCAGCTGTGTGAATATTTCATCTCTCTCGCGCGCTGGCTAGTAGAATGACAAAGAAAAAAAATGAAAGTGTTAAATCGTTAAGTTATTCGCCGCAAATAAAGGTCCTTCCTGTTCGTTATTTCCTTTTTTCCTTATTTATTAGCTAGTGGTCGAGGGAGTCAAAATAACCACATGCAGGTGTTATTGTTGTAGTTATTTTTTAAGTAGGGCCCATCATCACAAGCGAAATATCCACAGATTTCGCTAATCAGAGGTGATTTTACCAGTCCAAAAAGTCATAAAAGAGCCTTGTTATTCACTATTAGACATCATTGGTAACGCTTTTATCTTTTTGCAATAATTCATGCTGCAGTATATCACATAGATACTTTTGAGTTTGGTTTATTTACCTACAAGCCTGGGAAAATTTTTCCTCTTAGTTATGCACATTCTGTCATGAAATTTTGCTGAAAGTCTATATATTTGGATATTAAAATGTCAATAAACGGAGTCTATAATACCTTCCCAACTAATTTTATTTTATAGAAGGGATACTCATTTTTCATCAAACTATCAAATTTTGTGATGTGATAAACACGATAACTCAGAAAATTATAAACTGATTTAATCAAATTTGGCTGTACCTACCTATAAAGGACATTCGTTTTTGGACGTTGGGGGTTGTGAGGGGCTACCCCCTTTATTATAATGGGGTTTAAAATATTTAAAAAATCATATTTCGAGTAAACAATGGAGCACCTATCAAAACGCGGTTTTCAAATTGAGATTGGCAATTATATTTTTAACAAAATTTATTATAATAATGTCAAAGTTTTTCAGGCTCACAGATTTTTAGGTATTAAAAAAGTGTTAAAAAATCATATCTTAAACATAATACTCCTTAGGAACCAAAGCCGCTAGCAAAACGTAATTTTTATATTTTAAGTGAGATATTACATTTTCAACAAAAATTTTCGTCTGGTTATAGTTTGCTACAGTATCAGTTATTGATCGAGGAAAATCGTATCTCCTAAAAACGCCAGCTCGAGTAGGTACCAAATTTTCACATATGGATAAAAGTTTCATTTTCTTTATACTTCTCACTTATAGAACAACTAGGTCTTATGCTTTGTTGACCACGTTTTTGCGTAGCCTTTATCAGGACTTAATGTAGGTAAAAGTTACTACCTACTATTTAAAAGTCGCCTAATTTTTTTCCTAATTTTCTTTTGCAATATGACAGAAGTGTTAGGTGTCAGTTCTTATGTCTTTAAGAATAGCTTTCTTAAGTTAAAATTATCTGTATATTATTTATCGAAACTGAAAATATCTTTGCCCCGATTTCGTTCGAATCGTTTTTGAGTTACCTATTATATTTGTAATTTAGATAACTCAGTAACGGCTTAATTAAATATTCACAAACTATACAGTGTGTCCACGGATTGAGTTCCGGTAATGTATAAATGACAAAAATATTTCGATTTAGATTCTAATTTAATCGCTCCTGTTTGGTCTTAAACCAACATATTAAGAAAATGAAACAAATCAATTAATATACAGGGTGGTTTAGTAGGTTGATTTGATAAAAAGTGTTAAGAGTAAAGTACCTTGGTTTTAAGAGATATCAGAAAAGGTTAATAAAAAAAGTTGTTTAGAATTAAAAGCTACGACTGATTCTCAATTTTCAGAAAAATCAGCTTAAAATCGTCTAAACAGAATTTTCATTATCGACTTATAAAATCAGAGTTGGCTGAGTTTTCTCAAAATTGAGAATCTGCCACAACTTTTGAATCTAAACAACTCTTCTTAATGACAATCTAAACAACTCTTCTTAATAACATTTTCCGATATCTTTAAAAAAAAGGTATTTTAGTCTTAACACTTTTTATCAAATCAGTCTACTAAACCACCCTGTAGATTAATTGATTTGATTCATTTGATTTTTTAACATCTTAGTTTCAGACCAAGCAGGAGCAATTCCCAAAAAATAAAATCGAACATATTTTGTCATTTATACCTTATCATCAAATCACAAGACGCTAGCGCTACCAAGTCCACTTTCAATCCCTGATTTCGCATGCGCAGATCTACCAATATTATTTACCTCTTGTATTAGAATAGATGAATACAGGGTGATTTTCACTTGAATGATTCTAACCACATGAAAATAGAGAGTTTCAAAAACCTAACCTAACAAAACCTAATCAAATCTAACCGAACCGAACGAAAGGAAACTGAACCAATAATTTTTTTCAAAAAAAAAAAACTTTCCTGACTTCCTGCCCGGGATCCTAGAGGATGTGAATCCGAACCGAACCAAACCGAACCTAACTAAACTGAACCAAACCTAACCTAACCAAACTAAACTGCAACACGTACTGCTAGTTAGGTTTAGTTGGGTAGGGTTAGGTTTGGATAGGTTCGGTTCGGTACGGTCCGGTTCGGATTCACATCCTCTAGGATCCCGGGTAGGAAGTCAGGAAAGTTTTTTTTTTGAAAAAAAAATATTGGTTTAGTTTGCTTTGGTTCGGTTCGGTTAGATCTGATTAGGTTTCGTTAGGTTAGGTTTTTGAAACTTTCTATTTTCATGTGGTTAGAATCATTCAAGTGAAAATCACCCTGTACATCTATTCTAATACATGAGGTAAATAATATTGGTCGATCTACGCATGCGAAGTCAGGGATTGGAAGTGGACTTGGTAGGGCTAGCGTCTTGTCATCAAATCAGCCTACTAAACCACCCTGTATATTAATTGATTTGTCTCATTTGCTTAACATTTTAGTTTGAGACCAAGCAGGAGCGATTCCCAAAAAATCGAAATCTAAATCGATATTTTTTTTCATTTATACCTTACCGGCATTCAATTCGTGGACACACTGTATATTTTTTAAGTCAAGGGAAATAAAGGACGTTTCCTTTAACTAAAGAAACTTGCTGTCCAAATTTAACATAAGAGATGACAACATTTCTAACAGTACAAAAGATATTATGGAGATTTTTTTTTTAGCTTTTAAAGACTTGTGTATTTAAAGTTATTTTCTAAACCCCTGATAAAGTAGACGTAAATATAAACAATGACTCTGTCAGCGTGTCCCATTTTCGATGGGTTTAAATGGGAAACTCGGTTATTATTAAAGATATTGATTTTCTGATTGCACCTTACCGTGCTCTTTTTTTGAGCCCTTAAAAATGGCGTAATCAGATTTTTGCTATACCCCGTAGTTTCGCTAATACAGGGAGTTTTTGAAAAAATTGTATTTTTAATAATCCCTTGTATCTCGCTTATTTTGCGAGATATTTTTATTCTGTAAAAACCTTTTTATGGCAACTTTTTTAGAAGAAAATAATGACGTTGTCAACTTTTTAAAATATTGTTTAGTTTTTGAGATATGGTATTTATCATAAAAAACTTAAATACGGACTTGGACTTTTTTTATTACTATTTTGATTGGTTTCATGCTAGTATTATCATAAAATAATAACAATTTAAAAATTTTTTGTTTTAAGGTAAAAAAAAAAATTTAATATTTAATAAAAAAATTAGTCCAAACCTGGATATTTTCAACATAAATATAAATTAAAAATTGCTAGATAAACAACTTTTAGTTTAACTGTTTTGATATTTAGCATATTAAAATGGTTTTACGTTAATTTACAGATTTATTTGAAACAAAGTCTACGAAAAATACAAAAAAAAACAAATTATAAAAAATAACTAATTTTTCTGATTACCATTATGTGTAAGACATTGTTGGCATTTTTGAGTAATTTTTCTTAACGCATTTTGCATAAAAATATTTCTGCCATTTAAATATTGGGATTTTGTTGCTTGAATGAAGCAGTCACATTTTTCAAAATCTGGATATGGTCGATTTCTAGCCAGTTTAAAATAATTGTAAGCCATTCACAAAAATGACAAGTAAAATAACAATGTCAGGTCCACGCTTTTGTTTTGTAAATTTCACGAACTGCTGCTGCATCAAATAATTAGTACGATATTATTTTTGTAACTTTTTAACGTTTTTTATTTTGTTTATAAATCTTTTAATTATCATTTCAAAACAGATAAATTAAAAATCGTTCAACTAGTGTGTCTTGCAATTTTTAATTTATAATTACGTTGGAAATTTCCAGGTTCGGACTATAATTTTTTTTTCAAATATTAAATAGTTTTTTTAACCTTAAATCAAAAAAATATTAAAGTTTTATCATTTTAAGGTAATAATAGCATGGAACCAATCAAAGTAGTAATAAAAAAAGTCCAGGTCCGTATTTAATTTTTTTATGATAAATACCATATCTCAAAAACTAAACAATATTTTAAAAAATTGACAACTTCATTATTTTGCTCTAAAAAAGTTGCCATAGAAAGGTTTTTACAGAATAAAAATATCTTGCAAAATAAGCGAGATACAAGGAATTAATTAAAATGCAATTTTTTCAAAAACTCCCTGTATTAGCGAAACCACGGGGTATAGCAAAAATCTGATTACACCATTTTTAAGGGCTCCAAAAAGAGCACGGTAAGGTGCAATCAGAAAATCGATATCTTTAATAATAACCGAGTTTCCCATTTAATCCCATCGAAAATGGGACACGCTGTACGTGCCTACAGGCGCCAATTTTTAAAAAAATATATTTAATTAATATATGAAAATTAGGAAATTATTTTTAATGATCGGTAAAAATCATTTTAGTAATATCGAGTACACGCCTTTTTAATTGGTGGTATTTTCAACTTCCAATGCTGATCGGAAGTGATTTTCGAAACCGGAAGTACACTTTTTTAAATTATATTTTTGTAGTTAGCAGCGACATGCAATGTTTGACATCATCTTCTACATTATGTGATACAGATGGCAAAACAACGATATCGCAAGGAAATATGGTCGTCTAAGATTTAAAAAGTTTTTTTATACGACTGTCTTGTAAAAGGGGGTTTTGCGCACGGAGAACACGATCTGAAAATGGCATTTTGCGCACGCTGTGTGCAAAACGTTTTGCACACGCTTATGTCATTTTTGCGCACGCCTATGTCATTTCTGCATACGGGTCTCCCGCCATTGTGATTTTTGTTGTTGTCACCCATCAATATAAGTTGGCTTAGTTCCGTAGCAACCGTCACTGCTCGTATGTTTTGTTGATTAGATACGTCAAAAAATTGTTGAATTTTAAAGTTTTGTTGTAAAAATGTCGGAAATAAAAACAAGTTATATTAAAATTTGATTTTTCTTTCTTTATTAGCAGTCGTATAAAAAATATTGCAAAAAACTCGTTTGAAAACCTCTTTGCACACTCCCTCTACTTGTACCAAACTGTCTCGATCGTGTGCAAAGAGTCGTTTTCAAACCTTGTTGTTTAAATAACTATTATACGACTATCTTAAAAATAAGGTTTTGCACACAGAAGAGTCACTCTGAAAGTTGTACTCTTTCATCATGGTGCACACATATTTTATTAAAATCATTTTTTTTTGTTTTGTCATAACAAATTAAAAAATCTGCGCATGTCTAAAAAGTGTTTTTGCAAAATTTTTAATTGTAAATTCAAAAAAGGGAATGAGAAAGTTTTATTTGTGGCCGTAGAAAAAATTTAAAAAAACTCGTTTAAAAAGCTCTTTGCACACTCTCTTGACTTGTAAACTTCGATTTCAGCTCAGTCCACCCACTTGTCTCGCTATAGTGGAGAACCGTTTTTATGTGTGTAAATTTACTTCTTGTATTTCTACTTTTAGTCGGCACCGGAAATTGGAAATTTAAGCGATCCAAAAAGAAACCCCTAAATTTTAGAATGAATAAACAACGTTTATCTTAAAAATTTTAAAGTTATTTATGAATGTCTCGGAAACCATAAGTTTTATTACATTTTAAGTTGAGTTCGGTTCGGCTTAAATTACGCGCAATATTACCGTCCCCGTTTTTCTGACTGCACCTGGAGAAAATCGAAGTTCTGAACTGAACTACCCACGAAAAAATAAAAGAAAAACAAACCATTTAACCCGATTAGCCACGAAGCATTTTTTTGTTAGTATTGTTGGCTAATAATTCCGCTGACCGACGCGACACCAACGCCATGAAGGCTGTAAAAACGCAAACAGCGTTGATCCGACCTGACCATTGGCGTAGCTAGCCTTGCTTTTCAGGGGGGGGCCGTGGCCCCGGTCTATCTTGAACAAAAAGCAAACATAGGTTTTAAAGAGTCGTGCAAAGTGTGCAATGAATAAAAAAAAAATACGCGCATTAAATGTTCTAATATTTTAATATAACAAATTTAATAATACATTTACCAACTTATTTATATGTATACACAGGAAGTATGTGATTCAGCAATTCTACAAAGAAAGTTTTCTACGTCGCTGACTGAAAGCGTCTACCACACTGTCTAAGTCGACCTCAACATCTTTTTCTATGAATAACAATGACAAACCTGAGTGTCTCTCTTGAGTCATAGTTGTTCTAAGCCAATTAAAAACTCTCCTCATGGCAAAGAAAGACCTGTCGCAAGTTGCACTTGAAATTGGAAGAATACTCGCAACTTTAAAGTTGGTAGAGGTTTGGATAGGTGTTTTCTGCTATATGTTGTTTTGATAGAATCATGACCAACAGTTTGATTTAACCGAAAAATACAACTCTTTAAAACGGTCATTTCTGCTCTTAGAGTAGAAGTATTAATATTAAAAATTTCCCGGTATTGCTCGACGAATTTATTCTTCCATTTAACGACGTGGGAAAACTTAATATGAAAATGGTTATGAAATTGTCACCAAAATCGGAAAATTTTCATAAGACACTAAACGCTAACCTCAAAAAAACTAAAAAGATAATTATATTTATGTTAGAAAAACAGTTTAAAAAGGTCTTTTATAACCTTACGACATCTACAACCCGATTTCGGAAACAGAGGGGCAAAGGTCGCTGTCTTTATTAAATGCGAAATTTAACTTACACTTCTATAATATTTTACAAGATTTCGCCAGTATGTATGAAATATTCAATATGCATAATTATGTTTAAATTTAAAAAATATTTTCGGGAAATTGCATAAGTGCAGAAAAGTTACCGATAATTTAAAGAGAAAAAGCCTAATTCCGCAAGACAGGGGCTTTTTCCTGAAATGTAAACATTATCTGAATGATTTTAAATTTTAATGCACCTATTTTATTTGAATATTTCCCGAATAATAATATGTATTTTCAGCGTCATATTCTTTTCCTAGTAGTCGGTAGGGGAGGCCTAAAATATTTTAGGGGGGCCTGAGGGACTTCAGGGGAGGGGCAGCCCCCCTGGCCCCTCCCCTAGCTACGCCAATGGACCTGACTGACAAACTGCTGTCAAGATCAGGGGGCATATTATCTTTTTTAATCGCTTGATACACCAGCTTCTTACTGACCTGTCGGTTGTCTCAGTTTCTCTTGTATTCCATAGATGGTGCCACTTATAAAAAACATACGATTTGAGGCAGGTTATTTCTCTCACTATAACAATATAATAATAATACAAAATAATATATAACCGTCTAGTTAGCTTTGCAAGGGTGTTAACTGTCACATTGACCATGTAGTGTTTTGTTGAGTCCCTCCCTTCAGGGCGAGAAAGTTAACTGACACACTTTCAACACTTAATAGGTGTTCATTAGATCTTGGACTTCCGTGGGTGAGAAGCTTTTGACATCCCCCTGACAAATACAACAGAAATAAAACATTTTTACTCGATAAGCGCTGAAAATGTAAAAACTAAATATATTTTTTTTTAAGTTCAAAAATAGTGTTTAAATTAAACGATTTGATTTAGGCTCGTCAAAATTGCTAGTATAATCATGTCATTATACTTCAAGGGAAGATTCTATTAACTTATTTTATAAGTTAATGGAAGATTTTTATGTTTTGAAGATAAAAGCCTTTTCGGTATGCTGTTTATTATAGTAAAATTTAAGGACATTTTTATTAAATTTTAGATGAACCTTTTGAATATGAGGTAGTAGCGGTTACAAGTAAACATGCTAACATAAACTCAAAACACGACTTACGGTTTAAGAAATTTTGCCATCCAGGATATGGCTACGAAGCCGATTGGACAAGAATTTTATCAAATGTAAGTATTAAGTGTATTTTTTTTCGTACGTCTTGTAAAAGAATGCTGTTATTCCTAAAATAAATTATTTAGGCAACAAATTTTAATAGGCGTAAAAGCGCCTATAGTCACATTAAATTTGTTTTTCGAGAGGAGACTTAAGGTAAAAACTGCATGTTTTTATCGCAAGTCATTTTTGAGCTACTACTGGGAGGGTTTTTCACATGTCTAAATTTATAGGATAAGCTTTTTATAATGAAAATTTAATTTTAATGAAAATTGCTTTTTAATTTTTTTAATAAAAAATAAAACTGTCAAACTGAATTTCATCTGTTATTTTTAGTATGTCAGATATAACATACAATTTTTATTTTGTTATGGAATGACCCATTTATTTCTTTATATTTTTTTGCATTGTTTGTTTTTATTTTATATTTTAATTTGTTTACTAGGTTTCGAATATTTAAAATCAATGATTGTTGAAATTAAGATATTAATAAAAAATAAACACGTACTTAAAAATGAAAAGGAAAAATATGTGGTTTTTACATTTAATCATCAAAAATCGAGGGTCGCAAGTGGGGGTCCGGTTTTTCTCGCCTAGAAATATCTAAATCCGTTGGCCAGTTTTTTGTTAGTTTTTGTTTTTGCCTGTTGTAAAACAGCCCGCACACCCAGAATCCAAGCGATTAAAAAATAAATTTAGAAAAAAAAAACTTTTTGAAAACAAGCTTTTATAAAATGGACTAAAAAGCATAAAATAATTTTTTGAGTGTTCTGATATCATAATAATAAAAGCGATGGGCTTATTTAATATTAGGTTAATGCCTTTCCATGCGCATTTGGTGGATCGTCTACAACCGATGATGGGCCGACTCTTCTTTTTCAATGTGACAAAATAAATCGACACACTGCCGGTCGCGGATGATCTTATAATATGAAGCAGGCGTAATAATGTCCATCCATATCAGAAAAATGTAAGGATAGCTTGAGTAGGGTTGGGTTGGGTTAAATTGTCTACCCTTACATTTCTCTGCTATAATATAATGAATTTGGATTTTCACTAAACTTCGAGTTAACAAGGCTAAAACAAAAACGGGTAAATTTCCTTTAATACGCCCATTGCTTTTATTATTATGATATCAGAACACTCAAAAAATTATTTTATGCTTTTTAGTCCATTTTATAAAAGCTTGTTTTCAAAAAGTTTTTATTTCTAAATTTATTTTTTAATTTTTAGATTTGTCTAAGTCTATGCATTTCTAATTTTGGTCGAGATCGAACAAACTAAAGTCTTACCTCTTCTACGCCCCCCCCCCCCAATTTTAGTGGGAGCATGTGAATTTTGAAATCAATCAGATACCTACGTGGAAGTCAGTTGAAAGTAATCAGAAAAACTCGTTATTAAATCGGCCATTTTGAATCCACCATATTGAATTTTTGTAATCTGATCAAAAATTCGTAATCCTCATCCTCAAAAACCCCCAGATACCAATTTTGGTGAAAATCCGACAAACTAAAATTTTACCCCCTCTCCGCCCTCCACGTTAGGGGGGAGGTAGGCAGTCAGTGATACCACATTATTGGATTGTCATCGGAACTATAACGGTATGTGAAATTTGAAGTTAATGGGATACGTGGAAGTCAGTGGAAAGTAATCAGAAAAACTTGATATTAAATCGTCCATTTTGAATCCGCCATATTGAATTTTTGTAATCTGATAAAAAATTCGTAATCCTCATCCTCAAAAACCCCTAGATACCAATTTTGGTGGAAATCCAACAAACTAAAATTTTACCCCCTCTCCGCCCTCCAGGTTAGGGGGTGAGGTAGGCAGTCAGTGATACCACATTATTGGATTGTCATCGGAACTATAACGGTATGCAAAATTGGAAGTGAATCGGATACGTGAAAGTCAGTTGAAAGTAATCAGAAAAACTTGACATTAAATCCTCCATTTTGAATCCGCCATATTGAATTTTTGTAATCTGATCAGAAATTCGTAATTCTCATCCTCAAAAACCCCCAGATACCAATTTTGGTGGTGGTTAGGGGGGAGGTAGGTACCCGATGAAACCATATTATTGTATTGTCACCGGAACTAAGACGCTATGCGAAATTTGAAGTCAATTGGAAGTTCTTCAAAAATGAGTTGCAAGATTTGATTACATACATACATACATACAGGTGAAGTTAAATAAAAGCTTGTAAAAAATTATATGTTGTAGGCTCAACAAGTACCTACTTCAAAAAAAAAAAAATGACTTAAAAGTTAGTGGGCTATTTGGTTTGGCTACAGTTGCGTATCAAATGTGGAATAAAATATCATTAGAAAATAAGATTTTCTAAGAAAACAAGTAAATATTTAATATTTTCGCCATATGTTTTGACAGGTTAGGTCAGTGGCACACAGCAAAATTATTAAATACTTGAAATAGGTAACTGTTAACAGTACTAGAATATTTAAATAATATACATTAAAAAAAAACTCTCTAAATACTTAAAGCGGCTAAAGATCCCACCATTTTAGAATAATAAATGAATGATACTTTTCTCGAAAAAGTTAAGATATTTTGATACTGACCTAACCTGTCAGGAAACATTTTTTATGATATTTCAGTCCAGATTTGATCCGTCACTGTAGCCAAACCAAATCACACACATTTTTTTTGAATCACCTTTAGAGACCTACAACATATGTATATATAAAAAAAATCTAACCTCCTAGATGTGTTGTTTACATGGGGCGGTGTGCAGGCTCATTTGCTGCGTTAGCAGCAATAATTGTCGTAATTTGGTGTATGTATTGTGTAATTGAAATGTGCCAATGAGTGCGTAGTTTTTTGGTCCAACCGGAAAAAGAATAACATCTATAAAATCAGTGGCGTACGCAGGGTGTGGGGCTGAAAAACCTTGCAAAGTTACTGAATATTGACCCCTAAAACGCCCCCCCCCCCCTAGGAATTCTCTCTGCGTATCGATCCGCGCTGAAGCCCATCCCCCAGTATTCATGTCTGCGTACGCCACTGATAAAATGTTCTAATATTTGTTGTAGTTTTTTGAAAATAGCGTTATTCCACTCCAATGCAATCCGCACTTAACTATTACCGAAAACAGAATCAAGGCATCCTCAGAATTTTTCCTAGGAGCGTGCAAAGCTGGTCCATGGGTCCACAATGAGAATTTAGACTATCATTTAAGTAAGTACTTTCAAACCAATGCATATGGTTCAATCGATGAGCATGAAGTTAGCGAAGCACCCATCGCAGATCGAATCGTGACTAGGTGGATAATTTGCCGTTAATTAGTCGTGAATTAGTTGTGGAAAAATTAATTTTGTCGCTCTTATTTTTGACCATTTTTGAGGGTGCTTCGCTAACTTCATATGAAGTTAGCGAAGCACCCTCGTAAAAATGGCTTTTATCAAAAACGAATATGGTGGATAATTTGCCGCTAATTAGTCGTGAATTAGTTGTGGAGAAATTAATTTTGTCGCTCTTATTTTTGACCGTTTTTGAGGGTGCTTCCCTAACTTTATATAAAGTTAGCGAAGCACCTTCGTAAAAATGGCTTTAGACATGACGTATCGAAATCGAATATGGTGGATAATTTGCCGCTAATTAGTTGTGGAAAAATTAATTTTGTCGCGTTTAGTTTTGAGTGTTTTTTGGATGCCTCTCTCACTTTATATGAATTAAGCGAAGCACTCAAAGAACCGTCAAAAATAAGAGCGACAAAATTAATTTTTCCACAATTAATTAACGACTAATTAGAGGCAAATACGGTCAAAAATAAGAGCGACAAAATTAATTTTTCCACAACTAATTCACGACTAATTAGCGGCAAATTATCCACCATATTCGATTTTGATAAAAGCCATTTTTACGAGGGTGCTTCGCTAACTTCAGATGAAGTTAGCGAAGCACCCAAAAAAAGGTCAAAAATAAGAGCGACAAAATTAATTTTTCCACAACTAATTCACGACTAATTAGCGGCAAATTATCCACCATATTCGATTTTGATAAAAGCTATTTTTACGAGGGTGCTTCGCTAACTTCATATGAAGTTAGCGAAGCACCCTCAAAAACGGTCAAAAATAAGAGCGACAAAATTAATTTTTCTACAACTAATTCACGACTAATTAACGGCAAGTTATCCACCTAGTAGCGATTCGATTTGTGATGGGTGCCAAAATATGAAGTTAGCGAAGCACCCAAAAAAAGGTCAAAACAAAGAGCGACAAAATTAATTTTTCCACAACTAATTCACGACTAATTAGCGGCAAATTATCCACCATATTCGATTTTGATAAAAGCCATTTTTACGAGGGTGCTTCGCTAACTTCATATGAAGTTAGCGAAGCAACCTCAAAAACGGTCAAAAATAAGAGCGACAAAATTAATTTTTCCATAACTAATTCACGACTAATTAACGGCAAATTATCCACCTAGTCACGATTCGATCTGCGATGGGTGCTTCGCTAACTTCATGCTCATTTCAAATCGCCATATGCCATCGCCATATAAAAAGTCTGTCACTACAGGGTTTCAAATGTGAGATCTGGGGGTATAGGATCTAAAGTCTAAAATATTCCTTGCTGCAATCTTTCACCTAACCAACCCAAACTGTAGAGTATTATCATTCGACGGAAATTGTTTTTGTAAAGCAATTTTTTTCAGAAAATTTAGTGAATCGGCATTTGATTTATTCAAATCTACACCTCTACTTCCTGTATGGCAACTCCGACCTACGTTCGTCTCATTCTTTCTTATATAATTTTATCTCTGCTCTAACGCGGCTTTTTAGTACTCTAAGGGTTTGTTTAGGACCAGTTTATAACCCTAGCCTACACAAAAAGTTATAATTTCTTAAAGCAATGCAAACCATGATAATTTGTTAAATTAAGACAAATTTTTATTTACGAGGACAAATCTTTATATAATCCATTTTAATCATTTTAAAAAAAATTGGTATCGTAGATGATTGTCGGTACACCAACGATGACAAGAGCATTCTGAAGTTTAAAACATGAGTAATGGTCCTTAATTTTTTTAAATATTCTTAAGTTATCTCATCACGCTTTCATATATTGTAAGCGCAACATATCAAACGCCTTTAACCAATCAATAAGTTGCTGACTTTTCATAAACCCATAATCTTCAGGTGTTCTTTTGTTTTTAAATAAAAACTGAGATTGCCAATTAGACACCGACCAGAGAATTTTATATCAAGAAGTTTTGTTTTTCTGTATAAAATTAAATTATTCCAAGTCAGTTTGAATTTGAGATTTTAAATTTAGAAGAATTACATACAAAAATAAAGTAAATATAGATCATATAAAAAGAAGCAGTAATAGAATAAAATTTATTTTTTAGAGGAAAAATATAAAAATCTTTGTCATCAATGTGGTAATCCCAGAAAATGTTCAAAGCAAGACAACTACTGGGGACGTAAAGGATCTTTACTTTGTCTTACTGATGGATCAGGTAAGAACTCTAATAAATCTTTTGAAGGTGAAAATTTATTATTTGATTTACTTTTCATTCAATTTTAATCAAACAAACACATTATATATTATATACCATGATTTTAAATGTAATGTATGTATATTATGTTACTTATTTTATGGCTAAAAGTTCATATTATCATAGGTCGGCAAACAATTCATTATCGATTGGTGCTTGGTGTTAAAAAAAAATTGGTTCACGGTGATCAGCTTGTCAGTTCTGAACGATCGAATTTTTTTTATGGTTGTAATTTGCTGAAAGTTAGAAAATGTCAACTAGCGTTTAAAAAATGTGATTTTAATATACTGTACATTACGTAGGTAATTAGCTTAAAGCTATTTTTTATTTAACATAATTTTTTCATAAAAATTTAACTAAATTTATTAAGCTTGCTATACTATATATCAATATAGATTAATCACTATCAAATTTTGCAAGGCTTTTTTACCATGCGCTGTTATCATAGTCGTTATATATATATTAAGTCTCAAATTATACAGATTTATTTTATCAGGTTTTATGAGGGAAGCGCTCTCTCTGGCTTATGGAATTTTCCGATGTTTTATGTGCGTTTTTTGGTAAAGAAAGAATCACTCCTTTTTGTATGTCGGCAGGTGATATAAGCTGGGCCCGTCTCGATGACGTCAAACAGTTCTTCGGTCTTGTGCCGGGACAACAGCTGGACAGTCCCGAGTACTACAATTTTTTGTGTCCTGATGACACAACAATGCCGTTGAATAGCAGTAGTCCCTGCGTTTGGACGGTGAAACCCTGGAGTACGGTGGCTAGTAGAAGGTAAGTCCGAGAAAGGACAATTCTTTTATTTATTTTTGTGCGCATGTTATAGCAGCACTTCACTTGTCCAAAAGCGGCCATGTGTAGAGAAGCATTCGCTAGAGGCATGGATAACACAGCAAATTTTCACGTGTGCAATGTGTCAGCACAATTGTGTCATGACAGAGTGAGAGCGGTAAGTTATAAGCAACTCAAAATTGTGCCATCTTTGGCAACACTGATTTATATTTGATTTTGCGGCGCATCGACACTGCTTTGTTTTATCGTTAGCTCTGCCGTGCAAAGCACAAACCTAGTAACTCGAAAATGAGATTTTGATATCATTGAAATCGCCGTTAAAAACGGCCAGAATCTTGAAAAACAAGGAAGTTATGTAGTTAGTATGTAGTTAAATAAACTATAGTTAGTATGTAGTTAAATAAACTTCAAACTCTATTTCCCAAAACACTAGTTTTTGACTTGCTATGTTTCTGCTTTGCACGGCAGAGCTGTTCCGCCGTATGTATAACTAGCAGTACATATTTCGCATTTTATTATATGTATGTGCTTCAAATTAATGTAATTTATGCAGTTTAGCGCATAGCACTGTTTTTTTTCAATTGTGTCGCGTTAAATATCTATCCGCACTTCTCACACCGCGTACCCCTTCTCATCTACTCTTGTATACCACAAACGCAAAGCAACCTTGAGTTTACGGGCTTTGATGACTTCCATTCCATCCTTGACAGTATCATGAGTATCATGAGTATCATGACACTGTGTGTCATGCAGTCGTGGTATAATACGTATCAGGGCTATCAAAATGGACGGGCCACGATCCTCCACTTTGTTGACGTCACATCCGGGGCTGATTTCTTTTTATGGTCACGTTACGACACAGCTGATTGTCTTTAAAATTTTGAAGTTGGAATGACGGTTCATGGATATTTGATTTTTTGTTAAATAAAGCCGTTTTTGAGATTGTTTTTACTTTATTCTGGCAGAACAATTTTTTTTTAATGTATAGTAATCCCTAATTTTTCATAGCCGCTTCATTAGCTCACACAAAAATTAAGTTTAAAGCAGAAGCGAATGTGACAATCACATATGACAAAGTCAAATACATGTCAAATATAACAGTTGGCATGTGGTACATGGCGGGTAATTTGAATTCAAAATAAGGAATGCTAAATCTTGAAGATTTTAACCTTTTAATCATGTTGCTTCCTTACAAACTTTTGGTGGAATATCGGGATGGTATCTGAGAATATTTCACTGAAATTTTGCTGAAATCTGTAGTGCCATTTTGAAAATATCATAAAAAAACGTCTGACCTCCCATAAGACCCAATGTAAAATTCAGCCCCGGGAGAACAGCTGATTTTTTCAGGGTCGTGGCCTCTATTTTTGTGTTGGCCTTGCTCCACTTTGTTGACGTCACATCCGGGGCTAATTTTTTTTTTGATGGTCACGTTACGACACAGCTGATTGTCTTTAAAATATTGAAGTTGGAATGACGGTTCATGAATATTTGATTTTTTTTAAATAAAGTTGTTTTTGAGATTGTTTTTACTTTGTTGGAATGACGGTTCATGAATATTTGATTTTTTTAAAATAAAGTTGTTTTTGAGATTGTTTTTACTTTATTCTGGCAGAACAATTTTTTTTTAATGTATAGTAAGCCCTAATTTTTCATAGCCGCTTCATTAGCTCACATAAAAATTAAGTTTAAAGCAGAAGCGAATGTGACAATCACATATGACAAAGTCAAAAAAATGTCAAATATAACAGTTGGCATGTGGTACATGGCGGGTAATTTGAATTCAATATAAGGAATGCTAAATCTTGAAGATTTTAACCTTTTAATCATGTTGCTTCCTTACAAACCTTTGGTGGTATATCGGGATGGTGTCTGAGAATATTGCACTGAAATTTTGCGGAAAACTGTAGTGCCATTTTGAAAATATCATAAAAAAACGTCTGACCTCCCATAAGACCCAATGTAAAATTCAGCCCCGGGAGAACAGCTGATTTTTTCAGGGTCGTGGCCTCTATTTTTGTGTTGGCCTTGCTCCACTTTGGTGACGTCACATCCGGGGCTAATTTTTTTTTTGATGGTCACGTTACGACATAGCTGATTGTCTTTAAAATATTGAAGTTGGAATGACGGTTCATGAATATTTGATTTTTTTTAAATAAAGTTGTTTTTGAGATTGTTTTTACTTTATTCTGGCAGAACAATTTTTTTTTAATGTATAGTAAGCCCTAATTTTTCATAGCCGCTTCATTAGCTCACATAAAAATTAAGTTTAAAGCAGAAGCGAATGTGACAATCACATATGACAAAGTCAAAAAAATGTCAAATATAACAGTTGGCATGTGGTACATGGCGGGTAATTTGAATTCAATATAAGGAATGCTAAATCTTGAAGATTTTAACCTTTTAATCATGTTGCTTCCTTACAAACCTTTGGTGGTATATCGGGATGGTGTCTGAGAATATTGCACTGAAATTTTGCGGAAAACTGTAGTGCCATTTTGAAAATATCATAAAAAAACGTCTGACCTCCCATAAGACCCAATGTAAAATTCAGCCCCGGGAGAACAGCTGATTTTTTCAGGGTCGTGGCCTCTATTTTTGTGTTGGCCTTGTACGTATATCATATCCACGGGATTTTTACCAATCGTGTCGTGACACCCCCCAGCTCACCAAACTTCAACTAACGCCATCTTGTAAAGTCTAATGGTGTCATACAATTTGTTGTGATTGTATCAACACTCATGACTATAGTTCATATCATTATTTTTGAGACAACTTTTTACAACTTTTTTTTGTTGGCCTATGCTATTTGTTATGGTAAACAGCTGATAAATGTCAAAAAGTTATCTCAAAATTATGATATAGAGTGTAAGGGAACGGTATCGATACAAAAGTGCCATTCCACACAGTGTTATCCATGCTTAATTCGCTAAACCAAAACAGTTAAAAAAAGTAACATGTTTAAAATTATAGTTCGTGAGATACTAATCTATTTTTAGATCTGTAGCCCAAGAAATACAAACTCTTGTCTCAAGTCTAAATCAGACCGATGAAGAAGACACATGGCAATGGAATCTTCTGCACCTTTTGGAAGATGCCAATGTAAATTTTGTAAACTTGGATCCTGTGGAATCTATAGAAACATATTTTGTACGAGCCAATGGATTTTTGGAAGCCAACAGCTTTTCAGCGTGTCATTTGCCTCGCACTATAAAGTAAAGTTTAAACTCGGAATGGGACAACTGGGCGCAGCCCAACGATTATAAACACACAGGATTGCTTATTAGCTCGAATATTTTAGCGGTAGGCGGTGCCTTGCTTACGTCACCAGTGGACCTCATTGCATCGTGAGTTTTTCCCGCTTTTTTCTTGCTTATTTGCAAACAAATTTTTTATTCGCGTTAGTAAATATAATTAATAATTTTATTCATTTAAAACAAATGATTTGATAAATCAAGAGTTTGCTCTGAGAGCTAAATTTTCCTACCCGGACGATATGTTGGAGTTTCTTTTTTAAATAGTTGAAAGTTTTAGAATAGAAGTAGGATTTTTTCTAAAAGTTAAATCATTTAAATCATTAGATGTATAATGTATTGTTTTTGTTGCGAATATAATAAAATACACTTATATTGTGTAGTAACAAAAAGGTATTTATTTGATATTACAGATCTAAAATTGCAATATTTATTATATTATTATGTCAAAAACCAGTCAGTTTTTGGAGAAAACAGCCAAATAAGATGTGTTTTTCAACTTCTTAAATCAATAGATTTCCAAAAAAATTTTTCATATGATTTACATTGTTTGTGTTATGAGTTGTTTTTATCCCACCCAGCGCCCGTTTTCACTCCTTCTCCTGTAACATATTTCTGAAAACTTCTATAAAGGGACTAAAAAAACTTTTTCTATAGTTTTATCATAGTTACTATCGGCCTTCCAAAGCTCAGCTCTCTAGCGTGTCCGGAAGTGGGTAATGTTACTTTTACATTACTTTACATGGAGATCTACGACTGTGCAAAGTTTGAGATTCGTAGCTCATTCCGAAGTAGAGTTTTAGATAGGTCAAATATCGGCTGAAATGTTTCAAGAAAAGATGGCACAGCGCGTGAACTTGGCGAAGCACTGCCGTGCCCTCAGATTCACCTCCTAAATAGTCAACCACACCGTCAAATAAATGAAAAAACGCAAAAAAACAGAGGTAAAAACGTCAAAAACACCTTAGAATCACACGAACTCTCAATACAAACAAAGCAACTGGTCCGCTGGTGACGTAAGCAGACACTGTTCGTCTCACTGAGCGACGCTAACATAGAGTTATATGGAAATAAGCAATCCGGTGTGTTTATCATCGTTGGGCGCAGCCAACTTGGCACGACTAGCACATGACCGAAAACAAAACCAGATAATATAGTAATACCTATTAAATAAATAGTTAAATGTTAACCCAACGGGTAGTACTAGGTCTAACTTTAAAAAGTAAGTAAAAGTTGAACCGCTTTAGATAAAATTGTTGTAAATGTCTTAAAGATTAAACTATGTTGTTTTCTAGATTATGTACGACATCAAACATAGAGTACGCAAAATGCGCCTGGCTTAGAGAGTCGGCGGCTGTGTATGGAGTTGAACCAGACTTGGAGTGCCTGAAGGCGGATAATACAACCCACTGTATGCTGGCTGTTAATCAAAATGCTGTGGATATTGTCATGGTGAATCCGGATTTAGTTTACACTGGAATAAGGTACCTAAAGTAAGGTCACTCATCGTCAAGCAAGCTTTACAAGTAGCGAAGCCTAACTTTGATTTTCTATTTTTTGGTTATAATTTTTGACATGTTTTCCTCGTTTTCGCATTGGCAGCTCGTTGTTATTTTAGAAATGTGGTTTTAACACAGTCTAAAGATCTATTTAATAATGATACAGTTTCAAGATAGTTTGCAGCATAACTTTTTGATTCTTATTACATAAATATATATAGTTTTAGGTACCTTCATACTGTGTAAAACAACATCATCAAAATAAAACAGAACCGCCAATGCGAAACCGAGGAAAACATGTCAAAAATAATAACCAAAAAATAGAAAGCCTGACGTTAGCTTCGCTACCTGTAAAGCTTGCTTGACGATGAGTGACCTTAACCTAAAGCCTGTTTTTGATAGCAATATTTTTTATTTGTTAAGTTTTCGTCGCACTAAAATAGCCACGATTATTCTTGCAATTTAAAAAAAAATCTCATAGTACTCGTATAACACAAGTAAAGGAATTTTTTGTCTATATTTGAATTTCTATCCATCGCAATCGTAGGGAATCAGTGGCGGTTTCTCCATAAGTGCACATGTGCACGTGCACTCCCAAATTTTACTTAAAAAAATAAAAAATTTGATCATTCTTTAATTTAATTAATAATTACCCCAAACGGAATTCAGTAACGACTGGAATATTACCTACAAATTAATACCCGGGGTGTATGTGTTTGTATTCGTATTAAAACCACCTGCGGTGCATGGCGGATGCGCTATATAGTTAGTTCGAATCTAATTATTCACTTTTATTTGCACCGTACATGTTATGTCGCCTTCTAATTACGAAATATAGAAAGAGAGGACGACATGTCCCAATAGAATTTTACAGTACATAGAATCTGAACCTTCCTTCGGCAGTGCCTCGTACAAAAACTAGCCTCGATGCCGCCCGCACCCCCGTGGGGGTGCCCATGGTTCGCGTTGCATGTTAGAGCAGCTCACGGGCACTTTTAATTAGTGCGCTTAGACAATTTGGCATAGTGATGTGCAACGATTACTTTTCCAAGTATCGAGTAGATACTGATACTTCCTATTCGAGTATCAGATTTTTGTATTCGGTACTAAGTAATCATTATATTATCGGTAAATCCAATAAATACTTACATTTTCTATGTTGTTAATCGTATACGTATACGTAATAGTTCATTTAATAATTTAAGTAAATAAATATCGGTCAAAATGATTACAAGTACTCCAAACTCGTTACTCATACGGCCGATGCCGATACAATTGATACGAAAGTAACACTTCGGCTTCGGTCCCATTCGAGATTCGACTAACGAGTATTTGGAGTAAAAGGATTCAATTACTTCGAATCCGCCCATGTATCAAATATTAAAGTATCGAGTAGATAGTATTTGCATACCACTAATTTGGCAATATCATATCGGTCGGGCGCTGGCGGTTTGTTTTGATTTCGACGATTTGGTATTTACGACCATGGCGGAAGTTTCTAATTCTAATAGCATTAGCGTGCAATATTTAAAGGCAATTACATTTTCATCTTTGCCATGTAACTAATATCTAACTAAATATCTAATTTTTTAATTATTTGCAAAAAAAAATTTCGCATGCGCCGCAATTTTTTTTTTTTTTTTTGGTGTGCACTCCCAAAGCTTTTTACCACGCGCCGCCACTGTAGGGAATTTAAGCGAAACTCACTCGTGCCTTACGATGATAAATTCGTATAAAACACAAAAATGCGTCGATTAAGATTTTCGTCGGCGTTCCAATCATAACAAACTCATTCCTTTTAAAGGACGCAACCTAACACCACTTAATTTTTTTTAGCGGAATGAATATATTTGTGGCACCTTGGTAAAGAGCTCGCCTAAAAAGTAAAGTAATTACAACAATTTTTTGAAGCTAAGCGGGTATAGAAAGATTTTATTTATCTTGTATTTTTCCGTGGGCAGCTCGAAAGCTGGACGCTCACGGGTGTCCAAGATCTGGACACCTATTATGTTTTGACAGTTAACTGTTTCGTCCTTAAGCAACTCTGAAAATGAAAACTAATGCGATACAGTATGCTTTTTACACAAGTGGCGACATCTACCAAATACAAAAAAAACTACCAGAGTTAAAACAAAAGGTAGAGAGATGAAACAAAAAACAGTATCCATGACTGTGACATAATTTCTTCTTCAGGTCAGGGCTTCGCGATGTTTTATGTCGAGTCAGGGAATTGTGAGCGAGAAATAATTTAAACGTAAAATTAAGTACCCGTGAATAAAGAAAACAACTATTTTTTATAGTAAAATAATTACTTTTTGTTTTCTTGTTTTTCACATTTTTATTACTCTTAAAGAATCAGTTAGAAAATGTTTCATAGAGACCCTCAAAGAGACAGACCTTAACTGCTCCATACAAAGTGGAAAGAAATATTTGAAGGGCATTTTTCATGGATCGTGTTTTTAACACAAGACGCAAGCGCTACCAAGTCCACTTTCAATCCCTGGCTTTGCAAGCGCAGATCTACCAATATTATTTACCTCATGTCTTAGAATAGATGCATACAGGGTGATTTTCACTTGAATGATTCTAACCACATGAAAATAGAAAGTTTCAAAAACCTAACCTAACAAAACCTAATCAAATCTAACCGAACCGAAGGAAACTGAACCAATAATTTTTTTCAAAAAAAAAACTTTCCTGACTTCCTGCCCGGGATCCTAGAGGATGTGAATCCGAACCGAACCTAACTAAACTGAACCAAACCTAACCTAACCAAACTAAACTACAACACGTATTGCTAATTAGGTTTAGTTGGGCAGGGTTAGGTTTGGATAGGTTCGGTTCGGTACGGTCCGGTTCGGATTCACATCCTCTAGCATCCCAGGTAGGAAGTCAGGAAAGTTTTTTTTTGAAAAAAAATATTGGTTTAGTTTGCTTTGGTTCGGTTCGGTTAGATCTGATTAGGTTTCGTTAGGTTAGGTTTTTGAAACTTTCTATTTTCATGTGGTTAGAATCATTCAAGTGAAAATCACCCTGTATATCGATTCTAATACATGAGGTAAATAATATTGGTAGATCTACGCATGCGAAGCCAGGGATTGGAAGTGGACTTGGTAGCGCTAGCGTCTTGTGTTTTTAACTTGGTGTATAGGTTTTGTATTATGGGGCACAGCATTGTATTTTGTTATATGGCTGGGGAACTATTTCAATATTAATTTATTTGTTTTCTTTTAGGAAATTCAACCTAACCACTCTTTTTTACGAAACAGTCCACGACGACGACAAATACGTTACAGTAGCAGTCACAACACCAAATACAAAATTCAGTAATTTTAAAGACTTAAGAGGATCGAAAGCTTGTTTCCCAAAATATGACGGTATCGCATATCAGTCTGCTGTAAAGGCGTTGCATAGTATGAATTTAATAGGTATGTCTGACTATTCGTCGATGGTGTTACTTTATTTTATATATATATTTATCGGTTTCACAACGTTCTACGTCTTCCGATACCCAATCTCCACTCGTTTCTGTTTGTCCATAATTTATCATCTAGGCCTCTTATTCTTATTTCACTGTCTATTCCTTCTCTCCAGCTTCTCCTTGGCCGTCCTCGTTTTCTTCGGGCAGTTGGTTTCCATTGTAGTATTTGTTTAGGTAGTCTTTCATCATTCATTCTTTGTACATGTCCGTACCACACCAGTTGCTTTGTTCTTATATCATCCACTAAAGTACGTTCACCCACTGTCATAATTTATCTTATTCTTTGATTTGTAACTCTTTCTCTTTTTGATTTCCCTGCTGCTCTTTTCCAATAGTCCATCTCCGTAGCGGAAAGCATTTTTTCTGTTCTATCCTTGATTGGCCATACTTCTGAGCCGTATGTAATAATACTTTTTACAATGGTGTTATATATAAGCTTTTTGTTATGTTTTGATATACTTTGGTCCCAAATTATTTCATTTAATAAAGTTATTGCTTTTCTTCCTTGTACGTTTCAATCTTTTATAGCTTTGTCTAGTGTTCCGCCAGCTGTAATGTTTAGACCTAAGTATTTATACTCATCACAGGATTGAATTCGCTGCCCGGTATTTAAGATTAGACCCTGTTTCATTCCACCGATACACATATACTCTGTCTTATTGAGATTAACCTCTAGTCCCCACTTATTGTACTCTTCTATTAGTTTTTGTGTCATATATTCGAGGTCGTCATAATCCTGAGCTACTACTATCTGATCATCGGCGAAACATAAAATATACAAGGTGGTTTCGTCCAACGGAATTCCCATGTACTTTATCTTACTGTACAAAATTACGCGGTAAGTTATTTTATAATATCACGCCTGTAGAAGAATTATACTATAAGGATTTAAAAAACACCTTCCTCTCTAAGTTTTGAACAGACGTAGACGTTATGTTTACCGAAAAACCAAACATACCTACAAAGGAGGAGGCATTGTTTACCGGGATGCGTCAGATGAGCTGGATTTGAGATATGTTGATCCAATAGGGTATTTGACAAATTTTAGAAAAGAATTTAGAATGATACCTACATCCCTAATTTGCTATGCAAAATTGTTGAAATAGTATATTTTATCATGGAACACATTTAAAATCAAATTTTCTAATTTCCGATTTGAATTTGCCGCTAAAACGCTCATTTCTAGCATGGCGTTGCAATGACGTCACAGCGCAGTAAACTCGCGGACAGATACACGGCACTCAAGTGTTTATTTGTTTTTGGTCTGTGTTTTTACTGTTTTTTTCTGTAAAAAAATGTCCTATATGTGGTGTGTGGTGCCTGAGTGTTCGAATACTAGCATAAAAACACCTAAAAAACTATTTATTCATGTGCCTACAGCAGTAAAATAACGGAAAAAGTAGCTAGAATTTAGCAATTTTTTGTAAAAGGTTTTTAATAATTGTTTTTAAGGAGGCTGCAATGTAGACAATGAAATTTCTAAATTCTTCTACCAATCCTGCGTTCCAGGAATTTCGAAAAACGCATCGGAAAATTTATGGAAAATATGTCAGGACGATTTTGAAGGAGACCATGGAGCCTTGCACTGTTTGTCTAGTGGCGTCGCGGACGTGGCGTTTGTTAACTTAAATTATTTACATCAATTTCAATCTGGTAAGTACCTACAATATTATACAGTGTGGTGACTTTGCGCTGCAGCTATAGTGGGTTACATTTCAGAAACAATTTAACATTAGCTATTATAGTCCTTGCCATAGGCTGTTACACTTTTGTGACATTTCCAACCTATTTGTTTATCATATGCATACTGACAGCAACAAAAAAAACTAAAAAATGGCATGTCTTTGATTTGTTTTTATCTATGCTTTTTTTTGTCAGCCTACAGTACGCATCTTTTTATCCAGAGACAATGACAGTTTTGCCCGAGAAGATGTGTTTGCTTTTCTAAAAAAATTAAGAAAATACATTGCTTTAAAAGTACATGCTTTTGTATGCAAAAAAGTTTTAAAAAATGCTTTGCTTAAAAGGTATGCCTTTTTGTACTAAAAATATGTCTGCTGGCCTCATAAAGGCCGGTCTGCCACCGCGGTGTTAATAAAGCGCGTCTAACAATGTACTTTACCGTTATTGGCTGCTGGCAATGACTTTACATTGATGTTTGTTGGGGACGCCCGTGCTGTCACTAGGATTAGAAATGTAGCTCAGTCCTTTTTTTAGAAAATCATGTGGCTTTCAAAATAATCTGCCAGCCTTCACCGAAACCGTGCCACTTGAGCTGGGCACCAGCAGGTCAAGCGATGGTGCGTTCCAACAGCACAGACCTATGGCTCAAAGATACACTGGATGTCTTTCTTCAGTTGGACTCTTTGTTCGGAAAGAACTTCAAAGATCTAACGAGCCCTTTCTCCATGTTTGGTCCATACGATGGCCAAAGTAATGTTTTATTTCACGATGTCACGGTAAAGTTAAGAGAAGTTCCTACTGCGAAAAATACTGATCATATGAAGATCGGCTATGAAGAACTGCTTAGAGATGAGGTAGTTTGTAGTTCTACTCCTCAGGCGCTCAGTTATTTTTACACAATTCTTTTATTTGTAACTTTTCTAAGGTTACTTTAAATTTTTATGAGATGTGCTAGTCATTCTGTTAAACTGTGATACTAAAAGTAATAAAAATGTAGTGGAAAAAAATTTTGAATTTGATCTTGTCCGTAACCAAAGTAAATTTTAAGATGAATTATATTTAATCGGTTTCAGTTTGCTTAACTCTGTATATTTGTTTATACCTTAGAAAATTGCACTAGGTTATACCTTTGTTTCAAATCTTGCGACGGCTTTTTCAAACTACTTTTATTAGAGACTTGGAAAAACTTGGTAGATGTATAGTGTTTTTTTATTACAAAAAAAATCAAAATGTTGGAATTTCTTATTAAGAAACCCATTTGTTTTAAAGGTTCAACTTTGGGTTTTTAAGGTTAGTGTCACCACTCAATATGATTTTTGACACAAACCTAAAAAAATAATGATGAATGTTGATATCCATTCAGATGAGTTTAGCGAAATTAGCAAATTAAGTACGGACACAACTGCAATAATATTCGGACTTGCCATTCATTTCGCATCAATCGAATCAATAGCCCAGGGTCACAAATTTTAAGGTTTTTTAAAGAATCACAAACATCCATGTTCGTTCTTCATTTGAAAATGCAACTGGCCTGCGACCTGAACTTGCCCTGAAACCAAATCAGTGCCGTGAGTGCGGACGCAAAGTTGCCAAAGTTTAGGTATTTGGTAAAATGGTGCGCTCTCTTCAAACACGAGTCGTTAAATACCGAGATGAATTCCAAGACGTGCGCAAGCGTTGATCTGTCACTTCTGCCAACCAATCAACTGTTCAGTATGGTTTTATACAGCAAAACTTTAATAATTCCCAGTTCTTTGATGCAAATTCGTCGTTTTTGTGCTGTGAAATTGCCGGTGACATGCAAGTTGCGTGACAAATTATTTAGTGCCCAATTTAATTTGAATAAACACTGTCATCGGGGTTCTACTGTATGTCTATGCTACGATAAACATTTTTTAAGATTTAGCGCATTTAAATTTGTCAATACTCCCATGGCAAAACAAAATAAACGTGAAATGCATATAGAAGAAATACTGCATATACCTCAAAAAATATTAATCGCAGCACATAGATATTGTATATTTTTGAAATCAAAAAGAAAAGACGAATCTTAAAATGCAAAAATATACAGGGTGTTCCCTCTCAAAAAATCGACTTCATTGTCACACCCTGTATAGGGTGTTCCCTCTCAAAAAATCGACTTCATTGTCACACCCTGTACAGGGTGTCCCAAATTCGTTGTTTTTTGTGGTGTCGGGTATTTCTAGGGGTGAAAAAAAACTGAGCCCCCTTTCCGACGTTCAAATTTTAAGATAAGCCTAAAGGTGAAAACCACATTTAGATATAGCAAGCCGTTTTTAAGCTACGGAGTGTTTTTGACTGCATTTTGCTTTTGTGTAAATAGCTTTCTTATAGATCTTCTCTTGAAGAATTGACAGATGTAAACGGTTTTTATTTATCTCTTTTGGTTTTTAAAATATTGCATAAAGTTGTTATTTTTCTTACAGAATATCTCTCTTTCGATTTTTAAAATCAGCTTAAAATTTCCTTTAAAATGATGTATCACACTCAATATTTCAATTTTTGACTTTTTTTTATTGTTTTCTTTATTTTTATTTTTTAATCAACTCTTTATTATTTTTTTATTTTTATAATTTTATAATATTAAAATATTTTAAACCCACTAAGCAAACTAAAATATGTGGTAAAAATAAAAAAAAATTTTTATGTGAAAAACTAAAAGTGACAAATTTAATTTAACAGTTCAATTCCTCTTAAAAAAGTGTCTTAAGAATGTTTTCACAGAAATAAAAAATATTAATAAATAAACAAGTTATAGACCCCTTCCCAAAATGCAGACTTTTTAAAAACACCCCGTAGTTTAAAAACGGCTTGCTATATCAAAATGCGATTTTCACCCTTAAGCTTCTTTTGAAATTTGAGTGTCGCAAAGGGGGATCAGGTTTTTTAGCCCCTCTAGAAATACCCGAAATCCCCCAAAAACAACGAATTTGAGACACCCTGTACATGGTGACGGATAGAAAAAAAATTATGTTGGCTTTTAAAGTTTTCATAATTAACAAAAAAATCTACAATTTATTATAGCCCTTTATTTTCAATGATAAAGTTGCTGAGTGTTCCCGTTATAAAAAGCCACCCGGTACCTACATAAAATCAAACCTAAAAATTAGAATTGACCATTATTTTATACCTTGAATTTTTTATTATACGTTAAGCTCTTCGATCTCGCGCCAATCCCGGTATTCGCGCCAATAATTTAAATGAGACATTTTGACGTTAATTTTGGCGCATGCTCCTTTGATGGAATTCATCTCGGTATTTAACGACTCGTCTTCAAACTTGGACTGCCCGACATGTAAACATGTATTACGCTATTAGTAGAGTAAAGTAGGGTATTTCATGAAAAAGCTGCAAAAAGGGTATATTTTTTTATATTTGGCATGGTAGTAGCTAACATCAACAGCTAAATTTTCATTCGAGGATCCCCTATTTTCCGTCATCAGAATCAAAGATGGCGGCTGCCAAATTTAAGAAAATTGAATACCCTCAATTCAAAAATGTAAAAAAAATACACCTGTCACTTCAAAACAAAATGGCGGCTATACTAAAAAAAATTCTTTGATATCTTTTTTATTTCTTGTGCAACTTTATTTTTAATACCTCATATTAAAGCTACTGGTCAGCTTTTAAACAAAAAAAAAGTTTCCCAGTCGACAAAAAGATGGCGCTTTATATGTCAAAAATAAAAGGGACCATTATAACCTGTAGACCAAATTAAATTTTTACAAAAATTTTTTTTGGATTTTGTCAATAGTAAGCTAAATTTTGTAAAAATTTATAAAAATGTACAATTTGACATTTAACATTTATTGATGGCGACCGAAATTGAGATAAAAAGTTATTTTTCTGTTCTTGTATGACACTTTTATAAATGTTTACAAAATTGGGTTTACTATTAATAAAATCTAAAAATTTGTTTTGTAAAAATTTTATTTGGTCTACAGGTTGTAAAGGTCTCTTTTATTTTTGAGAAATTAAGCGCCATCTTTATGTAGGCGGGAAACTTATTATCTTTTTTCGGTAGATTTAAAAAGCTGGTCAGTAGCTTTAATATGAGGTATTAAAAATAAATATGTCACAAAAAATAAAGAAAATATCGAAGAGAAACAATTTTTTTTAATATAGCCGCCATTTTGTTTTGCAGTGACAGGTAAAATTTTTTTTTTCATTTTTAAATTAAGTAGGTCCCACTTAAAGTAAATTTATCAAAATTAATTAAATTTCTCTTTAAACGAAGAATTCATTTTTTTTTCTTAACTTTGGCAGCCGCCATCTTGGATTCTGAGGCCGGAAAATCCCGGGATCCCCGAATGAAAATTTAGCTTTTGGTGTAAGGTACTACTGTGCCAAATATAAAAAGATATACCCTTTTTGCAGCTTTATTTTAAAAATTTACTCTACTATGGACCACGACAAATATATAATTTTTTTCAAAACAGGGTTTAAAATTTACTTTTTATCAATTTTATAAGAAGTATTTAAGTAGTTCCTGTGAGCACTGACTCCCCAAGTTTCATGACACCTTTTTTCAACTAATTTTTGAATGTATTTCCTGTTATCTGGACCTATCCTTCTTTTATATTACAGCTAACACAAAAGGAAAATTAATAAATTTATAAAGGGAATCCATGATAATTAATATCATTTAAAAATCAGACAAATTAAAGACTACCGCTTGGTTTTATAATGCCCTTAGTAACCCCTTTACTCACATTATTTTATTTGATGAAATTGTCGATAACATCAAATACCTGCAGCGCGGCGGCGGAGTTCTTTTAATGAATTTTTAAACGACGATACGACGTAGCTTAATAAAAAAAACAACGAAAGCTCTGTATTCTAGAGTTGATAATCCGTTTCACTTTTGTTTTTTCGTAATAGAGCAAAAGTGTTAGTTTATCATTTGTAGGAAAAAATCCAGTGGTTAATTGTCATATACAGGGTGTGCCAAAATAACTATTAAGAAAAAAACCATTTTGAAAGAAAAACTCTGTCTTCATTTCAATAATACATAAATATATTGATAAAAGTAAAAAAAAGTCATTATATTTTTTATTATTTCTTGACACCCTGTTTACAAGTTTTTGAAAATAATTTTTTTCTGAATCCAGTTATACTGCACGCACATAATATCTTGCTTTTGTAAAAAAGCTACAGGGCGAGTAAAAAAAAATAAGGCTATTTGCCAATCTGAAAATTTAAATTGACTTATATGGTTTTTATTTATTTTTATCAACATATAGATTTGCGTAATATTTTATTTTTTTCAAATAGGGATATGCATATATTTAAAAAAATAATAATGACGTTTAAGAAAAAAATGTTTCAAATAAAAGATACGTATTTTCTTGTGTACAATCCGAATTCGTTACAAAATTATGCCTATCCCTATTCAAAAAACGGACTTAAGACCTAAATAGGCCACTTCCGGTCGGCGCCGGAATCTAAAAATACCACCAATTGAAAGAGCGTACTCGATATGGCTACAATCATTTTTTAGATCATTGAAAAAATCCATCCCCTAGGTTTTAAAAGGGGTGGACGGGTGGTCGGGGACACCCCGTATATATATATATTTTAAGCTATCAAGACTTAACATGTGGTACAATCATTGGCGTAGCTAGCCTTGCTTTTCAGGGGGGGCCGTGGCTATCTTGAACAAAAAGCAAACATAGGTTTTAAAGAGTCGTTATAATAAAAAAAAATACGCGCATTAAATGTTCTAATATTTTAATATAACAAATTTAATAATACATTTACCAACTTATTTATATGTATACACAGGAAGTATGTAATTCAGCAATTCTACAAAGAAAGTTTTCTAAGTCGCTGACTGAAAGCGTCTACCACACTGTCTAAGTCGACCTCAACATCTTTTTCTATGAATAACAATGACAAACCTGAGTGTCTCTCTTGAGTCATAGTTGTTCTAAGCCAATTAAAAACTCTCCTCATGGCAGAGAAAGACCTCTCGCAAGTTGCACTTGAAATTGGAAGAATACTCGCAACTTTAAAAAGTTGGTAGAGGTTTGGATAGGTGTTTTCTGCTATATGTTGTTTGATAGAATCATGACCAACAGTTTGATTTAACCGAAAAATACAATTCTTTAAAACGGTCATTTCTGCTCTTAGAGCAGAAGTATTAATATTAAAAATTTCCCGGTATTGCTCGACGAATTTATTCCATTTAACGACGTGGGAAAACTTAATATGAAAATGGTTATGAAATTGTCACCAAAATCGGAAAATTTCCATAAGACACTAAACGCTAACCTCAAAAAAACTAAAAAGATTATTATATTTATTTTAGAAAAACAGTTTAAAAAGGTCTTTTATAACCTTACGACATCTACAACCCGATTTCGGAAACAGAGGGGCAAAGGTCGCTGTCTTTATTAAATGCGAAATTTAACTTACACTTCTATAATATTTTACAAGATGTCGCCAATATGTATGAAATATTAGGGTCACTGCATCACGAAGACGTAGTGTCTTCTTAGGGTAGCGACACGACAGCTAAATATTTTTGGTTATATGACGAATCTGACACTGTCAGGAGCGTAGCTTTTTTTGTGTTCAAAAAAATAAAATGGTTTACAAATGTTACGTAAAGAACTGTCCATCACACCCCTTATATATATTTAGACTGTCCAAATAAACAAACCATTAAAATAATGCTTTTTCAGATTATCGAATATAAAAACCAAATTTTTTATGATTTCATATTTATTAGGACCCACACAGCGCAAGAAACAAAAAATTAGTTGACATGTTTTATAAAATATAAAAAACTGTTTTTGGATTTTGTATCATTTAATAAATTTCTTTATGCACTCTAGGGCATAAACGTGTACGTTTATTCCCTTTTTTCATGGACTGAGGTAGTTTTTTTTATCCCCTGTGATTAAAAGTAATTTCTTTAAAACTATAAAGGCAAAATATAGGTTTTTTGGATCATTTTATTTAAAAAAAAAACAAAAAGCTATCATGATACACGATACGGTTATTCTGTTGCTTCCAGCTTGGCGGCAGTTTACTGTACTTTGCTGATGACTTGGTTGGTTTCGATTGTTATTATTGTGTCCTTTGGCATAGCCTCCATATAAACGAAGCATTTAACTTTCTAGACTTCTCCAGGATGTAAAACAGGAATACCTTTTCGATGAAATTTACGACATTCCTTTTATTGCATCATTTTCGGTACTCTGAAAGCTGCTTTCTTTGGTGGCCTTTTCAATGTCCATCTCAAAGTAGGAATAGACTTTATTATTTGATCCCTCGTTTGTTCCATCTTTGAGAAATTTAATTCGAACATATTCTCGACTAAACCTATTTAGTTTGTTATGAAATAAATATTATTTTTTGCACATTTTTTTCTATGTTTGTTAGCGTCTGACTGACTTTTGTTTAATATCTACCATAGCAACGCGCCCAAAGCTCACCAAAAAAATGAAAACTATCACTGTCCGCTGTATTATTATATACCGGGGGTTGACATGCTAAAACTAGAGTACCGGAGTAAGTGGTTTAATATTTATTTATTTTATGATTATTATTATTTTTAGTATATAAGCATTGCCATTAAAGTCCTTTTTAATCACAGCAAATTACAGCCGTCCTTCCGGTCGGGCGCAAAAAATCTTGCCGCGGGATTAAAAGTAAACACAGCAGTTCCGAGGTTTATAATATACCTACTATTATTTTATTACGGTGTCCAAACAAAAGCGGGCGGCGAATAAAACGTCGAAAGAACAAAATGTCGAAGACACAAAAGGTCGAAAACATAAGGTTGAAACTAAAAAAGGCCGAAAATACAAAAGGTCGAAAGTAGAAAAGGTCGAAAAACAAAAGGCCAAAACTTCAAAAGGTCAAAAATACAAAAGGCGAAAGTACAAGAGGTCGAAAATACAAAAGGTCGAAATTCCAAAAGGTCGAAAGTACAAAAAGTCAAAAATACAAAAGGTCGAAAAACAAAAGATTGAAAAACAAAAGGTCCAAACAAAAAATCGAAAGTAGCTACACTGTAATGATTGTAAAAAAAGGCGTTATTACAGACACAGAGGCATACGCACACACACACACCTAACGCACACATACACGTACACACACAGACGTCACGCCGATATTGCTAAGATAAGTCAAAATACACCCAAATAAAACATTTTCATCTCGTCGGCGTCATCTCAAAAACATTTTTTTTCCTCGATAGCAACATTCTCTAGCCATTGTTGCACGGGCTAGGAAGGTAAAAAAAAATTCAACAATTTAAAAATTGAAGGTCTAAGATTTTTTTTGTACCATCTCTAGGTATTTGTTTGGGTAGCAACACGAAGGGTCGCAGACCTCTCTTCGCAAACATTTTCCTCGAACGGAAATTTGTCGAAAACAGTTTTTTCGAACGGAAATTTGTTCGAAAACATTTTCTTCGAACAGAAATTTGTTTTAAAATTTTTTCTACGAAAGAGAATTTGTTCGAAAACAGTTTCTTTGAATGGAAATTTGTTCTAAAACATTTTTCCAAACGAAAAATTGTTCGAAAACTATTTCTTTGAATGGAGTTTTGTTCAAAAACAATTTTGTGAATCAAAAGTTTATTCGAAAACTTCGAATGGAAATTTGTTTGAAAACATTTTTTTCAAACGGAATTTTGTTCGAAAATCATTTTTTCGAATGGAGATTTGTTCGAAAATATTTTCTTCGATCAGAAATTTGCTCGAAAATAGTTTCTTCGAATATAAATTTGTTCCAAAACATTTTTTCGAACGGAAATTTATTCGAAAACCATTTCTTTGAACGGAAATTTGTTCGAAAACCATTTCTTTGAACGAAAATTTGTTCGAAAACAGTTTCTTCAAATGGAAATTTGTTCGAAAACATTTTTTTTAACGAAAACAGTTATTTCTAATTAACATTTGTTCGAAAACATTTTTGTTCGAACGGAAATTTTTTCCAATTTTTTCGAACAAAAATTTACGATCAATTGGTGTTTTTCTCAATTGATCGCAAACGTATTCTAACCGTTCCAGACACTCGCTGACCTTTTTCCATAAAAACATTGCCTCCAAATCACAGGTTTGCACTTCATTGATAAAGGTTAGAATAACACATTTTTCGAGAATATGTTTCGGTTGGTTCGGTTTGGTTTCACACTCTCTACCCAGACAGCACAAGTACGTACTTTGTACGTACATAGTACGTAACTCTGCGACGTACTATACGTACATTTTTGGACGTCCATTTATATAATACGTCGTAGGGATGTAATTTTAGCCATGTACTATGTACGTAAACAAGTCGTACTAGGTACCTACATGGTACGTCCAATTAAACGTAAACCATGTATATGTAAGTACTCCAGTCGTATATGGTACGTACATAGGACATGAAATTAAATTAACAAAAGTGTAGAATTAGGACTAGGTACCATTAAAAACTATTCTGGCTTCCTGAGCATTCCAACTTTAGGTGATCTTCCAGGTTTACGTCTCGATAGATCTCTAATAATGCCGTTAAATGTTATAATCCCAAATCTAAAGAACTTATGTTATTTTAAAAACAAAGACTTAGTGATATCGATGTTATATACAAAAATAAAAGTTTGAAATATTTTTCAAAAAATTATGTTTTTGCACAAAGTCCTACCTGTTTGAAAGCATGGCAGAACCACAGGAATGACTTTTGAAACTATAACAAATTTACAAAAAAGGCAAAATTTAGAGTAATCCCACAGAAATTATATTTTTTATCATTTCTAGGTAAGTACTATAACTAATATTATATCTAATGGTAAAAGTGTATGCATTAAATTGTTTCGTAGTCTTTTTTGTATTAATTTATATTTCAAAAATAAAAAGTTGGTCAAAAACTTATAGGTATTGTTTTTAATGTTTTTAAAAATATTTTACATAGTGTAGGTACTCTAAAAATTCTGAGATCGCATTACAAACTTCTAGAGAAATTGTAGGTACTCTAAAAATTCCGAGGTTTATTAACAATATTGTATAAAAATTGCATGTAGGTACTCTAATTATTCCGAGGTAAGTTGACGAGTCGCCCATGGAAATTCCGAGGCAGGTCACGTGGGCTTGTCGCTACCCATGGAGACGCCAGGCTTCCAGGATGCAGTGACCCTATGAAATATTCAATAGCATAATTATGTTTAAATTTAAAAAATATTTTCGGGAAATTGCATAAGTGCAGAAAAGTTACCGATAATTTAAAGAGAAAAAGCCTAATTCCGCAAGACAAGGGCTTTTTCCTGAAATGTAAACATTATCTGAATGATTTTAAATTTTAATGCACCTATTTTATTTGAATATTTCCCGAATAATAATAGAAAAGTATGTATTTTCAGCGTCATGTTCTTTTACTAGTAGTCGGTAGGGGAGGCCTAAAATATCTTAGGGGGGGCCTGAGGGACTTCAGGGGGGCCAGGCCCCCCTGCCCCCCCCCCTAGCTACGCCAATGGGTACAATCTTATAAGAAGTCGTCACTGATAGGGAGTTCTATTAAAAATTAAAAATTGAGGTCTTTTCCCGCAAAACTGAGGACGCACAATACTTGTCCAAAAACGTTAAATTGATGATTTTAAAAAATGGGACGCAAATAAATTTATTTAAAATAACCGAGGTTCCACCAGCAGATCTACTTTTTAGCAGTTTAGCTCAATCGAATACTACACCGATAATAAATATTTTTTAGTTAGTACGTGACTATACCGATAAAAGGTAATTAGAAGCAATGTTTCAGTAACAGTTAAATCGATGTTAAATAAAATAAAACGATTAATATGAAGGGACAATAGAATATAACGTAAAACGAGGTTACTTTGCGCCACCTGGTCCTACTCTGCTCCATTGCGAAAAAAAGTTCTTAGATATTCCACATTAAAAATCTGCGCATGCACCACAACGCCACCAGGCGTAAATTATCCGTTGCGAATTTGACTTTTCAAAGACGCGGTAGCCGCTGTTTTCCGTTTAGTCGTCTCGAGTTAATACCAGAGTGAAGTGCAGCTTGAAATTCCTTTAAAATTTGACCTCGAAAAATTTAGTGTCTAGTGCAGTTATCGATTTCTATGCAATAAAAACCAATATTTTTAAATTTTTTATTCCGATTTTGAATGTTTGGGGAAAAGCTAACTAAATATTGGGTGTAGTTTGCGCCTATATAAAACACCAATGTTTTTTTTCATATTTTATAAAGTGGGGCAAAGTAACCTCGGACTATCGGAAACTTTGCTGCACTTTTCAAGTTAAAAAAATACTTATAATACTAAGTATTTTGTAATAAAAATGTCCTTTGTTAATTACCTATACCATGTGTTTTTCATTAAAACCAAAAAAACAGTTTTTATGGTATAATTTTTGGTTATTTCTTTGAATTTTTCGAATTAACTCAAAAAAGTGGAGCAAAGTAACTTCGTTTTACGGTACTTAAATATATGGATAGAAATAAATTATTTAAATAACGTGACCATTCGTTCCGATTTTGGCGAGACTGTCCCGATTTTCAGAGTGGTCCCGATTTCAAAAGCGTCCCGCGAATATCCCGATTTTTTACAAATTGATCCTGATTTTGTGAAAATTTACTATCGAAAATCAGCTGTCATCAAACATTTATCATTTAGAAATGTATGTACCCAAAATCTAAAATAAAACGTGGCAAAATGATGATTTGACACGGAGAACCCGTTCATTAAATATTATTAGGCTCACAGTAGTAGTAAGTACAGTCATGGAATAAATCCAGTTATTTCTTCGATGGTATAGAGTACCGATTATCCGAAATAATGTGGACCAAAGTGATTTCGGATAATCGAAATTTCGGTTAATCCGTTTATTTTTTTGGAAAATAGGAGTTTAGGATGCGTATATCATTAGATCGACTTAAAAACATTTGTAACACTCTGTCTGCTAACTAAAAAAATTCGCATTTTAGACCGTCGTATTGCCGTGAAACCCGGAGGGGAACTACCTAGCAGTATAAGTGAATCCCAGACGCGTTTCGTATAATGCGAATTTTTTCGGTTAATCGGCATTTTTGTTTTTAAAGTTTGTTTCGGATAAACCGGATTTCGGAAAATCGCGATTCGGATAATCGGGATTGTACTGTATTTGCATTGTTTTTTTTACAAACATTTGGAAAAAATTGTACGGTCACACAATTATTTTTTAAATTGCCTAAAACTGACTGCATGGAAAGCTCGAAATTTCTGCAGACCTTACAAACTGCTAAAGAAAATCGTTTTAAAAAACTAAGCCGCACAATATTGTTTTGGATTTTTAAGATGTAGGAAAAATAAGAGAATATCAAAAAGTAGGCGAGTTTTTCTTCAGCAAAAACATATTGATGTATGTTTTTTTTCTGTTTAGTTGAATTACAAATTCTGGTAAGTGTAATTTCTTATTTGGAAATGAATACAGAAGTTAAAAATGTTTCTATACTTCCTTATTATTATTATTATTTTTGTTTCACTCTAGGAATAAGTGGCAGCGCTGTACAATGGGCCATCCTGCAGCAAAAAAATGGTACTCGCGGGTACGCTTTTCAGGATAAAAATGTTCAACAGTTTTTATTTGATTTTATTTTGTATCGGAATTTTTGCGAGGCAATTTGTTTCTTTACCTCTATTTAGTTTAACAGTTACGTTTTTTAGCGATTTTCATTACGTATAAAACCAAGGAGTTTTTTAGCAGAAGTTCAAAAAACAACAATTATGGAAGAGAGAAATATTAGTAAGCATTTTACAAAAAATTTGTCCCGATTTTTTACAAAAAAAATTTGATTCAATTAAAGCCTTATTTCTCTCTTATTGATAATTGTTTTATAACAAGTAGGTACTGTAACACCTAGATTCCATTTATTAAACAAAATAAAAACGTCTTAATAAAAAGTAATCCATAATTATATATGTACATAATTAAAATATTTATCACAAAATAAATATAATATAAAATCTTAAATTAAAATTAATTATATTGATATTAGGCACTGAATCCTCTCGAAACATTTATTCAATCTCATTTAAATTGTAAGGTCCATTACTAGAACCACAACCCCCACTAATCAACAAGCCCAATCCTTCTTTAAAATACAACACTGTCGAAGGCTCACATTTCCATTCTTTTCTTGTCAGCCTATATTTTCTTGTTTTCAAAATAGTCAAAATTTTTGATCTGTCAGCCTTTAAAACTGTTGCCATCAAAGTAGGATCAGGCTTGATAATTAAGGGGGCTGTGGTAGAACTATATAAAAACTACAAACATTAAAATTAAACGTTTTCTTTGAAACAGAATACATATAATGGGTCATTCGTGTCAAATTTTGATAGCAACTTTCTTAAGTTAAAGGGTACAGCGTGTCCCATTTTCGATGGGATTAAATGGGAAACTCGGTTATTATTAAAGATATTGATTTTCTGATTGCACCTTACCGTGCTCTTTTTTTGAGCCCTTAAAAATGGCGTAATCAGATTTTTGCTATACTCCGTAGTTTTGCTAATACAGGGAGTTTTTGAAAAAATTGTATTTTTAATAATCCCTTGTATCTCGCTTATTTTGCGAGATACTTTTATTCTGTAAAAACATTGTTATGGCAACTTTTTAAGAAGAAAATAATGACCTTGTCAATTTTTTAAAATATTGTTTAGTTTTTGAGATATGGTATTTATCATAAAAAAACTAAATACGGACCTGGATTTTCTTTATTACTTTTTTGATTGGTTTCATGCTAGTATTATCATAAAATAATAAAAACTTAAAATTTTTTTGTTTTAAGATAAAAAAATATATTTAATATTTAAAAAAAAAATTAGTCCGAACCTGGATATTTCCAACATAAATATAAACTAAAAATTGCTAGTTAAACAATTTTTAGTTTAACTGTTTTGATACTTAGCATATTAAAATGGTTTTACGTTAATTTACAGATTTATTTGAAATGAAGTCTACGAAAAATACAAAAAAAACAAATTATAAAAAATAACTAATCTTTCTGATTACCATTATGTGTAAGACATTGTTGGCATTTTTGAGTAATTTTTCTTAACGCATTTTGCATAAAAATATTTCTGCCATTTAAATATTGGGATTTTGTTGCTTGAATGAAGCAGTCAAACATATCACATTTTTCAAAATCTGTATATGGTCGATTTCTAGCCAGTTTAAAATAATTGTAAGCTATTTGCAAAAATGACAAGTAAAATGACAATGTCAATTCCACGCTTTTGTTTTGTAAATTTCACGACCTGCTGTTCGGTTATCAAATAATTAGTATGATATTATTTTTGTAACTTTGTAACGTTTTTTACTTTATTTATAAATCTTTTAATTATCATTTCAAAACAGATAAACTAAAAATCGTTCAACTAGTGTGTCTTGCAATTTTTAATTTATAATTACGTTGGAAATTTCCAGGTTCGGACTATAATTTTTTTTTCAAATATTAAATAGCTTTTTTTAACCTTAAATTAAAGAAATATTAAAGTTTTATCATTTTAAGGTAATAATAGCATGGAACTAATCAAAGTAGTAATAAAAAAAATCCAGGTCTGTATTTAATTTTTTTATGATAAATACCATATCTCAAAAACTAAACAATATTTTTAAAAATTGACAACGTCATTATTTTGCACTAAAAAAGTTGCCATAGAAAGGTTTTTACAGAATAAAAATATCTTGCAAAATAAGCGAGATACAAGGAATTAATTAAAATGCAATTTTTTCAAAAACTCCCTGTATTAGCGAAGCCACGGGGTATAGCAAAAATCTGATTACACCATTTTTAAGGGCTCCAAAAAAGAGCACGGTAAGGTGAAGGTGAATCGATATCTTTAATAATAACCGAGTTTCCCATTTAATCCCATCGAAAATGGGACACGCTGTACACCCAGTATTTTATTTATCTGAACTAAAGGTAGATTTCCCCTGATTTCATATAAATACGCCCGCCGTTGATATTTGAATAGACAATTTTCTAGTTATATCAGTTTTAAATTTTTGTTAAAGTGCTAAGTAAGCGAGCTGGCTCATAGTTCTATATACTTCAATGTAACTTTAAAAGCTAAATAACTAAAAATCTTATTCTTGGCTTATCTAAATATCAGCAAATTATATATTTTAAAAAATTGGCACTAGTAGGGACGTACACACGTTACTCTAGCTGCTGCCAGGACATTGGCGTAGCTAGCCTTGCTTTTCAGGGGGGGCCGTGGCCCCGGTCTATCTTGAACAAAAAGCAAACATAGGTTTTAAAGAGTCGTGCAAATTGTGCAATGAATAAAAAAAAATACGCGCAAAAAATGTTCTAATATTTTAATATAACAAATTTAATAATACATTTACCAACTTATTTATATGTATACACAGGAAGTATGTAATTCAGCAATTCTACAAAGAAAGTTTTCTACGTCGCTGACTGAAAGCGTCTACCACACTGTCTAAGTCGACCTCAACATCTTTTTCTATGAATAACAATGACAAACCTGAGTGTCTCTCTTGAGTCATAGTTGTTCTAAGCCAATTAAAAACTCTCCTCATGGCAGAGAAAGACCTCTCGCAAGTTGCACTTGAAATTGGAAGAATACTCGCAACTTTAAAAAGTTGGTAAAGGTTTGGATAGGTGTTTTCTGCTATATCTTGTTTGATAGAATCATGACCAACAGTTTGATTTAACCGAAAAATACAATTCTTTAAAACGGTCATTTCTGCTCTTAGAGCAGAAGTATTAATATTAAAAATTTCCCGGTATTGCTCGACGAATTTATTCCATTTAACGACGAGGGAAAACTTAATATGAAAATGGTTATAAAATTGTCACCAAAATCGGAAAATTTTCATAAGACACTAAACGCTAACCTCAAAAAAACTAAAAAGATTATTATATTTATTTTAGAAAAACAGTTTAAAAAGGTCTTTTATAACCTTACGACATCTACAACCCGATTTCGGAAACAGAGGGGCAAAGGTCGCTGTCTTTATTAAATGCGAAATGTAACTTACACTTCTATAATATTTTACAAGATGTTGCCAATATGTATGAAATATTCAATATGCATAATTATGTTTAAATTTAAAAAATATTTTCGGGAAATTGCATAAGTGCAGAAAAGTTACCGATAATTTAAAGAGAAAAAGCCTAATTCCGCAAGACAAGAGCTTTTTCCTGAAATGTAAACATTATCTGAATGATTTTAAATTTTAATGCACCTATTTTATTTGAATATTTCCCGAATAATAATAGAAAAGTATGTATTTTCAGCGTCATGTTCTTTTACTAGTAGTCCGTAGGGGAGGCCTAAAATATCCTAGGGGGGGCCTGAGGGACTTCAGGGGGGGCCAGGCCCCCCTGCCCCCCCCCCCCTAGCTACGCCAATGTGCCAGGACCAATTTTGTTGAAAATTTAAATCCGCATTTCGCTAGCTCATGTGGTTCGTAAGAAATGATAAAATAAATATATCTCAAAAACTGTGACTCCGTCGAAGTTTCGCGTTGTGACAAATATTGCTGAAAATGTCTATTGCCTTGGTTCTCAAATTATGATTTTTTAAATGATTTTTTAAAATATTTGAAGTCTTCCACGACCCTCTTGCAGCCCCCCTCCGCTACCAAAATTTAATAGCCTTATCCCCGGGTATCGCGAAATTACTGTGCTAAATTTAGTTAAAATCGTTTTATCAGTTTTTGAGACAGACCATTAAATAAATTCGATAGTTAGGCCATTTTTGACTCAGCTAACTTTTTTGAGTTTTGTCCGAATAGCCTTCCTAAAAATAAGTAGTAAGAGTAACTTTTTTTTTATTGTTAAGCAATTTTTTTTTAATTGAAAAAAGCGATATTACTAATTTTGGTATTCTTTTTACAGTTCCATGTAAAAATATATAAATCTAAACATATTATAATAATAATAGGTTGACGAAAAATAAAGGGGAGGACCAAATTTATTTAATTTTAATAAATTTAAAAAAAAATTGTTGCTGTTTTATAGCTGCTTAAAAGTGAACACAAAATTGTCCTGCGTATTACGTTTTTGCGATTTTTGACAAAAACTAGGTTATTCCTACGATATGTATGGCTAAAAAAAGAAGAAAATACATATTTTCGTTCTCATAAAAAATATACTGCCCCTTTAAAAAGTTGCTGTCAAAATTTGACATAACAAATAACACTTGACATATCTGACCTATGTGGTCCAAAAGATAATACATATTATAATCTATAATCTATAAGGTTTTTCTATTATTTACATTAACCGCTGCAAAATGCGACACAAATATAAAGAATGACCCTGTACATATAGGTTCTTAATCGGTTGATACTTTATAGTGTCATATAACATGTACAATCAAAATATGAATTAATATTCTTTTACTTTAAATAATCGTAAAAAAATACAGCTTTTTGTAATATGATCCAGCGTTGACCAAAGGAAAAACGCAGTAAATAATTTTTTTCGATTTTAATATTTTGTAAAAAAATTGTCAATATATAAAAAATGGATAGAAAATACATTTTTTTACAGATGCAAATTCGATTTTAGAGCAGAATGGTATAAAATAATAAAATGGAAAAACAATACGTAGTATGGATCTGATTGGAGTAGTGTAATTTGATTTAAGAAATGTTAATTAAAACTAGGATAAATATTGAGATTTTATAATAACAAAAACTAAGTTAAATAACGTGTACAGGATTTATTTTTTATGGTATTGAATGAACCTGGGGATTTCACATTACTGACTGTAGAGAAGTTAAAATAGATTTAAAATATCTGCCCTAACAACTGATTTCTAGGATTCCAAAATGTTTAATTTTCCCTACTACAAGAGCTAGAAAAAAAAATTCTTGTCTCAAAATTTGACGACAGTAATGTGAAACTCCCAGGTATCTTTCTTTTATAATAACTGAGTTTACCATTCAATACCATCAAAAATGGGACACCCTGTACATAAGTACAGTAGCGTGCAGTGCTAATCAAAGCAAGGAAGGCAAGAATTGGCATTATTTTGCCACTTACACGCTTACTAACATCGAAGCTCTTTAAAGGATCTAACAAATTTATTATAGCGATTACACAGCTATTATAAATTCGATATGATTATGCCCTAAAATGAAAAAAGGCAGTAGCTACCAAAAAAACCAAAATGCGTTTTTTTTGGAAACCAATCAATTCTAAATTATTTTATATTTACTTTATTGGTTGTAAATATTCTATACAACATTTTACGCTTTCTGGAAAAACTAAACCTTTGCTAGTTCAAGTCTATACAAATTTGCTAATTTGCATGAACCGCACCATTTGTTTTTGCGTTAAATTCAGTTTTTCTATTTTTTTCTCAAAGGACTTGCCCCCCTGGCCCCCTATACGACACGCCACTGAATATGATATGACAATGTATGCACGCCACTGCACAAGTACTTAAATAATATCATTACAAACTTGTATTTCGTAAGTTATAGTATATGACCAGCATCTAGTAGCTTGTATCGTTAATTGTGCCTTCACCTTTAAGGATTATTTTTTTAAATCCCTTAGGGACAAATATATTACATCCTAAAGTACATAAAATTTATATGATCCTTGCACAACTTTAAATGTGTTAGGTCCATATTATGTCTTACCTAGAAAAAGGCGTATGAAGCCATTGAAGACCAATTACACTATTTTGTTAGACTACAGTGCTCCCTGTATTTTCTTATATTTCAAGTCCATGGTTTCATCTTTATACTGTACTTCTTAATTTATAAGGATTAGTCATTGACCACTAGGGCATTGGCCGCTTTTTCAGGTGAAGTATATCCTACGCCATTGGTCAAATCATCCACAGAGTATTCCCTCGCCTTAAGCAAGGTTTTGTGTATCACGTAGTGTGATATACTGCACGCTACACCTAACAAACAAAATATTTGGAATGCGTTTCGGCCTCCGAAGTACTGGTACAGTAGTCCACCTACGACACTTCCAATAGCGTAGCCTAAAAACAAAAGTCCAAAATAGCTAAATTTTTCAGCCATCTTTATTGTTTATGAACGGTCGAAAGAAAATTTTTTAATGTTGAAATACCTAGCAGCTTTTTCAAAAATGACTAAAATTTTGAAAATTCTACCAAAATATTTGAGTAAAGAGCAATTGTCAAAGACTGATTTTTGTTGAACACCCTGTCTAGTTTTTACTGTTTTATAAAAAAAATATGTTTTTATAATAAAATTGAAAGCTCCTTCTTTCCAAAAAATTCAAGCAAATATATGCATATAAAAAAATAGGTTTTTGTAAAACTCACTATATTTTTGAGTCGTCCTGTATTTGGTTTAAATCATGTAAAGTAACTATTTTAGCTCACACATATACTATACTATAGTAGTGTGAGCTATGGTGATCCTAATTTTTTCGAGAAAAAAGAAGTTGCTCCGATTTCAAAAATTTTTATATATCTTTGCGTTTCAGATGATTTTGAAACTTTTTTGTTGCGCCGTCTGTCTGTCTGTCTGTATGTCTGTCTGTCTGTCTGTCTGTCTGTATGTCTGTAACGACCAACGCGCATAACTCAAAAACCGCTCGGCCGATTTTAATGAAATTTGGTACCTAGACTCGGTCTTGGGTCGAGATGGTCCCATTTAAAAATGAACAAAATCCACCGAACACAAACCAAATAAAAGGGTGGGGGTAGATTTCAAAAGTTAGAGTTTATGTGAAAATATGGCGTGTGTGATATCGAACGAAAGGTAATTGAGTCTGCAGTTAAACAAAATACATTTTAATTTATTTTAAAAAAAAGGGTAGGGGTATATTTTAAAAAATAGAGTTTAAGTGAAAATATGGCGTATGTGATCTCAAAAGAAAGGTAATTGAGTCCGGAGTTTAACAAAATACATTTTAGTTTTTTGTTTTTTTTAAGGGTGGGGGTAGATTTCAAAAATTTGAGTTTAAGTCAAAACATGACTTGTGTGGTATCAAACAAAAGGTAATTTAGTCTGGAGTTGAATAAAATATATTTCAGTTTTTAGTTAAATTAGCTCACACGTACACTATAACTATAGTACCTAGTGTGAGCTTAGGGGCCCATATATTGGTAGAGTATTTTTATATATAACTGTGGATAAAACTAATTTCTAGCGTTTCCAGATTAAAAGTTTCAATTAAAAACCTCATGTCCCTCTTTTCCCATAAGGTCGTTCCACTGTGCGGCGTACTAAGGAGAAGAACACTTTTTGCACAGAAATTACTTTATTTTCCAATAATTTTCCTTGGTCCTTACATTTATTCACACAAAAATGAATTAGAACCCAATCGCAATAATAATCAGGTACGTTCTAAGGGTAAAATACACCAAAAATGGCACGGGCACCAGAGAAGCTCTATTAGGAAAAAACAGGGCGGTATGTTTATTTCATTGATTTTCAAAAAGTACGATCAACACGAAAACCTTATAAAGATACTTAAGGAACTAGATAGCAGGGATAAAAAAGTTATAGTAAATCTTTATTGGAATCAAGCAATTAGAGTCAAAATTGATGAACATGTGTCAGAGAAAGTAGGAAACTATTGAGTGTTCGTCAAGGCTGCATACTTTGCCCACCCCTTTTTGATGAAGTTTGTTTTAGTAAATGATTTGAGAATTTGGTGAATTTTGATTCTTTGTCTGTAAGGGTAAAAAAAAGAAGAAAATCTGCCAAAAATTCGTCTTTCTTTAAATAACGGAATACGTCCGATATTGACATTTTTAAATTTTGATAACTTCCGCCAGTTTCTTATAAAATAACCGGGTTTGTTTAGGTATGTATATAGTTATTTGCATATACTGAGTAAAAAAAGAAAAAGTAAAGCAATAATAGTTTATTCTAAAAACAACGGATAACCGAACCATCCAAAGGATTATTTTTGAAACTACGCATGTGTGTTTGCGCGCAAGAGTTAACTGCGTGACCGTAAGCTGTGTCTGCAATTTTTTTGATTGTTTACATTTTGCACTAAGCTATAGAAGTTAAGGACACTCATCGTAAAGGCAAGCTTGACGATGAGTAACCTTAATAGAAGTTGTAAATCTAGCTTTCCCAACTAACATTTATAGTAGCGGCTACATGTTCTAAAGGCTTTGCTACTTTCTTATAGTAGAAATGTGGTGATCCCAACCAAAATTTGTTACTTTTTAGTTCTAACTACTATTTAGTATCAGGAAATAGTAGATGTTTCGTAAAAACGACCCTCCAAACTACTTCATAGGATTGTTTCTTGATAGTCGATTCTGATAGTCTTCTCTACCACAATAGGACGTTGCTAAAGTTTTACTTTCTTTTTAGTCGTTATTTCGTAGTCGCCCTGACTTTTATATCCTACTTAATTACCACTAGAAAGTTAAGCTTCATTGGAGTCCCAAACAAGTGTATCCGACAACTACATTATAACTTTAATTTTTACCACAAAAGTTTGTGTCATCATAGTAACATCTGATGTAACAATGTAGACAAAATAACTTTTTAGATCAACTTTAAAGCCGCAACTACTTTCAAGTTACCTTTTCGACTATCAGGGAATATAGTTTGGGACGCCATGTTTTTATGTAAGAAAGAAAATTTAATATTTTTGTTGTCGTTTTATGAGCTCATATTAAAGAGCCATACTATTTTATAAACAAATTAGTTGAAGCTTACCAAAAATGCTCTTCTTAAGCACCATTTGTTGGAGTTAACTGTCGATTAAGAAAACATAACCTCCAAAATCACAACACAAAAATTCCATCAGCTACCAGAAAACGGCTCAATTTTACGGGCGCACCGGTTTTTTGCAATATATATAATGCATGTTATACAAAAAACTTTGCGTCGCACTCGAATTTTGATCCTCTGCTCGTAAATTCTCACACTTTTGGATAACATAGTTCATATTATAACCATAACCAAACAAAAAAACTAAGCGAGTCTGTTTACTGTTGTGTCCACCATATTGTGTTACAATTCTACCAAAAAGAAACGATTATATTATTTGCAACTACATCGCAACTTTGATGCCATTACGGAAAAAAACAGCCTCTTCGACGTAGTAGATACCTGGCTACGACGTAGTAGTGTAGTTGTTACTACAGTGACTTTAAACACTTGGCCTAGTAGTTACAACCAGAAATTGGTTCCCCACTTAGGGAATTATAACGTCGCTGTATGGTATACTGAGACGTAGCGGGAGTACGTTGCGGTTACTTTTAAGAAATTCTTTCTAGTTGGCGTTTCGTCGTTACAACTTTAAATGTTTGTTGGGTTGACTTTTAGAAAAGCTAATACACACCTAAAATTATATTTTCGGATATGTATTCCAATGAAGTTCTTTACAGTGAAAATGCAAAAACATCCAAGATTGCTCTTAAAACAGTAGTAAAAGCTGCAAAATTATTTTGAGGAAAACTAAATATTTTACAACGAATGTTTACAAAAAGTAAGAAACACCGGACGATGTATGTTGAATAAAGCAGCGGCGTGGCGTGCCCGAAAGGGCGGGGGGGGCGACAGCTAAAAAGGGCGCCTCTGAAAACTGATGAAAAATCTTACGGCAAAAAAAAACCAAAAGGTCAAAAAGGCGCCTCTCACCACAAATCTTGCGACCAAAAAAAAGAACCGCGCCGTCTCCAACAAAAAAAAAAAAAGGTCATCATATCTCAGGGGCGGCCCATAAGTCAAGGGCGCCTCTGACGAAATCTTGCAACTAAAAAAAAAAAGGTCATCATGTATGAGGGGGCGGCCGATACGACACAAGGGCGCCTCTCCCACCTATGGGGCGCCACTACCCTCGGGGCGGGGGGGGGGGGGTGACGAACCCCCCACGCTACGCCACTGGAATAAAGGGTCTTTACTTTGTTTTGTGTGAATGAAAGGGCCTTTTTATAAGAGCTGCAAAGTTGTCAATAATTGTGAATATAAATGCAAAAAACTTACCGATACCATCATCGAACCCAGCCGCTATTCCCTGCATAGTAGCGGACGCCCCTGGTGGAGCTAGTTCATTGGCGTATGCCACTACAGTGGTGTAGGTGAGAGCGTAAGTTGGTCCCTAGGAAATACGAAACAGTTACAGGATATCCCAGCGTTTTGAAAATTATTAAAAAAATATGTTACAAAAAAAAAATATTTTTCTGCAAAAAATCAATTAAAATTTTGACTAGCTTGTTAAAATAATAATACTTTTTTTTTCAAAATGGGTTTATTTTAAATATATGTTGTTAGCGATGGCCTAACAGCAATATCCCGTATCTGAAAAAATGCAACTTTACAGGGGAAGCGAAAAACAGTTTAGGTAACACATATAGGGTTATTGGGCATAAAAAATATATTTGCTATATTTGTGATTTCCCACGCATATATGTCATATATCATTATATACCATGAAAGTAGCCAGCTCATTTTGCCTAAATCAAAAATAATCTAAAAATGATCAAAATGTTAGTTGCTGTTAGGCCATCGATAGATAAAAAATTATATTATCTTTTAGTAGTTATAGTCAGAGCATATTATTTTAAAAGGCTTTCCGTTTTCGGTCTAGAAGCAAATCATGATACTTTTTCGCAACAGACCATTTCCCCCTAATTTGACCCCGCTGAATCCGAATATCTCTGTTGCCAACTCGAAAAATCTACAGGGACGGAAAAAATCCCCCCCAAACCCCCAAAAACCTGTTTTTTTTTCAGTTTTATGCAATTTTCTCGAAAACTAACCTTTTTATAAAAAATTGCAAAGAACAGTTTTTTGTGGAGAATAAAATTCCCTTTCCAACGATATATTGGTCAATAAGGTTAGGAAAAGAAAGTAGCTCTTCAGTGGCGTACGTAAATTGGGATTATTTAGAAAAAACATGTTTATTATAGGTTTTTCAAAATTTTCTCAAAAACTTCACTTTTTAGGAAAAAATATGTAGTATACTTTATTGTAGAACATAACATTTTCTTTTAGAAACTTTATTAAAATGTCGGGTTGTTGTCATATTTAAGGCTTCAGGGGCGTACTAATATAAACTTATTTTCAAAAATAACTGAAATAATCAGTTTCTCTTGCATATTTAAATATCCCCAACTAACATTTATAGTAGCGGCTACATGTTCTAAAGGCTTTGCTACTTTCTTATAGTAGAAATGTGGTGATCCCAACCAAAATTTGTTACTTTCTAGTTCTAACAACTATTTAGTATCAGGAAATAGTAGATGTTTCGTAAAAACGACCCTCTAAACTACTTCATAGGATTGTTTCTTGATAGTCGATTCTGATAGTCTTCTCTACCACAATAGGACGTTGCTAAAGTTTTACTTTCTTTTTAGTCGTTATTTCGTAGTCGCCCTGACTTTTATATCCTACTTAATTACCACTAGAAAGTTAAGCTTCATTGGAGTCCCAAACAAGTGTATCCGACAACTACATTATAACTTTAATTTTTACCACAAAAGTTTTTGTCATCATAGTAACATCTGATGTAACAATGTAGACAAAATAACTTTTTGGATCAACTTTAAAGCCGCAACTACTTTCAAGTAACCTTTTCGACTATCAGGGAATATAGTTTGGGACGCCATGTTTTTATGTAAGAAAGAAAATTTAATATGTTTGTTGTCGTTTTATGAGCTCATATTAAAGAGCCATACTATTTTATAAACAAATTAGTTGAAGCTTACCAAAAATGCTCTTCTTAAGCACCATTTGTTGGAGTTAACTGTCGATTATGAAAACATAACCTCCAAAATCACAACACAAAAATTCCATCAGCAACCAGAAAACGGCTCAATTTTACGGGCGCACCGGTTTTTTGCAATATATATAATGCATGTTATACAAAAAACTTTGCGTCGCACTCGAATTTTGATCCTCTGTTCGTAAATTCTCACACTTTTGGATAACATAGCTCATATTATAACCATAACCAAACAAAAAAACTAAGCGAGTCTGTTTACTGTTGTGTCCACCATATTGTGTAACAATTCTACCAAAAAGAAACGATTATATTATTTGCAACTACATCGCAACTTTTATGCCATTACGGAAAAAAAACAGCCTCTACGACGTAGTAGATACCTGGCTACGACGTAGTAGTGTAGTTGTTACTACAGTGACTTTAAACACTTGGCCAAGTAGTTATAACCAGAAATTGGTTCCCCACTTAGGGAATTATAACGTCGCTGTATGGTATACTGAGACGTAGCGGGAGTACGTTGCGGTTACTTTTAAGAAATTCTTTTTAGTTGGGGTTTCGTCGTTACAACTTTAATTGTTTGTTGGGTCTTTTCTAAGATTTTCAGAAAAAAATGTGCCTTTATTCTTTATTGAGGATAAGACAATTTCTTTTTAAATGATATATTACACAGTGAGGTTAATGTTATGATAAATACTTCAAAAAGGTTCGTAATTTATACCTACTAAAATAAAATGTTTCCAAATTAAAATAAACTGTTTTTTGATTAGATTAGATATTTTCATTGATCTAAATAAGTTCTTTAAAGCAAAAACACACCGGTGGTTATAAGAGGAGGGGGCATAGGGGCCATGGCCCCCCCCCAAGCGATATTTTTGTGCAGAAAGTAACAGTAGTTACTTTGACACAGGTGTTTTTGGTTATTTTTTTAAGCATATGGAACTAAAAATAAAGTGGTGAATCTTATGCAACGGTTTGGGGGGGGGGCATAATCATAATTAGGTAATCATAAATATATAAATTTTTGCAATTCACGGACGCCCCTGGAGAGTTTTCTATACTATGAGTCACATTTTGTGACACACTGTTTAAAAGAACATTTTATTATCGGGCCCGCCGCCGAAGCCATAAAAGGTCGAAAGTACAAAAGGTCGAAAAACAATCGACAAAACAAAATATTAAAAATACAAATTTACCGTACCAAGTCGAATTGACCTGTCCAGTCGATGTGGATCCGCGGCCGCACTTTCGATCTTTTGTACTTTCGATCTTTTGTACTTTCGACCTTTTGTACTTTCGGCCTTTTGAACTTTCGACCTTTTGTTTTTTGATCTTTTGTACTTTCGACCTTTTGTACTTTCGACCTTTTGTATTTTCGACCTTTTGTACTTTCGACCTTATTTTTTCGACCTTTTGTACTTTCGACCTTTTGTACTTTCGACCTTTTATCCGCCGCTCTTTATTATCCACCAAAAAGCTTATAAGACACAAAATTGATTAGTTTGGATTGATCTTAAATAATTTCTTTAAATTAAGAACACCACTGGAGCGGTAAATATAAAATAACTTCCACTTTGTTATTCATTGTTTG